>VYXD01012066.1:792426-982304 GCA_013397195.1 Hylia prasina | reverse complement strand
TCCTGTTTTCCAAAAAGCTACTTCATGTTGCAAAGATCATCAGATGAAATGAATGCAGCCCAGCTGGGATTTGCTGGAAATGTGTTCAGCTTGGCAACACCTCTCACAGAGTAGCTGGGTCCCTAAAAGCTTTGTTTAAAACAACGAAATGAAAACAAAGGAGACATAATTAGCTGCTGTGTAATAAGAGAAAAGGCTTGTATCCAGTTACTGTAAAAGTCATTTAATGAAGGGTAATCTGGACATAAGCCTGCACACTATAGCTGTAAAATATTTAAGCTTTTTAATGAGAGGGAAAATGGAGAGAAGGGTTTGCTAACGTGATTAGGAAAAATGCCTTTCATAACCATTTTTACAGGGGCTTGCAATTCCTAAACTGAGGTTTGAAGCTTTCTTCAAGCCAAAGCAGCAATAAAACTTTTATGCTGCACCAACACTTAAAAGCTACATACATCACATTGGTTTTATATGTCTGAGTGGGAACATCAGCGTACTGCTTTTTATGTCTGCAAAGGGCTACGCTGGCTATTGAGTAGCAGCTCCAGTTTCTTCCACTTACTTCAGACTGTAGAGTGCTTGTGGATGAGCAGTCATTAATCTTAAACTGCAGTAAAAGTTGCTTTCAGCGATGCTCTTTCTCATCTCCCTCTCCTTGTTCTGTTTTTGCTGTCTCTGTTCCCTATCCTCCCCTTTCTCCTTCCTGCAGCTCCCTTTTCTCATACTCTCTCCACAATTGAAACTAAAACAGATGCTGCTTGGTCTGAGGTGGACCAGCTGCTCTGATGTGATGAATACATAGCATTATTTTTAGTCCATTGACAGGTTACTAGGCAAAATGCAGGAACCAGTTGGAGATTTTCTGTGATGGGACAATCATAAATGGTGTAATAAAACGTTGTACCCCTGTGTAGTATTTAGAGGTGGGATTTACTATCACTATGGTATTTACTGAATCTGAGTGCAAACGTGTCTAGGTTTTTGCTACCTACACCTGGGAGGAAGGGATAATCCTGTCCCCCTGCAGGTGACACCTTCTTTCTAATCAATGGAGAAAGGTGGACACCTGAGAAAGGTGGGCATATCTGTAAACCCCCTGGATTGTAGATGTTCTTCTCTTTGTTCAAGAAAATGAATGGAGTCTCACAGTGGTACACCAGATTTCTCAGTCTTTTCTAAGATACAGGAATAGCTGAGAAGAGCCACGTGATATTGAGACAGTGTGAAGCGTTATTCCTGGCTATCTGGCATCTAGGGGGGAATTATGGAGACAGGATGGTTTCTACCCTAAACCTCTCCATGGAGAGTCTGATGGTTGTTGGTAGCAGGATGGGCACTGGTAGAGCCTTCCTTGTGGTCCACGGGGCAGTGACTGGCAAGGGGGAAGGAAGTCTTGGCAATGAGGAGGAGCTGCTGGGCAGTGGTTGAAAGTTTTGCCACTGAAAATTTGAAGGGTGAAAAGGAGAAAGGACTGGGAGTTCATGTGCCCTCACTGTGCCAAAATATTGCCTGGTTTATGTGCGCTGCCATGGTTCATCTGCCTTCAGCTGTGCTCTTCCCCTGGTTTCCTAGCTGCCTATTTTCAAGGGTTCCATGAATTGTACTCATTGTCAGTACAGCCAATTAGAGTAATTGTTGCCATTATTTCAGTGATATCTCACAGAAATAACATGCTCACAGACACAGCTTTTTCACTGCTTCAAAGTCATTACTGTGCCATCAGAATTTTAGCTCAAAGGTTTTGCTTCAACATATAAATAATATTTGTAGGTCTGCCCCTCATATTCTTGCAAATTCTTCATTTAAGCTTCCATGTGGAAATGGAGATAATAAATATTCATGCATTTCTTCGTACCTTGATATGCTAATTCTGGTATGAATGGTAATCTGGAAGCAGCTGAAAAGGATGGCTTGATTCTGGTATTATTTATGAATCCTGTGCTGAAGTATTGGGCTGGGGGTGTGACAATGACAGTTAAGAGTGATTTAACAAGAATTGTTCTCTGCAGATACTGTCTTTGCTTTATCCATTGCATAAAATCATTTAAGATTATTAAATTCTCTATTTATTACCTTATTACCTCAGTGAATTATCTCAAATTAAGTGAAATTGATTATTTATTCTCATCTCTTTCACAGCCTTCTAAATAAGGTGCTGAACTCAAGTGCTTTGAGGTGTGCACCTAATAGTCCCGTTGAATTCAATGAGCTAGTTTAACAAAACCTAAATATTTGTAAGAGTGATGGATCTTTTATAGTTACCAGCTGTATAGTATAAAATGAAGAGTTTGTTTCTGAGCAAGATGAATGGATGTTCTGATTGACTCATTTAGTGTTTGAAGCAGTCACAAAAATATTTTCATACTATTGGAGAATTAAGGATATGTCTTGAATATCAAGCACTGACACTCACAGGCTTTGTTTTTAAAGCTTTGTATTGGAAAAATCTGGGACAGAAACCTTTTTTTTTTTTTTTTTTTTTTCTCATATTGAGCAGGGATCCAAGAACTTGCACTATGTTTGATATTGATGAATATTAGGGTGAAAATATAGAATCATGACGGTCAGCCAATTATTTGTAATACAGACTTTGGGAATCTGCTATTGCCTTCAGTGGTGGCAGAGACCTTTCATCTGTGCCAGAACCTAATGGAGGTAGAAAAGCAGCAGTGGCTCAAACCAAACCAGTCACTCATCATAAATGGTGTAATAAAACGATCCTTTTTTTAAATAGCATCTATCAATGATAGATGCTTGAAAGAAAGACAAAAGACCACTGGAACTACTTCTAAATTGGTAACTCTGATCAGTGTGCAAACTCTGTCATGCACCATTCATTGCATGTTTGCTAGAAGAGGTGTCATGCAAATGGACAGAACTATTTTTCTTTTATTTTTTATTTTTAGCATTTTAATGTAATTGCAAATAACAGGAAGGATCAGAAAAACATATAGCCTTGTGATGGTCAATTTTACATGTCACTAACTTGTGTCCATTTTTAATAAATATGAAATGATGTTTGTCATATCAGCAAACCTTGACTGCTAAAAGATCAAGTAACCTTTGCATGTAAGGGGTTAAAAAGACCAGATGCTCAGAACTGAGCTAATTGTAGATTCCAAGTGCATAAAACTAAAAGCTGAAAGACTGAGCTTGTGTTTTCTCATTTGATGTTGCAGGTCACTGGGGTTACATGCTCTTAACTATGTGAAAGCCTTCTAAGTATGAAGACTTCTTCCTTTTCATCCTGGTGGCTTGGCAGCAGAATAACCCATTATGGTTATAAATTACAATTTCCTTTTTAAATGTCTGGAAAGACAAGAGGGGCAAAACTGAAAACCCTGATTCAAATATGCCCAGTTTCAAGCTCTTTAACATGGGAATTCTGAGGATTGTATGTAACTGGTGGTAGATGACACTCAGTTAAATAATATCAATTTGGCTCATGAGCTGCAGCATCACCAGATGTAGCCATAAACTGCAAACATCCTCTTTATTTTGTTTTCCCATCAACATTGCCTAGGTTGAAGAAGGATATTTGCCTTTGTAAGTGGTCAGAAATTTTGAAGTCCATACAAATGACTGAAATGAGTAAAAAATTTTTAAAACATACAGAATAATTAAATTTTACTTCTCTATGCTCTCTGTAATAGAGTTACTGTAAATATCACTACAATTTTCAAATGATGCTTTCTGTCTGTAAGATCAGTTGTTTATCATATTGATTTTATTGTGGAGAGGATGGTTTGCCTAATTAGACACAAAATATTTGTCCTGGGCTTAGATTAGCTGGACCCTAATAATGAGATTTATGGAGACTACAGGTGTAAAAGTAATTTTTTTTGTTTTCTCTAGACCAATCCTAAGAAAAGTGATATTCACTGCATCACATTTATTCAGTCTCACTATTGCTATTTCACTGTGCTGCAAGGAGGGCCTGAGTGGGAAGGACTCTGAGCAAGTGAGAGTTTAATAATTCTCGTCAAAGTTGTGTAAGACAATGGAGGGAAGAGTGGGACCTCTGCCAGAGGTGTCAGTCAGAGAAAGTGGGTCATTGATGCCTTCTATCAAAATGACAACTCCCAGTAGGAGTTCCTCATCAGAGACTGCTTGGGAGCACTGGAAAGGTAGTCAGTTTTGTTGGTGACAGGGGTGATCAGGAGCTGGCATTGTATCCAGTGCACCCTCCCAACCGTACTGCTGTATGACCTGCTGGTGGGAAATGCACTGTACAAAGACAGGCTCTGCTGGCATGGGAGGAGTCCTGCAGAAGTTGAGAGTTGTCAGGAAAGTACTGACAGCTTGTGTTTTTTTGATTTGGTGACCAGCTGATGCATGGCTTGTTTAGCTGTGCTGTGAGGGTAGCTGGCCTTTACATGCTGTTTTGTGGTGGTGTGATAAGTGTGTACTTCTCATAAATTGGTTTGCTCTGCTTCCGCTTGAGGTTTGCTTATGTTTGTATTACTTTCCTTGTTTCGGAAAGCAGATTATGAGAATTACTTTTGTTTCAGCAAAACATACTCTTAATCTACCCTAATCTTCAATTCAAAGATCCTGTAGGCTATTTCCTGTGTTGGTCTTACCTAAATATTATTGTCTAAAAATGAGGTGTCTAGCCTATAATTAGATAGCTTGCCTCTAGACTCTACTGCCAGTGGGGGGAGAGAGAGAGTTAATCCAGCTAGCCTGTTTTTGACAGACTTGACCTTCTCTGACCCAGCTCATGTTTCCCCCTTTATGAAAGGATTTGGTGGCTACATCATTGATAGTTAACAGATTCCTGAGCCTCAGCTTTGCCATGTGTACTGAATGAAAACGTGTAGTGTCCAACGCTGCAACGCTCCACAAGAAATCAAGTGTCACTGCCGAAGGTAGACTTAAGAGGTGGTTTGCTCCCATTGTCATCTCAGGGAGTCGTAGCACGGGTGGACTTGAATCTGTAAACATTTCTTCTTGTCTGTAATCCAGGTGTGCACAGTTCAAGTTCTTTCCAGGTTTTGGCCTTATGACTGTCTTCATGAGAAATTTTTACACTGATCTGTTTTGTCCCTAGACACGAAAGGAATGAGTTCTCGGCAACACACAGTGACACATTGTGCTAGAGGGATAAAAATGAGTGTTTTATTGGCAAAAAGACCCTGTTAAACAATATCCATCTTCCTCTTTACAAAATGGGCAGTTATAATTAAGTTATTTCTGTGAATGTGCCTGCTATAATATGCATTTTCTTTTGCATTTAGACGTGTTCCGTACCTCTTCATTAGTCTGTTAGATCCTTAGGAAGACTAATCCATTGTACTAACTGGCTGGGATGCTAGACACAGAAGCTGGCACAGAGTGAAACTCAAATGGTCACTGTCTGCCTGCTAGGAGTGGACTCACCAGGAATATGAGTTGTTTAAAATATCTTTAAAAAGGAACACATCTTTTCTTGGTACTCACACATGTTCCCCTCTGCTCAAGTGAACACTGGTTTTTCACTTTGTCAAGAGTGTGACTGCTCCCTTTGAAAAAGTTTGTTGACACTTAGAAAGTTTCTACTAAAATACTTTATTCTTGGCCTTGAGAGATCATGAATTTTTATACAAAGCCATAGGATTTTTGAGTACTGAATATTCCTAAATTTCAGAATCTAGAAATGCTGAGGTTTTTGCATGCTTCAATCCAAAAGAAGTAAATCTTTGTAAAAGAAAGCCAACTTTGATGTAGGCACCAATAGAAGGATTTATTTCACCTCTGAAAGTCAAAAGTCCAGTTGAAACTAGCTGTCTTTATTCCTCTCTGATTAACAGAAGGAGAGTCAGATCATAAATCTTTCCAAGACACTTGCCTTAGTGCGATGTATGTCATTCCTTGGAACTACTTTGCTGTCTACTTATTTTAGAGATGAATCCCATCCCTGTTTCCCATTGTTTATCCCTTGATATCAGTGTAAAGCTGGATATTGACATAAAAATTAAGCATCTAAATATATTTATGGATTTAGGTCAAAGCTGGAAAATTTTGTTTTATGAAGTTTAAGTTCACAAGTATTATCTTACCTTTTCACAGGGCAAAGGAGAAAAATCTCTGTTCAAATCCTTTCCTTTGAAAAATACGACAATCAGCTGAATACCAGTAATTGTGTTCTAAATCTTTATAGCCTTAGTTCTAGCCTTTAAAGTCTATATAGAATAACATATTTAGCTATATTTCTTCTCTTGCCTTTAGAATGCCAGGCACACCAATAGAACTATATGAATAATAAATTATAATACTGTTTATCATCTAAATTGGTATCGTTTAGAATTTTTCTCTCAAGTGTTTCTTCTAGAAATCTATTCAACCCTCCCTGATGACACATTTGGATGAACATTTTTCAACTGTGAATGCCTAAAGTTAATCATCTAGATCTAAATTTAGGCACAAAAATGAATGACCTGATTTTCAGAATTGCTGATTACTTATTTTGACGCATTAATATGAATTTAATAGCTTTGCTGTAGGTGCCAAAGTCTTAAGAATGTTGGTTTTTTTCC
Source organism: Hylia prasina (assembly GCA_013397195.1). Lineage (NCBI taxonomy): Eukaryota > Metazoa > Chordata > Aves > Passeriformes > Sylviidae > Hylia > Hylia prasina. The sequence goes on along the minus strand of VYXD01012066.1, from coordinate 975,789 downwards.
CATGCACAACTTGTCTATCAAACTGCAGAACACATGCAGAATTAAATTACTAATGAACGATGACAATATGCCATATAAAAACAATGTTACATTGATTCATTTATTTGTTTACATGGTTGGGCAGGCTAATATTATGCAGAAAGTTCACGATGAAAGCTGATTTATAGTGATTTGAACAGAAAAGCATGCATTTCTCCCATTTCACTTGGAGACAATGGTGAATTCTATGTGAAGGAAGCGCATCCTCTGTTCTTTGTTGTATTCCAAAAAGAAATATAATCTGAATACATTTTGTTCATTCTATAGAAAAGCAAACTTAGTTTTTCCTGATGACTTTCATTGTGCTAAAAATTGTGGAAAACTGGATACTGCACAATAAATTGATGCATATTGTAAAACAAAAGCCTTTCAGAAAACATTAAGAGCCATATGCTCATTTTAGAGAGATGTGGTGCTGCTCTGAAATGTGGCTTCCTTGCTGTTTGAAGACCTGAACCGTCAAAGCTCTTGGCTACTTACATTGAGGGGTCATAAGGATTTGCTTAAAGACACTGCTGAATAGGGGCCTAATAATCTCCTTTGCTCTACCTTGTGTGGCAGAGTTTGAGAAGGTGCCTGAACTACTTTGAGCATGCAGGAGAGTAAGCACTGTTGAACTCTCCTCTCCTCTGAACTGTCGTGTGAGTGGCAGGATCTAGACTTCCCAGATAAAGGTGATAAATACCCTTTGTTCAGCGTGTTTTCTGTTTTATCATTGAATTATTTTTGATGCACACAAGGGTGTTTTGCAAAGAAATTGAAAGGAGGACCAGATGTTAATTTTCCTGGTCTTTAAGAGCTGGTCTTTGGGCCCTGATCAAACCAGTGGGGAGATCCTTGTGAGCCACAGGGAAAGTGGGTGCAGGATCCCACCGACTGCACTTAATTTGCTTGCAAAACTTTAAGGAGAATGTCTTGAATAGAAGTAAGCTTAGTGAGAGAGGCACAGCTCCACCTGACATTATACTGACAGCAGGTGGCAAACAGGGATGGAAGTGCCTGACTATAGCTGAATTAAGCACATAGTCCCTTCAGCATCAGCAGCTGTGTGATCACTGGGGAATTGTTTGGTTACATGTGGTTTTTTCATATCTGTCAATTTCTCTAAATTGGTGGTCTAAATGAATAGTGTCATGCACAGGAACATTACATGGATTTATGACAGCTGGAACACATAGCACTTAGAGGATTTGGGTCTGTGAAGCTGTGAATGGATTTCAGAAAAAGCATGATTTTCATCTGTGGTAGACATAAACTTGATCCATTATTCAACACGCTATGCAAAAGAGAATTGCACATTTGGGTTCACAGGGCAGTCTTCTGGCATTTCAAAAAGAAGAAAAAGGAATTTGAGAGAAAGATTTATATATTTATGTTGCCTCTGTTTATGATGCTAGCAAAGGAAGTCCAATTTCCTCCTAATTAGATTATAACAGGTGCAAGCAAATCCAACGGAAGGGAAGCTGCTTGTATAATATCTATAGTGCATTTGGTGTGACTCCAGCAGGGAAACAGGAAGCATCTCTCAGCTGTGGTTTTCCCATGGTACTCTCTGAGACCTGTCATGTACTCTGCCATCAACACTGTTACTGAGCTTGGAGAGATGACCTCACCCTCAGGTCGGGTGGCTGAGTTCAGCTGAACCAACTGGGGAACTGAGTCCCCTTCTGAGACTCATTTCACACTGTGCTTTGTTCTGAAAGCTGTTGCCTCAGGTTCTCCTGTTCCATCTTGCACACCCTGTTTCTTGGAAGCTTGAGGCTGTTGCTGTCAGCCATGTGGGAGGCAGTGTCATTCTAGCCGGTCCTCCACTGCTCATCCTGCCTCATGTTCTCCTTCCCCCCTCCAAACCAAAGAGGCAGCAAGAAAAGGGTAGCACATCCTGCATGCAGGCTCTGCCTCCTCCAGCCATCTAAGCTGAGGTATGAGCAGAGAAGGCTTGGAGAGTGTCACATTTTCTCCTGCGTTGCCATGTTGGTACTGCCAACACAGTGGTGCAGGCAGAAACCCGTAGAAGTGTCATGCCGAGAATGGTCACAACTTGCCTCGTAGAGATTTCAGGTTGTCTGGGTGTGTAAAGATGGCAGAGTTTCTTCTTCTCAGACTTGCACTGAGGAAGCTCTCTTGACCTGCCTCTGATAATGAGAACAGAGTCCAGATGGGCAGAACAAGTGGTGTAAGAAGATGGATGGATGTTTCACTTCTGTTTTTAAGCAACCCAGGGAGCAATGTTACTTCAATTAAAATGAAAACTAATGAGTTGAGAAACTTTAATTGCATTTTAAAGGAGGGGCAGACGTTCTACTTTCATTTTGAGTCTATAACTTAATATATAAGAAGGGTAAAGATCTACTTTTTAATTAAACAACTGAAGAGTTCAGAACTGAGATCCTAGTTGACTAGGATGCTAATGCTGTTCTTTAAAAACTCCTAATGAAAAATTTTGAGGATTAATTTATGATTATTATAAAGGAATGCACAGAATCATTTATGATGGAGGATTTAATAATTTTCTTATGGACAAATCAAACTATTCTAATATAATGTTGTGTATTTGTGAGGAAATAAGGTAAAGTCTGTTTCGTGTAAATACATTTTACTATTGCTTCAGACTCCTGGTGAGATCATAATGATAAAGCTGCATAAATACTGTCACAAACTGGCAGAAACCAACCTGGCAGGAAATTTCAAACCCAATGGCAAACGTCCACAGGCTATTGGAAATTAGTTGCTGTACTGCTAAAACAGCCACTGGGAGTCTTTTGGGAAGAGGACTGAGTTTATAATACATAGACGTGCAGATGGGTCCTTGTCAAGTTTATGGTGTGACACTCATTTACCTTCAGAGAGAAGCTGAAACCCAGACTATAAAGAAAAAACAGGTTCCAGAGGCCAGATATGTGAAAAAAATCCCAACATTTGTTTTTGCAGATTTGTTCTTGACTATTCAGAAAGGTATGTGAAGAAGTGCATTTCCAGAAATTAATGGCTAAATAACTGAACATTATAATTACTTTTTATTTTATTTTATTATTTTTTTTAACAGCTTGGATTTTCTCCCTACTTCTCTTTCTTTTTGGCCATAACTTCATCTGGTGCTACACTCTTATCTGTTTTTGATATGTGTTTTGAGAAATTTCTTCAGACTTGTCTATATAAGGACCAATTAACAGCAATGCATTATCCTGGCAGATGCATTAATTCCACCAATTGTCTTCTTTTTGAGTTAGCTTAACTCCAGTCGGTGTGAATTTAAACTATTTCAGACTAAGCCTATTTTGAAATGAGAGCTTATCCAAAAATTGAGCAAAAACTTATTTTTCTTTAAAGCTGACACTATCTCAGTTTAAACACATTTTGTGGTGTAAACAAGCCCGGGAGAGCATGCCATGTGTTTTGAATTACATTTGCAAGCTCTTGTGAATACTCCAACTCACGTTGATGTGCAATTCAACCTATAGCAATTCAAGATGTTATCACTTACCCACCTTCTCTGCTATTTATCACAGTCGGTCTGTTGGAAGTTCCTGCCAGGGTGGCAGATAGCAGACTGGAACACCAGCTCATTCAAGTGCCAGTGGGAAGTGTACTGTCAGCACAAATCTGGATTCACTCATGAGTTACAGTGGACTATGAACTGGAATGTGATTGAGGATGCAGTTCTGGTTTTTTGACTCTTGTTTTGGGGTTGCTAAGCTGTTGCAGGGCAGCAGAGGGATGCAACATAAGCACTACTGGAGTGAGATTAACAAGGTGCAGCACTGTCAAGATGCCTGAGAGGGGGTGTGGCTCAGTACCTCACCTTAGGTCTGGGCATTATAGATTCACATTCTTTCTCCCTTCCTTGTAGAAGTGATCTTTCATCGTGTCTTTGATATTTTTCTGTACAGGAAACAGGTGTTTCTTGAGGTCAACAAGAAAGGTTTTTCAGCCCCTGCTCTAGGTTCATTTGAATATCAGATTCCTCAGGATGCCAGTGAGGCTGTTCAGAATTCTGCCAAAAAAATAGCATTCTGAAGAACTGCCCGTTCTCCTTTAACCTTGTTCTCAAAGCAACAGCAACAAAAAATTGTTCTAGTCCCCTGGAGTCTTAAAACATCATTAAGGCAGGCACTGAGCTCAGACACTTGAAATTTGGCTGTATTACAAAGGACTGAAAATGAGACATTTACCCTAGTAAATGTCTTAATAGAGGGGTCATTACCTGTGCTCTCTCTGTGACTGGATTAAGCCCACTGCAGCTGAGGATGGATTGGACTAATAAACTCTGGAGCCCATAGAAAGCCTGCAGTAGTCAACAGTGGAGAAAGCAATCAGGGTGTGTGTTATAGTGTGAGTGCTATTGGAAGAAAGCTTGCCTTGCTCCAGGGTCCCCAGGGTCGGTTGGGCAATTCTATTTCCTTCAGTTGTCTGAAAAGTTGAGAGCTGGTATGTTAATTTGTTCTGAGAAGCAGTCTGAGTTGCATAATAGCACCTGCAGGTGACGCAGTGCCTATCCCATCCTGAGGTTTTCATAAATCTGGCATGCCACTGTATTTACAGTTCAGGTCAATCAGCTGCAGAGAATATCTTTGAGCACAACTCCCCTTTGTGCTGCCCAAGAAGCACATTCTTGTGTGATCCATCTGTTTATTTCTGGGAGAACAGGGCTGCTTTCGCATTGCTTGCAGTTACCATTATGCAAATTATATATCTGGTCAGAATGGATCATTGTGTCCATTGCAAAGCCCAAAGCACACAAGTCCATGTCTACAGGTACTGCAAAACAGAACATTTGAATAGCTTATAAAACCAAATGATGACTTTCTTTTCCAGTGTCAAGTGTTATTTGGGTATCAGCTTTCTTTCCCCTGAGTGATGAATGTGGCTGAAATGAAGGGACTAGTCAAGAGAATAGCTGCTGGTCTGGTCTATTTGTACAGCCAAGCCCCTGTACAGCCTGTCTGACATGAATAGATCAGGCCTGTGCCACAAAGTGTTGGGCAGTTTGAAGATACAATGGTCACACCTTGATCCTGGATGTAATAATGCCATATTGATGCAATGCTCCAAGGAGGCTGAATGAGTAGGTGTAGGACTGGTTTAACTTTTGTGTGCATGCCACAGGAAAGGGACGAGAATATTCTCCTTGCCTGGGATCAATGATGCCTTTGAAATACATGCTACAGGCCCCTTTAGGGATATCTAATATTAATGTGAAAATATTCACAATGCTAAAGGCTAAATAAAGCTGCAGCTGTATCCAGCTGATAGTCTATAGGTTTTCTCATCTCTTATTGCAGCTCAGATATTTTCCATGTCCTCTTCATTGCGATATCTGGCTGAAGATGAAAACCTGAAGGAGGACCTTTCTTTGCAACCATGCCAAGCCCAGAAGTTTTGTCAGTTGAAGAGAAAATATTCATTAATGTTTTTGGTAGTGACTGAACACTTTACCTTGTTTGGCCTCTAGAGAGAAAAGAGATTCTCTGTGTATCTGTGAGAAGGAAAGTATTCATAGAACTATAATTTCTCTCATTACATCTTTAGTCTGATCAAGACAACACTGATCTGAAATTCAAAATGGGTAGAAAGAGTAAGAAGGAGAGTGCCACAGCTTTCAGACATGGTATTGTTGTGGGGAAGAAGATTCTTTTTCTTTCTTGTTCCTTAACTCTGCACATCGATGTATGTGCACTTTTAATCAAGGGGTTGCTAACCCTTGCTACCTCCAGGCTGGGCTGGAGCCACATTCCTTGTTCACAGAGCAGCCAGGGCTGCTGCTGCATAAAGCTGGTGCTGCTCTGCAACTTGACAGAGGCAGCAGTTTGTCTGCAATGTGCAAAGCCATAAAAAGCATAAGGGAGCCTTTTCCCTCTGGCCAAGTGGCTGCATTTATATTCACCAGCCACAGGCATGTGCAGGCATTAGAGAAATGGCTTTTGCTTTTATAATAAAGATCTTCTTTTTGTTGGGACTTGTGATTCCATGGTATGTGGAACAGATGTTTCAAGGACCTTTCTGTATTAAGTCTTTATTATATAGGTGCTGGTGTTTGGGTTCATATTAATACTGAGATTACATCCAGGCCATATTCCTGTGTTCCTTGGGATTGGGACATATGTATGGAGGACTAGGTTTTTCTGAGGGAGTAAGAATTCTTTTCACTGGATGCACTTTTAGGGGGAAGGGACAGAAATAAATGCAAGACTCTCAGAGTATGAACTGCAGAGCATGAACTGAAGTGCTAAACAAATAGCTGCTCAAATGAGAAGACAACCATTATTAGTTTGAGGTCCTTCCTATTGTGTGTCAACTTTTACTTTTGAAAATTATTTATCCACAACATAATACCAAAGTAAATAATTTCTTTCAATGTCATGCTGGGTTTGTTTCCAAGATGCCTTTTGAAGGAGCAGTTTGCTGTTGTCAGCAATAACATGTCCCCTGCCTTGTCATTGCCCCGGGTTGTTGTTAAGCAATTATTCCTTCTTCTTTAAAAACATTTGCATGCAGGTTTCTCCTGCCTTTATACATGTGGCTAGCTGTCCATGAAAATCTATCATAATCCCAAGGCAGCAGTATACTTCTTTCGTAACCAAAATGTCCTCTAACGTTCCTTCTCCTGGATGTTTTCCTCTGCCTTCCTTTGCCATGCTGTATGAATATACACTATTCTCTGGGTTTGCTCTCATTTTTTGTAAGGAAGTGGTTATTTCTTCTTAAGTGTCCTTGAATGGGAATTGATTCTCACTCACCACCCCAGCATATTTTGGTACTGCTGTCAGTGCTTCATATATACACCCTTATACTCCTCTTCTAGATTTTGCTTTTCATGCATTTTGATGTTCTCTAACAAAATATCCTAGTTTTCATGTATGTTCTTACCATTTTGTCATCCACTCTCCCCCTGGCTGTTGTCTTCCGGTTCTTCCACATCACAGCTATACTTTCTTGATACCTTTTGGTTTTGAACTCTGGCAAATTATGGTTAGACTGAATTCATTTATCCAAGAGTCTCTGGATTGCTTTGTTGCAGAGTAACAAGTTCTTTAGCCAGGCCACAGAATCCATGGGTAAGAAAACTCTCATCATTCTGGCTGGTGGTACCTCAGCTGCTGTTGCCCTGGTCTTATGTCTTTCTTAGTGAAGGTCCTTCTTTTTGACATTATAGATAATTCTTTTTTTCTTTCTTTTGGTGGATGAATCAGCCCAGTTGGTGTCTGTGGCATTTTTGAAGATGTAAAGGAAATTTCACCCTTTCTGCACATTCTACTCAGTTTCTCATTCTCCAGGAAGATGCCCCTTTCCTGCAGTCTCAGAAAATTGAGGCTCACCCTCACTAACAAAATTTTTAAACTAGGTGTTAATATTTCCCATATACTTTCTTATTTTGAACATGGCCCAGAGGGATGTTTTTTAAAACACTAACCTGACATTCTACTGATAAAGGGATTAAATGAAAGTATTTGCATAATGTCTTCCAAATAGATGAGCTTTATGATAGATGACACCAAAATATATTGCATAAAAATGTGAATCACTTGGAGAGGGAAAAAGTGCAAGCAATTTTAAAAGGGATTAGCAGAGTAAAACAGGGTGATGTCGAACATTGGTACCATGAAATAGATGGATTTCATGATGACAATTGTTCCACAACACCTTACTGAAGAAAGCTGACCCCCCTAACCTCCTTATTTCAGTACAGGATGATCCTATAATCAAAGAAGACCAGACTCATTATTTTCAGAAAGAAACATCTTCAGAAAATAAAAGGGAATATTAGTTGCTATGTTCTTGTATCATAGGATGAATTTGAATTAATATTTTCTCCATATTTTTGGCTTTACTTCAGGAATACCTAGTTTGGTGGGAGGAGGGATTTAACAAGCTTTAGGCAAGCTTTGCTAAATCCACAGTATAGAGGGTACTGGACGACATGCACTGAAATGCTGATTCCACGAGGCTCAGAGTCTTATCGCGTCTGCAGGCAAACAGTACAAATGCTTTTACATTAGACTTGCAAAATGTAATGTGCAATGCAGTACTTTCTCTCTGAACCATTCTGGCAAGTTAGCACAGTGAGGTACTGTATGCCACTTTGGATCCACTGATTTTTTTTTCCTGTTTAAGAAAGTGCATGTTGTACACCTGTCCTGGGAATGTACTGAACAATTCAGAGAGAATTTGAAATCGTGACATCAGCTAGGATAAATATATGTGTGGATGCTTACTGGATAGATAGAACCACCAAGATACATAACCTACATTCAATTCATCCTGCTATTGGCCTAATAAACTGAGACAAGTTATATCTTTTTTTTTTGTCTGTATTTTTGCATGTTTAATGTGGTGCCTGTTCTCTAATAGTTGAATATCTCCTAGTCTTGTTAATGCATATAATTGCAAAACGTGGCTCTGAGGCAGGGAAATACTATCTTTTCCAAATGTCGATGGGAGACTGAGATGTAAAAGGTTATGTTCATACCACCAAGCACGATCAAGTAATATTTGACTCCCATGACTTTGGATTGAGCTTTAGAGAGCAGATGATATGAATCACCTATCTCTCTGTCGAATAATAACCATGATAATCTCTGCTGTAATAAAATCAGTGATAAGTTAAAGAAGGGTTTGGGAAGGGCTCTGTTGAACAGGTGTCTGAGAGACATAAATGTGCTTTTTGAGAAGGCATTTTTTGTATAGCTCCCACTGAAATCAAAGGCAAGGTCTGTTTCAAAAGAAGGGACTTTGGCCTGAATTGCCCACTAGAACTGTTGCAAACAAGGAAGTACTGGTGAGGGTGCAGTTCTACCAAGAGAAAATCCTTGTATTTCCCTGTTTTCCCAAGTGGAAATTCCTCAGTTAAGTGCAACTTTCCTACATGACATATAAATAAAGTTTCTCTCCTCTAAAATGTAGAAAATGAGTTTAAGTTATTTTTTCAGATTAAGAGTTGTACATGGATCCAGAGAAAGTATTTTTATTTAGCATTAATTATGCTTCGATTAGAAATAAAAACGTAGCTCCCCATTGTCTCTGCGAGGTCATGTGCAAACACAAATACTGTGGAAAATACCAAAGCAACTGATTAACTATCATTACTTAGCTAATATTTGCTTCCTATCTTGGAACTGCCTTTTAAACATAAAAGAAAAACTGTTGACAAACTTTTATGCTTTGTGGGTGATTTGCAGTCCCAGCCTCTAGAAGGAACAGAGACTCACTGTTATGCTCAGAAAACAGATTTTTTTCCCCTCCTGATTAGATATCAGGCTCCAAACTCTATGCCATGTATGCTGACAGCACAAAGCTGCCTACAAAATTTCACTTGCTTCCTACAGAGAGGAGCATGTGAGTGTGGCCATGTGTGCTGCTAAGTTGCCCTCTCTGTAGCCAGCAGGACTCGTGGTGCCTTAGCAAGGCCAGTGGGGCTGTAGGTGCCATGGGCAGCTGCCTTCAGGCAGTTTGCATGCTGATAAGGAGTTACAGCATGCTCCATGGGGCATGGAGCATTATACTAATCTGGAGTCTTCATAAATACAGATGCCTATGTACTGTCAGCTTGATTTACACCTGTGTCTCTGTGTTGTGCTTTCCTTTGCTGCTCCATCTATTGTGCTAAATGCATTCACCCCTCAGAATAATGCCTGGCCTCAGGAAAATTGGCCTCTTTGTATGCTGCTAAGAGCTTGTTCCCTTACAACAGCTCAGTGTTTTCCCTTGTATTCACATGATGAAACACTTGTCCTTTTAGATCTCTTCTGGGCCCTTTGGTGCTAAGATGTGATCATTACTTTTCTGTGTGGGTTTCTGAAGGTCTTTTTGGTGTGGGTCTTTCTTTTTGTTTGGAGCATCAGAAAGAACCTGAGGCATGGATTGAAGTCTATCAGGGTGGCATTTTCATAACAAGCGATGTGATAGAAGGGCTTATGTCAAGAGTTGGAGGGCTGGTTAGGACCAGGCAGGGCTGACAAGGAACAAACCCTCATCCATGACACTTTTAGGAAGTGATCTGTTTCCTGAATTTCCCTCAGTTTTGTATGGAGATCAGTTGGTTCACTCAAAAATCCCCAAAACCAAAAAAACTCTGGGAAGGAAGTGGCAATTCTGCAATATCAGGGTATCACACCCTGAGAGAAGAGCTACCCTCGTGGGCATCATAGGCTTACCAGTTGTCTGCAACATGTATGTGCTGGTTTGCACCTGAACTCCACTCTGGTGCAGCCAAAGAGTTTTTCTTATAGTGCAAAGGATATTTCACAGCCTTCAGCTGCTCTGACAGGGGCCAATCTGTTTCTCTTGGAGCTTGGGGCTTTAGTCCTGACTGTACTTAGAGCATCAGTCTCTCCATTTCCTTGACAGCACTGTGATTAACCCAGGAAAGCACACAACTGTAACCTGAGAGGAAGAAGCCTGGATTCATTTTCTTGCTCTGCTAACATGGCTCTGGTTCTTTTTGCTTATGCATTATCACATGCCTTCCAGGTCTTGTCTATCTTACATTGAATTATTATCCATGAAATCCTCCAGTAGAGATGCAGCTTCTGCTGTGAAAAAATGTCTTTGCAAGAAGTTATTATATCCTTACCCTGCAAGATGCTGCTGCCAGCCTTGTGAATATATCAGGAAGCTTATGCTTATGCAAAGCTGTGGTTAAAAAACATGTTACTCCAATGGACATGGCTTCTCTCAAGAGTTTTCTAGTATGGATTTACCCTAAGCTGCAGCTTTCCCATTGCCACCTGGAGCTGACAGTGCTACAGTGATACAAGGAAGCCATAAGAGCTCCTCACCAGGGAGATGAGTTTCATATGAGGCAGCACTGCTGCTCAGAAGTACTGCTGCTCCTGCCCTGACCTCTGCCAACCAACATTGGAAAGGAATAGGGATCTCCTAACCCCTTTCTTAGGCTCAGCTACAGCCTTTCGTTGCTGACTCAGCAGAAGAACTAAGCCTGAAGGAATGAAGAAGGTAAAGGAAAACGATGTTTTGGTCATGATCATGTTTTGGTCTAGAGACTTCTTGACTTTTAAAAGTGCATAGATATAGCCATTCCCTTAGTCCTGACTAGAACCTTCCTTCCAAACACCAAGCTCATTTTCCCACTGAGCCAAAGAACTCAGGAGAGAAATTTTTATTTCTTCTGCACAGGAGGCTTGCAGCTGACTCTATCAAGGTAGCAGCTTGTTGGAAGTGGAGAATTCCCATGGTGTGTTAAGTGCTGTGGGAACTACAGGCAGCTCATTGCCTCTGGTAGGGTGGTGGGGCTCAGCTGGGGAGTGTGGGGGTCACGCTAATTGCATGTGAACTTTCTTCATCTCTCTGGATCAGTGCTCTAGAGCCAGGACAGTGAATTGTTGTGGTCAGGTAGAATGCAGCTCCATGAAAAGAAAGCAGGTGAGTAAGCATAGATGGGTACACAGTGTTAATGCACGAGTAAGCATTGATAGGCACATAGTGTTAATATATGACACACAAACCTGCTGGGAATGAAATGGGAGGTAGTCTGTGTTATGTGAGAATCAAGGGAACTGAAAAGCTGTAGAGACCTTTGTGTGTTTTACTTATTGGCAAAGGTCTGTTGGCCTTTGGGAAAAGGGAAACATGATTCTGGTGTGTGAGCAGTCTAGCCTGACCTGCTTTTCTCTGTACATGTAAGAAGTAATAAATACACACAAAGATGTGCATTGTCTGCATAACTTTGACGGAATCTTCAAACAATCTACAAGAATTTTTATGATTGAGTGACTGTAAAGGGAATGTCTGCTTACCTCTTGTAGCAAATAAGCACTTGATGTTCTATAGAACCAAGATTAAGATCAGACGCCATACCCCATGGACAAGGCTTCCTGTTACAAAACTGGACAAAGTTAATTTATGATGGTAACTCATGTGTTCTTTGTACATTAGTAATTTGGCTATTATATGAGTTTATGGCATCACTTACCCCAAACCTGTAAAAATATCATACAAGTTCCTTAATGTTTGGTAGGGGAAATCCCCAGACTGTACTATAAAAGACATCCTTTCTCCCTTTGCTGTCACATCTGCAGGCTGAGAAGATGAAGCACACAGTGGTAGCTGTGCTTTTCCTCATGCAGGGCATGAGTGCTCTGGCTGAGATGACAGCAGCAGAAGGAGTGGTAAGATGCGGGGGGGTCTTACAACCCAAGCTTTGCTGCCTTCTTCTCATGTAGTTTAGATTGCTGAAAATTCTTTTAAGGTTACTGGAAAATTGTTAGACAAATGTTGAGGTCTCTGCATGGAGAAAGTTCAAAGTATTCCTCCATCCTCCCCCCAACTAATGTATAGGGGCTGGGTAAAAAATGTAAAAGTGAGGCACAGGTTTAAAGTCAGAATCAAATTCTGCCTTTGGTTAGATGAGTGCAACTCCCAGTGAGGATCTGAGTGGATATTAAATGCTCTGTGTAGTTTCTAATTAATTAGGAAGGGCTCATAGCAGGAAGAGATCCACATCTTTGATGTGGAAGGAATTGGGAGGTTGGAGCTTTCCCAGTTGCATGATTGCTGTCATACTCTGTGACCAGGCACATGAAAGCCATATTGGTTGGTTATTGTTGGGTGCTCTTCCTCTTCCCTAAAAGACTGTATCTAGTTGGACAAGAGAGAAATTCAAAGAAGACTAAATCAATCAGAAAAACTCCAAAATAACCCCCAACCAAAAGCTACATCGAATTCAGGAGGGAAGGAGAAAGCTTTGAGAAGTACTTTTTAAAAGCAATAAATTATATTAGTGAAAAATAGTTTTGATTTTGTACTGTCCTTTTTTTTTAAAAAAAATTAGAATGGGGTTTCAGTTTTCAGAAAAAGAGTTTGTGAGTATCATAAGAACTTCTTCAAATGAAGCAAAGCATTTTAGTTTTGTTTGACCAAAAATGACTACCTTTTTGGTATTTTTTAGTTAAAAACTGAGAAAAAATAATTTTGGCTCCTAATAATTCTTTCTAATTTATCTGGTTTATTCACCAACCAGAAAATTCCTGTGTGCTGCTAGTTGCATTTTTTTTTAAGTTTGGGAGTGTTGTGGATGCAGGCAGTGAAGTTAGCACCTCCTGGGAGGGTGCTTTTATCTGCTCAAAGAATGAAAAGTTGCAAAATTCAAGATGGAGGTGTAAATATATGTTGATAAGCTGAGGGTAGAAAGCTTAATAGGGGAGATAGTCCTCCTTAGTCTGCTTAGCTTTAAGCTAGTCCTCAGTTTGTGTAATTTGCACAATTTGTGATGCTCTCTGCCCTAACACTGTTAATTGCTACCAGCTGCCCATCATGTTCAGTGTAATTGTATGAGCACACAAGTGCCTGTTCATGAGGGTTTATTTGACAAATTGTCCCACAAAGCTTGTTTACACTGTGCCACATAATAGACCTGCCCTTTGCTGGCCATTTGGATTTCCCCACCAACCCCTGTCTCAGGAACAGGGTTCCAGCTGGGATTTGGGAAATGCAGGAAGACGAAGCAGTGAGTGTCCTGTTGCAGGGGAAGCCCATTTGATGCTCCATCTGTTACACCATTTGACATTGAGGGTGTCTTGCTGCAGTTCCCAGTTTCAAACAGGTTTTGGTGAGATCCCATTAAAGGTGACAGTGTGCTGCATCACAGGAATGCACCCTGCTCTTCACACTCTGTGGGGTCATGGTAACCCCCAGTGTGGTGCCAGGGTGACAGCTGCTGTCCTTGCTGTGGCAGGAAGGCAGGTAGTAGCCACAGATGGAAGTTAAAGGGAATGTTATTGCATAAAAGGCTCCCAAGGTTGATCTGGCTGTATCCTTGGCAGTGAGGTGTCTTCTCCCAGTGTTCCCTGTCCACGGTGGGATGTTGTCAACTCCATGGTACTAGTAGCGGAGTGGGACATGTTTCCCAGGCATCAAAGCTCACAGCCTGACAGCTTCGTGTGAAAGGGGCAGTGAGTCCTCTGCTTAAAGGCTAGGGCATGAGCTGGGTGGTGAGGAGGGGACATTCCTGCTGGGAGGCTGGTATTCTCTGGATTTAAGGCAGAAGGGCATGGCACTGTCCTTTCAGACTGCCATGCAATCTGCCATGGCTGCCTGTCACATCCTCAGCTCACACCTCCTGGACAGGCTGAGTGTCCCCTGCCCTGCTCTGGTCACACAGAGCCTTTCTTCAAGAAGAGGTGTCTGTGAAGTGACGTTGTGCCCAGGGAAACTGTCGCCTCAGCAGCAGATCAGAAATTTTACAGTTGCTCAGGATAGCTCCCATAATAAAATCAAAGTGCTTTGGAGCTGCAAGATGGGGGCTAACTGATGGGGAAGGGATGGTGTCATATGCAGGAAATCACACTAAAAAAATCTTTCCTTTGCTTTTCAGACCTCTCATCTCAGTACGATGCTTCCATATCTGACTCAGCCTAGGAATACGAATGGCAAATTGCACACTTCCCCAAAGGTATAACCATTACTATTCTTCAACATAGTCCAGAAAAGACCAAATTTAGGAACTTTTGTTCTTTTCTTTAAGTGCTACACAGTCATTTAGTGACTTAGCTCTGACACAGGTAAGCCAGCAGTGGTACTGCCTGGAAAAAGCATTTATATGTTGTGTATCCAGTACTTTAGGAAGTAGTGAATCTCAAAAATCATCACTACTGTTTCCATGTCATTCAATGCCTTCAGTCAGATCCAAAACTTTGGCATTAACCTTGTAGCTACTGAACTGGACCACAGACATGAAACATACGGGGTCCTGCTGGGGATTTAATGCCAGTGTGGCAAACAGTTTGGTGATTACAGTCTCTCTGAGGAGTGCCCACTTGTGGTTGCTGGGAGTGAGAAAACCTTGATTCTCCCTGTTCTACCTAGTTAAAATATTATCAGCTATTTGATGGCAGAGGGACCTGAATCTTGTTTCTGTGCCTTCTGGTACAGTGCTAAAGTCCACGGTCTGCAAATTTCAGAGTTTGGTTTCTTTCCCTCTTTGTATCAGTGACTGTTTAATAACATGTTCACTTTGGAGCAGATTCAATGGGTCACACTTGCTCTGTATGGTCCTGCAAATTGTCAAAAACAGAGTTCATCCAAAGCACAGGTTCAGCTTCACAGCAGTTCTTTTGTATGTCCAGGCATATGGGGTGTGTGGAGTGTGGATTGTGGCATGTGGGGTGTGTGGAGGGATCTCTTCTGAGACAGCTGAGTCTCTGGCTCCAGTAGAGCATTTAGAAAGTTAGATAGAGTCAGGGTTCTCTTTCAGAGTCTGATTAGCAGGACCCAAACTTTATCTGTCTCCTTGCCCAGCTGAGGTGGCTTCTGTCCCTGCTGTGGCCCTGCTATGTGCTTTGTGTGGATCCCATTCTTTGTCTTAGGATGAGCAAATAGCTGATTTAGAGCTGCGAATGTCACTAGGCTACAGTGACAAATTTCCTGATTTTCAGAAAACTGACTAACTGCTCGCTCCTACTCCCTTTGTTAATTTGAAGGGATGTGGAAAAGGAACATTTCTCATAGCTTCAAATATGTATATGTAACAGCTTAATTTTGCAGAGTGAAATGTTGCTGTCAAGTCCTTGCTGTAGGCTAGGACGGTTTGCTCTCTTTTAAGCATTCTGTATAAATTATTAAATTTTAAAAACCATACAACTCCATCAAAAGTAGCAGTCTATCTTGTATTTTTCTACAGGATGACGGAAGACATTTTTGTTACATGGTTGTCATTTGGCTGGTATTATGTTTTGATTGAAGGACTTATTGACCCATAGGGCTTTTAACTAAACAATGCTTTTGGTCTTGTCAACATCATGATCCCAAATGTTTGTAATGTCATTGGAAGAATGGAAGCAGTTCTTTCTGCCCAGGCTGTTTCCACTCTTTTGGGGAAACTGCTGGCTTCAGTATAAGCTGCATTTCCTGCAGTGAAGCTCAGCCTTCAGCTCAAAGCTCCCTCCTAACTCAAATGTTAAAATATAATGCTTGTTTTTTTCACAGGGAGGTTAAAAGCACAAGTTTGAGGTTTTTTGGGAGATATCTGAATACATTTATGAATGGCTTTTTTAGCACATGAAATAGGCAGGGTAAGTCTAGAAAACTGATTGGTATAATACAGTCAAGAGTGTAGTTTACAGCAGGGTGTACAATGCATGCAAAGGTATAGCACACACTATTGCTATACGTTGCATAGCATACTCTCTCTTGTATACATGTACTCACATTTGTGTTACACACAGAAGGAACAGAACACAACACCTTTCACACAAAAATTAACATGCTAGTGTGCAACAATCTCAAAGAAGCTAAGATAGTCACTAAGCCACATTTATTTCTTCTTTTGGTCTCTCCCATCTGTTCCTTTTTTTATTGCTGAGCAACTTGCCTGCCATCCCAACCACGCCAATGCACGGAGGACTCAGAGATGTAGAAATACCTAAATGACTTAGGAACAAATTTTTTGCAGTAATTTACATACTGATAGCTATATTTTCAAAAATACTTGGAAACTTAGATATAATATGTTCTCAGTGGGATTTTCAGAAGTGCTTTGGTAACCTGCCTGGCAGAGAAATCAATGGAAGTTATATGCTGGGACATTCTGGAATGCCATGAGATACCTCTCTGCTTCTTTTCATGTTAAATGTCTTCAGCAGTCTGAGCGAAGTTTTAAGGCCCATGGCGCTTGAATAACACAGATAAAATGACTTTCCACGCTTTCTTTCAAAATGAGATGCATGCTGTTTGTTGTGGCTGCAGTTAAGAGGTTACCAGAAGTGTGAACTGGGATCATTCCTGCTTGCTGCTCTTCTCTTTTTGGCCTCACAGATCAAGACAACTTTGCTTCTGGTCATCATTGTGTGTTCTGCGCTGGTTTTTCTGTGAGGATATTAGTTGAAACCACTGTGGAAAAGCAGGGGAAGAATTGCTGAAATGTCAGCTCTCAGGACATAGTTTTGTTGTTTGCTCTTTTATTTTTAAGAGGTAAAGGAAAAAGAACACAGGAATTTCTGCAAGGAACACTGGGATTTCTGCAAGGCAGGAGAAGAGATTAGAGAAAGAAGTGTTTTTAAAGAACAAGTCTGTAGCTTTAAAATATGCAGCTGCATTGAAGTGTGTGCCAGAATATTTTAAAGTAACATCAAATATCTTTATTAATAAATTCGTGATAGGTTTATGAATTGGGAAAAATTTTGTGTACAAACAAAAAAAGAACTGTTCCAAACACGCTCAGTATTCAGCCTGGTGTTTATGCACTACAGTGAGCTTTGGCTGTAAATTATGGCAAGATCAGGAGGTGCCAGCCCTGACCTTTCTGTCTCTCATGAACATTTCTTGGTGATGATGCTGTGAGCATGCAGACAGCTGGGACAAGGCAATTCATGGGCACGAGCTTTGCCAACTATCCACAAGGATGGATGGGCAGGCTGTGATGTGTGGCTGTTATGAGCAATATTTTGTAACAAAATAAGAATCTCTACCCTAGGCCAAACCTGCATATTTAATTCATTACCTTTCATTGGTGTATAATTAAATGCACATGTCTGTTTTCTGTGGCTGGTTGCAAACCTTCAAATGAAAGATTTTTCTTTTCAAAACATTCCCTGTTACTACTTCTATTTTAGTGCTTTCCTCTCTATGGATGTAAATGACTAAATGATTTGTTCGATTTAGATGAACAGAATGGGTGCTGTAAGACCTAACTTACGACATTATTATTTTCCTGCTCTTGCCTGCTTTTCTATCTGCTGGAAAAGTTATTTCATTATCTTAGGAACATTGTTCACAAGATTGGGAAAGTAGGCACTATTATATGTCTCCATTTTTCAAATGGTAAAATCTTTAAAGCAATATTTAACTATTTTTAGAGAGATTTGTAACGATGAGAGATAAAAATTGCTAGATATTTTTAGTCCCTTGGAAGAAAAAGGTGAAAGATGGCTAGTAAAGAAATTGTTTGGCACAACTAATATTATTGCCAGACATTACTAGGTACTGGTTCTAGAGAAGAATGTTAACACGTTTTTTCTTACCAATTTGTTTTTGCAGCTCTTTTCCAATGTGTCCGGCTCTGTGAATGGTGAGGGAACTTGCCAGTGCTCTGTGTACCTGCCAGATACCACCTTTCCAGTGCAGAAGGCTGAGCAATTGGAAATTATAGCCACAACGCTCTCGGCGAAGTTTGAGGCAGAGCTTTCTAAAGTAAGGTGTTCTTTTGTCTAAAAAATAACAGTTGCATCTTTTCTGTAGAATGGTTGCCTATGAAAAAGTACAGCAGTCAGCATTTTTCTGTGGCGTGTCTTTCAAACAGTGGGAAAGGGGGTTCCATAAGAACAAGGAGAAAGGTGATTAAATCTTTAATCTTTGACATTGTAACATGTCATATATTTGAATATTTTCAGGTCTCTTTTCTAGGCCTTTTCAGCTAGAGACATATGGTATGTTTTGGTAGAATGGTTATGTTTTTCCTCTTTTGGCTCAGTTTTATTAGGTTGTGATTGCTACCATGCTATAGGAAGCCAAGCCTCCTGCTCTTTCATGTGTTATTATTTGTATCAATCCAAGCCAGAATGTGAGAAGGCAGTGAAGGGAAAGAGGAGAAAGGTCACCCCAGCCCAGAGTGAAGAAGTAGGTGAATAATTGCCCCTTCACTGCTTCTGCTCTCACAGGGAAAAATAAATAAATTTAAAAAAAAATCTTTCTTGTCAACATCTGAAGCTGTGGCAGTGAGACTGCTGAATTATGCATTTCTCTTGAAGACAAACACACACTGCTTTGGCTGCTTGTTGCATGAATTGAGATCCATTTTTTGAGGAACCCAGGCAAACCTACAAATGCTGAAGTGCACTGGGTGAAGCTGCCTGTGAAGACAGGAATCTGCCTTTGACTTTTCATGGTGGATAAATATTCAGGATTCAGATTGGATGTCCAGCAGAAAGTGTTTTCTTTGGAAACCAAGCATCTTAAGAAATGAAGTGTCCTTGAATTAATCAGCAGAAAAGGCAAAGCATTAAATTATAAATTCTAATCATAAATATTCATAACCCTCCTCTGGTATAATCAAGAACAGATAAGAAGTTGCGCTTAAAACCCACAGCAACAGGCTGTAGGATCCTGTAGTAAGATCTTTCAGTTCAAATAGTTTGTTTTGAAAGAGCTGGAGCTAACAGTGAAACACATTCAGCTGTCAGCAGGCATATGAAGGACAAACTGACATAAATCCTGCTGCCTCCAAGCACAGGAGTTACCTGATCCCTTGGAGCATGGAAGTGCAGCGCAGGGTAAATGAGCCATGAAAATCCCTGAGATTTCAGTCCCCCACACTGTTCCCACTGTGGTCAGTGTGCGTATTTGATGGTAATTGTGCTGGGACAGGATGAGGGGTATGATTCCCAGCCAAAAATTGGCATGATTCTTCAAGGTGATTGTGTGCCACCTTTCCCAGTCTCTTGCACTGGTGTAACCTTTCTCTTACTGATATTTTCCTCAGAATGGTGCATGTTCCCTTTAGGCTAGTGCCAGGCAGATATTGGAGCATCTCAAGTGCTGCTTGACCTCTCTGTGTGGACAACCTCAGATCTCCAATGAGTTCAGGCACCTTGCTCATACAAAGACACAGGTTACAACTATAGATACCTAAAATTAGGTGTCCAGATTTGTATGTGAAACTCACCTCTAAATTCAGGGCAAACTGAGTCCCCACCCCAGACTTTAATGCCTGGGTTGCCAGCTTGTGTCAGCTGCTGTGACTGGTGTCACCCTTCTGTGCCCAGCAGTGTACCACAGTGTAGACACTGAGCTCCACTTGCAATTTTCTCTGCAGACAGTGAAAATTCTTGTCCTATCTCAGGCTTCACTGAATCTCATCCTGTCGAGACCTATCAGCCAAGCAGTGTTACAATGCATCTAGTTGAAGTGTGACATATACTTTGGTGTGATATGGGCAGAGACACTTTGGGTCAGAAATTGAAATGAACAGATTGAATTTTGGTATAAATTGATGTGTATAAGATTTCTCAGTTAAAATGTTCTATTTTCTCGTGGAAAGAAGATTTTTTGAGCATTACCCAATTCATATCTGAACTTAAGTATTCTGAGATCCTGTCACGCATAAATCTCCCTGCTCAGAAATTCTTTACCTTTCCCACTGTAGAAAAAAATGCTTCTTATGCAATCCTGTATATTACTTCAGTCATGATAATACTCACAGAGACCAGGAAATAATGAAATGGAGGAAACCCGAGCTTTCCATATTGATCATTATTAAAAATGATCCTGAGCAAATTCCTGGGGAACTGCATTCAGACATAAGCTAGTCTCACCACAGAAGTGGGAATTTCTACTGAATGTTTCTTTTTTTGACTCTGAGAATCCTTTTTTTTTGCTCTTCTAAAACACCCTTTGAAGCTCATAGGAACTTTTCCTGGATAAGAGCTGCAGGATTGGACCCTCTTAAGGATGCTTTCCATGTGCTAAAAGTCCCAGATAAACAACCTGATTGAATCATTAACCTTTTGCCTGATTGTTGGCTAATTCAAAAAGCAAGGGGGTCCTTTTATAGAATCAGCAGGCAAGGAAGCTTGCAGATAAAGAGATGCTCTCGTGTGCCAAGTGAGCACAAACCGTAGGCTGAAAATATCAGACTAATTTTTCCTCTGTCACATCAACCTTTGCCAGCATAATTATGATTACAGAAGAAAATTAACCTTTTAAAGCAAAGTGGGAATTAGTTGTTCCTTTCAATAGGAAAGGGGAGAGGACACTTCTATAACAGGGGTGGATCAACACATAATCACAGGGAGAGAAAGTGCCATTCAGAACACAGCTCACAATGGCCACAACATCCTCACTTAACAGAAACAGGAGCAAAACAGCCCCCTGCTTTTCAAAATAGGTTAACCTGCAATGGAATTCTTCTCCATCTCAGAAGGCAGACTGCCAGCCTTGCTCCTTATGGATCTGTAGAGGTCAAGCCTGCTTGAAGCCAGTGTCCTGGACTGAGTGATATTAGAAAGTTGTTGTGTTTGTAATTTCTTTCTTATGTTCCCTCATTCCTCCCACATTTTTTCTTTTACATCTTCATCCTGCACTTTTGTTCCCCCTTCTGTACTTTCCAAATGTGTGCTGGAGAAGTGTCTGCTTGCATGCTGCAAAATCTGTTTTGATAAATACCAGTTGCAGGTAAATGACACACTAAATGAGCATTGCAGACTTTTCCTGCCCTTTTCATTAAATGAAGGTGACAATGCTTGGAATGAGGAAAAACTGAAACTGAGGATTTTTTCCCTTACATATGCCTCATGTGGTTCCATTTTGTTCCCATAAAGGGCTAATTCAGACCCTATGTTCTCACCATACCCTACTTTAGGCTTTTATGACAAATGCAGCAGCAACCAGTACTAGTTATTTGTCTGTATCCCTAAAAATAGGATATGCACAGAATTTCTGTGCCAGCCTGTCAAGAGACCACAGCCAGTCCGTAGCAGGTAGATGCAGTAGAAGAGCAGGGATTACAAGCTGCTTAAATCTATCTGCCAATCAACAGAGCAACATTGTGTTGTTTTTTCAACTGATATTTCTAACCCACAGAAACTCCTAAACAAGATCTGAGCAGGTGGGAATCTCCACACTGAGCATTGCAATGCTTAACAGATGTGCTGGATTTATCTGCAAAAGCAGTATAGACCTGTTAGTGCAGCACTGCTGAGAAAATTTTATTTGTCCAATAATTCGCCAGGGGAGCTATTAGCTTAAGCTCTCTGCGATGCTGGTGTGGCTGTGCAGAGCACTGCAGAGTGATGGTGCTAGTTTCAGGCTTAGCTATACTCTGCTGGATGGCGTTGACATGTCCTTAAATGACCTGGATGGTTGACTGAGTGAAAATCCTCTAATATGGGAGGAGAACTTCAGGTCTGCATTCTGCAGTCAGGGCTGAAATAACTATGTATGTCTTTTTCCAGCCCTCAGCATTTTGTCCAGGCTCTGAAAACCCTGGAGAAATCTTCAAATTCACAGGTTTCTTACTAATGAGTAACCATCACCAATTCCAGCAGCCTGTTTATTTCAGTGGTTTGCAGATTTTGCCTGTATTGCATTATTATTACCAGTATTACTGTGAGAAAGGTTATTAATACCTAGACAGATTTCCAGATACCTCTGTGAAAGACATAGCTTCACACAGCAGTGAAATTTGATCAAAAATGGGCATGCTTCATACTTCTCAGGCTGTAATAATATTCTTTCCTTTTTTTGTTGTTGTTGAACAACCTCTAGACACACAAATAAAACATTTGCCTTTGAATACTTTTTTTTGAGGTTCTCTTTCAATACCAAACTGATTTTGGTGACCAGTGAAAGTATGAGGTCCAACTACCTCTGACTTTTCCAAAAGGATTGATTCTTCCTGCTATTCCCTACCAGATGATGGTAGCAGTCAGGGCAAGTAATCCCAGCTATCACTGTTGCTAGCCAGTTACAAGGAACTAGGCCTAAGTCTTTTGGGCTGCTTTTTTTAGATTCGTAATTCGTATGACTTGAATTGTATAACTTTTAATTCCTAATTCAGTAACTTGAAGTTATATTGGCTTGGTCTGGGAGATCTAGAGCATCCAGTGCTGTGAGCCAGTGTGCTTCTATTACAGCTTGTGGAAACTTGACAGTTTTGAGCAGCTCGAAGTCTGTCTGCACACATTTAGAACAGAAATGTTTCAAACTCACATTTAAATACATGGAACTGAGCATCCTGATTTTGGTGTGTACTATGTTTGTCCATGCAGGTTTTCTGTAGTGGCTTAAGATTTATAGTATAGTTGTGCCACTATTGATAATTATACTTCTGAACAGAGGATCTACTTTTATGCTTCTCCCCTTTAATCAACATTACTAAATAACTTATGATCTTAAAGCATCCTCTTCATTAATTTCCATGCCATGAGCTCCCATACCTCCCCTTTGGTACACAAGGGATTCAACCAAGATTGAAAGGAATTATTTGATAAATGTGGGTTTTTTCTGGGTCCCAGTCTCAACGGCTGCTGCCAGAGCAGAAAAACAGTGAGTCCATAGTCTTCACACCATGGCAGGATTTCAGAGACAATGGGGAAATAGTACTGACTTTTATATAATGTTAATATAATGCAAGAATGCTTGAGAAGTGTAGGCTAAGTCAGCTGAAGAAATAATAGTAATGGAAATTACAGTGCTGTAGATAAAGGCATAAATACCATCTGAGGCTATAAATATGAAGTTACTAGTGCAACAAACTATTTATATTTATTCCTAGTTATTTTTCGTGATATACTGATATATGAAGCATATGGGAGAGAAATTATGCCCCTTTACCAAAGCATTAAATTTCAAGGAACTAACATTTCTAAGGGAAGTCCCAAATCCATATAATATTCTTAACATTCTGCTTCACAATGCTTGTGCTGTGACCTTTTCCTCAGCAGATATATGTGTGAAAATATATTTATCTGGACAACTATTAAATGATTCAAAGACTGAAAGGGCTGCTATATAAATTACTCCAGCTAACGCCTGCCATATATTTAACACTTTCATTTAAACCAGATTTGATTTTTAACACTGTGTTTAAATATTTCTTCCTTGCCCAAAGACAAGCATCAAATGAGTTCTGCCAATGTTTGACACAATTCAAATGTACACAGGGTAAATTCCTATTTGGATTCAGAGTTAATAGGAAATGAAGTTGAAAAACTTGGGAATTCTTTATTGCATTTTGCAGCCTTCTCTGGTTGCTTTTGAGAGATAATACACTGCAGATTTCCTAATAAAATTTTCACCAATGTAAGTTCTTGGCATACTGAGGATAAAATTAGCTCACAGAGACAATATTGGCAATGAATTAAAAAAAATGGAAGACTCTGAGTAAAATTCTGCCTTCAGTTATCCCCAGGCATTCCTGAGGGGATTTTGTGAAACTGCCAACAATAAATGAGGGTTAAACTTCATATTTTTTTATGTATGTGATGAGAATTACATTTATGCAGTTTATGTGAAGAATATATATGGCTAGTATGTGGAAGCTATGCATAGGGTACTCAGAAATAGAATAAAGATTTCAAACAGGCTTGTCTTATTTGCTAACCTGGACTTGAATATGTATCTCTTTTTCTTGCTTTCAGGTTAGGGAGTACTCAGAAAGAATTGAACTGTATCAGCAGCAAATCCTCAATCTAACCATCAGGGTGCAGCAAGTGGAGACGGGCGGTGTATCTTACACGGAACTGGACTTCCAGTTACTGAAAGTGGAAATCCGTGACCTAGAGAGACTGGTCGCCCAGCTGAAACCCAGCCTTGTTGGAAGCAATGTCATCGTTGAGCAAATATATTTGGAGGTATTGCCAAGGTCTTAATTAGCCACAGAGGGTTCAAATACACAGATAGTCTATTCTCTCTTTAGGTTGAGGAAATGCAGTCTGTCTCTACTGCAGCTAGTGGAATTATTTTAGCATTTCATCAGCATAAATTAAAAGAAAGCTTGACCTTAAATGTATTAACATCTTATTCCTTGATATAGAGCACAGAAAAGTAAAAAACCCCAAAGCAAATGGAGTCCACTCTGCTTTTGCCAAATATCTGCCTGGAAGTTAAAAGTTTTACATAGTGTTAAACACACGAGCTGATTAAATTCTTATAATAAATATTAATTTACAGACCCCCATGCTTGAAAGCCTGTGTGCTTTAATTTAGATAATTAAAAAATTAGCTGCTGGTTGCTAAGGCAGTGGCCCAATCAATATGAAATCAAGAAGTAGGAAAGACTATCACCTTCCTAGCAGACTATAAATCACATTTTCAAAATTGTAGTTAATCACTCACCTAGAGAGAATAATTACTTAAGATGGAAAGTGAAATCTCATTTGCTCCATTGTCCTCTAGATCATCAAGCAGGTGATTAAAAACACTATCTTTGCAAATGAAATTTGCAGATACTTTTGTAAGGCTGGAATAAGTACTTTTTATGTTTAACAGCTAGTACTTGCCTAAGACGTACTGGATATTTTTACCCAGTGAGTAAAATAACACTATTTTTGCATACTGTTATACACCTTAGTCTTAAAGCATATCTTTGTGGTTACATACTCACTGGAAATGTCAAGCTGAGGCCATGAGGATAAGGCCTTAGGACCTTTTTCTGTAGTTTCCTCTGTGATCAGCCCTGCCTGCAAATATCTGTAAAACAACATTGGCATTAAACTTGCTGTCTTTTTTTCCCTCTAGATCACCAATCTGACTATCCTGGTAAATGAACTAGAGTCACTGGACAAAAACAACGTCCTTGCAATTCGTCGACAAATTGCATCTCTTCAGAAACGGTTGAAAGAGTGCGAAGAGAACGCAACCAAAACTACACCACCCCCTTATTTCCCACCAGGTAAGCATTTCTGTTGGATAACACATAAGAGATAGTATAATACATAGTTAGAACTGTAAATGCAGAGACTTCCCTTTGTTAATATTAAATACAATTGTAGTGATATTCCTTAGCTCTTGAAAAATTGAGCAGACAGCTCCTAATATTTCATCAATGGTTCAAAAGGAAAATGAAGGCAAGAATCAAATTCTTGCAAACACAGTAGCCATTTTCTGCTAGAAGAAGTTGCAGTCTTTCTCTTAGCTATTGTGTGAAAAATGAATCTCTCTTCCCCCCGCCCCCCCCAGGACAATTACCTGTGGTAAATGACTTTTTTTTTAACTATCTACCTTTGATTTTTAATAGTTCCTGTGAAAGTGACCTGTGTTCATGGCAATAGTGCTCTAATGCTGCTTGGAAAATGTGTGAGCAACTGTTGATGTACTCAAGCTGTTGATGTGCAAGCTCCAGAAGGGAGCTTTGCATGAAGATTACTTTTGCTTCAAAGTCAAAAGATGCTTCTAAAAAAGGTGGTCAAAGGACCTGGGGAAAAATTCTGGTCTCAGGAAGATAAGGGGGAGCTTTATTACTGATTTCAATGGAAATAAGATTTTATAGTTTTCTTAACTAGGAAAGGTAATATTCTGGGGCCTGGGTCAGTGGCTCCCAGAGTGCAGTTCATATAATGGTGTTAAGAGTTATGGTGTGTGTGGTAATTACTTTATAACTGAAAGAACTTTTGTCTTGACAAAAGTGTTCAAGTTTGAAAAATCACATTGTGAGTGAATCATAGTCTGAGAAATTTTGAGAGTCAGATATGATATACTGGAGCAAAACATTTAGGAAACAGGAGATTAGATATGCCAGGTCAAGAATCCCAGTTTCAAACAGACAGGAGGATTTCTAAAACCATTTGGTCCCCGGATTGTTTTATACACAGGGGGTTCCTTTAGCCAGAGTATTGTAAGAGCAAAAGTGCTGTGTTGTATACAATACCCAGGGGAAGATTCTTGCTTTTTCACACAAGCTGGTTAACAATTAGCTAGAGGAACCCATTATAAAGGAGGAGCCGTGTCCTGCTTTCAATGAGCACAAATTTGCACCTACCAGCATTTACTTTCATCACCCCGAGGTCAGCTAATCAAACATCTCACTGGAAAGGTGAAAGGCAGAAATACAAGCTTCCCTTAGGGAGAGCAGTCCCTCCTTAGGGTTCATGGTGATGCAAGCAGTTGCTGTGTTTCTCTGACAGAATGCGTGAGTAACACCTTGTCTGGGAATCAGACAGGAGAGAAATCTGAAACAAAAACCTGCAGTAAAAAATCTTAAGGCCTTTCTCTGCTCCTTAAGGGGGGGCTTAAAATGTTTCAATGAAAAAAAACTCCACAATGTTTTAGAAGTACTTGAAGGGCATCTCACCGATTTATTGAGGGTGATGGTGTGTGGAGAGAAACAATCTCATTCTCTTCAAGCCTATAGCGAGCTTTTGTTTTGGTGAGAAAGTACTGAGCTCTGGAACAAGAATACTGTGTCCTTCCATGAGTGATGGAGGAGAGGGTTGCTTTTATCATTTGGGTGATTGGTGTGTCTGTGGGACATAGCAGTTTTCACCATGTAGGAAAGGGGAAACTACACTTGGAGTACAGCCCTGTGCAGGGACAGGCAAATCATGGTCTAGAGCAGGGTGGTAGCTCTGGGATGGGTAAATGGAACTGTATGGAACTGTGACTGTAACAGACTTGTTCAGCATTGTTTCTCAGGGCATGGTAGGGAGATGGATAGGCTTTATCTGGTCCCAAAATACTATTGCTTTAGCATTGCCTTATTCCTGGCTGGTCAGACAGCTCAGGTGCCTTTGCATATGGCAACACTACATTGTAGCAGAAAAGAATGAAGGGGGTCAAAACCCTACTTGGCATAACAACTTCCAGAGAGTTACCAGTGCTGACATCAGTTGAGGACAACCTCTGGTGTTGTCTGTAAGTTTTTCTGTCCAGAGGTAGGAACCTGGGAGGGGTTGGAGGATGTGTGTGAGTGTATTATTACATGGCCTCCTTTAGGGTGACTGTGGTCTCTGAGGATGGCACAAAGGATTGGCAGAGAAAATGTTGTAGGCTGGCAAGTTTTCTTTGTGTTGGGAGATGCTAGCTCTATAGATAACCCAGGTGTTATGTAGGCTCAGATCCCTGCTAATCCACACAGGACTAGCATATTGTGGCTTTGTGTGACTGGTGGGAAGCAACAATCATCTGTGCAGAGGGCTTTGTAGAGCAACCGCATGTCCTGCAGACTGCATCTGAAAACACTTAGAAGCAGTAAGATATTTTTGCTTAGGAAGATGGAGTAAGAATGTGAGAGAGCTGCATCTCCTAGCTGGTCATTTTGGAGGTGCTTCATGGACGCTCACTGCTAGGCCTCTGGAGCTTTCTAGCACCCATTTGCATGTTTGAATGCCATTATCGTATGTTTTCTCTGCAAGCCTGAATGCCTTGAATTCCTGCCAAACCTCTTGGCCTTGCCCTGATTTTAGTTCATATTATATTTATAATGTTTGTATTAAACGGACTCTTTGTCCTGTTTTCAGATTGCTTTTTCTTTTCCCCTTCATCCACTCTCCTGCATATTTTGGGTAGGCAGCATGAACTAGAGAGAGCTTGGCTAATCCCCAAGCTGTCTAAGATCATGAGTCTAAATGCAAGTTTAATTAAAGCTTCTTGCTTCACACTGCTGTAGTATGCAGCCCCTCTGACTCTGTTCCCCAAGGCTTTTGCTGCTGTATTTCTTCGAGCGAGCAGGCCTGTTCTCAAATAACATAGCAGAAAGAAATCACTGGTTTCCATCTGCCTTACCCTCTGACTGGAGAGGTGTGTGTATCTGAGTGTCTGGTAGGTAGGAAGCCATCCCCATCATTGTCAGTGGCTTTCCTATCTGCAATGGTTCGTAGCATCTCTCTCCTCACCACTCCAGTGGGAAGAAATATTTATCCATTCATTTTCCTTTGGGCTGCTCTCATGTGGCTGCAGTGGGTAGGTACAGAGAAAGGACCCCAGGATGGTCCATTGAGGACTCTGTAGCAGATTCTGTGTTACACCTCACTGAAATGATCTGAGAGAAGAAGCAGGAAGAAGTGAGTCAGATGAAATTCAAAGGCAAAATGGAAAGAAAAGAAAAAAGGAGCATTGTTGGTTTTTTCCCCTGGATTTTATACGCTCAGAAATCAAGCATTTCAAGCTACTGGTGAGTAGGTCTCAGCAGGAAGAATACCTGGAGTAGCATAATGCTGAAACTCAGGCAAGCCTGTAGCAGTATTATAGTGATTTCACTCTTACGTTTTATGTCCCGTGGACCCAATCCATCTGTGTTTTTTGAATATTTTGGGTTGTGTTTTGAACTGAATACATCCATACACAAAGAGGCATGCCTAGAGGCACCTGAAAAGAACTGGCTAGTTGTCCTCCCCAGGACTTCCTGAACTGCCCCTGGAGACACATGCATTTATTTACTGACATTGGAGGGAGCTGAGCTGAAAGACCTTAGCTGCTTAGTTGCCTTAAGGCATGCCAGCCCTCCCTCCACCTCATCCCCTGTCAGATGTTGCCAACATAGGTCCTTTCTGAGGCAGCTGCAAGCCTGTGCCTGTCCCCCATGATGCTGGGGAAAGACTGGAATGTCTTTGTGGGTCTTCCTGTGTCAGTGAGACAGTAGGAGCCAGGACAAGCCTTTCCTTTAGAGCTCTGTCTTTGGTATCTCAAGCCGTGGTAAGGCTGGAAGCAACTCCCACATCTGGATGCAGTGGTTCATCTGATGGGAGGGGAGGGTGCACATCTGGTGCTTAGGAGCACGTGTGAGAATGTAGCACCAGCCTGCTTCTGCCGCCTGTGCCCCTCCTGGGAGTTCCTTCCAGTGTGGGTCCCCCTTGTCTCATGACCTTTGGCTGCATAGGCCAAGGGTGGTCCCTTCTCTTCTGCAATCAGATGGAGCTGCTTGGTGGGAGGAGGCTGCTGGAATGTTTTCTTGTATTGTTGGAGTAAGAAGCTGATGTGCATTGCCAGTGCTTCAGAGTGAAGTGGGTAAAGCAAGACCCAGCAGCATGTGCCTCATGCTCAGTTCTGCTGCCTGATAGCCAAGCAAGTCAGGATCCCTTCAGTCCTGACAATTAGGTGTCAGTTCTTTTTCTAATGAATCAGAAGGATAGTATATAATTGAGATGAGGTACTGGTTCTTTATGTGGGGACAAGTATGTGTGTATGTACCTTTGCTAGTCCTTCTCTGTTTGCTACATAAGCACGAGACAAAGGAAGGCAGAAATACCAAGACATCATTTATCTGTGGCCCAAAACAATGGAGAAAGGAGTTAAAAACTTGAAAGTTTGAATAATACATATGGATTTATTTCAAGTACCTTCTAATATTTACAAAATTACACGACACTTTGTTTCCTTTGTGCATTCTTTTTCCCACAAGATCTAGACAGGGAGGCAAGTTTAGATTAAATAAACAACAATGAATTCTTCTGAACCTGTGTGAAAGACAGATCACCCCCGACTACCACAGAGGTTTTTTGTAAAAAAAAAAAAAAGGAGAATTTTCAAGGAAATAAAAATCAAGCACATACTCTATAGAAACCTCAGACAATTTTTGATGTCATTAAAACAGAACACACTTCTAACTTTATTTCAATAATTCATTGTTTCATAAATAAAAACCAAACAAGTGTTCAGCAGAGAGATCTCTTTAAGGGAAGAAATAATAATTTATTATTTCTTTTGTAAAAAAGGTCTCTCTGCTGAGCACACGTTTGTTTTTTATTTATGAAACAATGTATAAATTATTAAAATAAATCTGGAATTGTGTTCTGCTTAATGACATGAAAAATTATTTGAGGTCGCATATAGATGAGCTTAGCAGTGCTTCACTACCTGCAAGCTTCGATGCTACATTTTTTAAACAAATGAAGAGTTTTAGAGCATTTAATAACCATTTAATTCTGAGATAAGTTTACTGTGATTTAAGCACAGTAATATATTCAATATGTCACCAGGTTTAAAGAAGTCCTCATGCTGAAGGTAGCAATACATAATGGAGATATGAAAAATACCCAGTTCAAATTCATTTATGAAGTTGGCAGGCTGCAAGCCATTTTGCACTGGCTGCCTTAGCTTTGTTCCTTTGCATGAGCTGAGGTGTAAGCACCTCCAAATTCTGATATCTGTGCCAAGTGCTGAGGCCATGTTACTAGACATGCTACGTGCCATTTCCAGAGATACAGCCTGGCCAGCCATACAGCAGTGCCTGCCTTGTGTGCTATATTTGGAAATGAGGTTTCTGCTCCAGGGCCTTGTCCTTTGTAAAGCACTTAAGTGCATGCTTAAATGCTCATCTGCTCCGAGCCAGGAATGCTGATTCGAACGGATTCTTGGTGGCACAAGGAAAGCAGCATTCAACCAGGGTCATGCCTTGTTTCAGCTGCAAGAAACCCAGGACGCAAATGTGTCTAGGGGAGGAGATGGGAGTGTTTACATTTGACATCAGATGGACTCTCAGTGGGGAAGAGCCACTCCCATGGGCAATGGGATATTGACTCCAAGGAAGTTGCCAACATGGCCTGGGAGCATAGAGATTTATCTCATTATAGTTATTTATATTTAATATAAAACAGATCCCCACCTTCCTCACAGAGGTTGAGAGGAGGCTGCAGGTGAATCACATATCTATCAGGTCACAGCTACTAGCATAAGACAGTACAAAACTGTGAGGGTTGAAGGTGTTATGTAGTAGAAGCAGGAAAATAGTGCATTTTGAGAAAGGGGGAGACATGCAGAGCTTCACTACCCAAATCGACTTTACACATCAGCACATTACATGGCAGTGCTTGGATGGACACTACTAACATTTAGGACTCAGGTTTTCTAGTCCCACAGGTAGAGCACCTTTCTCTGGGCAAAGCAGATCAGAAAAAGATTTCTCTGCTTTTGCAACTGTGCATTTTTTTCACCAATTATCTTGTTTCCTTGTCTTTTTCCAAGTGGAATACTTCAGATTGGTCTGCCTCTAATTTTCCTTCTTTCTGTGAGATAGACTGCAAAGCGTTTGAGAACAAAATGTCTCCTAGACCTTTTCTGTCCATAGTTTCAGGAGTTTCCAATTCATCTCCGTAAGTATTGTCTAGACATGCTTAGGGATGGTCAGTTTGAGGGCAAAAGATAAAATCTTTCTCTGTTATTCCTTTCTTCTTTGTGCTACAAAAGAGGTTATTTGCATGCCAGACATCCCTTCATATGACTGACCTTATGAGCCATTCTTGTCATAGGAGCTGCAAGGAATTGTGATATCGTTCCCACTCAAAGTATTAGAACCTCAGAAGATATTCTTGACTTTCATCAGCGCCATAGCTGTCAGTGCACAGAGTTCCTGTTTTGAGGGAGGCATTATCAACACTGACATTTGTGGCCATTAATTTATTCACTAATTGATGTGTGAGACTAGGGTCTATTCATATTGTGCTCCATCTTTACTAAGAAAGACTATCTAGAGGCTAGAACACCCTGGTGAAGTGGGAAATGTTGTAGTACCAGTAAGCTTGTGAGCTGGTGCCAGCCACTTGATATCTCTGTCTCTTTTACCTCAGGTGAATATAACCTTACAGAGAAAAATCTGGGACACTTTTGTGGCAGTAATACAAAAAGCTAATGTTAACACTTGGAAAAGTGCATGCTGGTTTTTGCCAGTGGCAGCTTCACACTCATTAGAAGCCCAGGGACTTTTCTGAGTGGAGTTTTTTCCTACCAATGACTTACAACATTGAGAATTTATCAGGAAACAGAAATGTCACTAATTCAGCATGAGTAAAAGGAAACTGTTTCTTGCATTTAAATTATTTTTTCCATGATCCTGAAAATGGTTTTGCAGTTGATATGTGTAAAACAGAGCTTTTGTGGTTCAGATTGAAGTCATATTTTCTTTAGAGTCTCCCCACATGAAAAGTTAGGTAAATATCAGTCTACATTTCCTGGGCTGTGATTGTTACTGTCTGCAGATTTCTTTGAGGGCCTGAGGTGGAAGGCACCATGTGGCTGTGACACACAGTTGTAAGGCTGTGATTCTGACAGCAGAATGCTAATCTGAAATGTGACTCTGGAATTACTGCTGCTGCTGCTCCTTTCTTTCCCTCCACAGTGAAATACACAGAAATCAGATGCTCCTCATTCTTTTTTCCCCCATTTCCCATGCTTTCAGTTCCACTGAGGTAGAAAATAACCTAAAATGCTTCTGAAATTGTATTTTCCAAGGGATTTCCTAATGCATCAGGCTGCCCTGCTTCAAATGGGTAAAAACAGAAATCTGTCCCTTATATGGAACAGCACAGCGAACACTTACTTTCTGTGAATTAATCCCCCACTTCCCTTTTCAAATAAGTGTAATAATATGTACTCTATTTTTTTTTCTGAGTTTTTGAGTCAACTTGGAACACTGGGTGCCATCCAGTCGCTGACCTTGGCCCAAAATGGGCCTTTTATACATGAAGCTGTGCATTTATGTCTGTGCTTGGTCACAAAAATACTAAGCACAGTCTAGAGGCTACTGTCTGCAAAACCTCTCTCCTAGTAATGACATTTGGAAAACCTGTTTGTTTTGGTTTTTTTCTCTTTCCTTACAGGTACCTGCATTCACCGTGGACCGATAAATGTTAGCCAGCCTTATGTTGCCAAGCTGAACTGGAGAGGATTTTCCTACAAATACGGTTCCTGGGGTAGAGATTACTATCCCTCTAACCCAGAGAAGGAAGTCTATTGGGTTGCACCATTGAACACTGATGGGAGATACTTAGAATACTTCAGAATTTATAGTTCCTTTGATGATTTGCTGCTGTTTAGATACACGTATGAAAGGAGAATAAGATATGGAGAAGGAAGTGGTGCAGCCCTTTATAAAAATTACTTGTACTATCATGCTTATGGTTCGAGAAATATGGTGAAGCACGATATAAAAACAAACAGGGAGGTTTTGAGGAAGGAGCTTCCAGGTGCTGCTATTGGTAACCGCTTCTCTTATGCAGGCGTAGCATGGCAGGACATAGATTTTGCCGTGGATGAAAGTGGGTTATGGGTAATATATTCAACTGAAAATAACGTGGGCAACATTGTGATTAGCAAGCTCAATGAGACCACACTTGATGTGCTAAATACTTGGCAGACGAGACAGTACAAGCCATCTGTTTCCAATGCTTTCATGTTATGTGGTGTTCTTTACGCCACAAGGCCACTGAACACTAAGAAAGAGGAGATCTTCTACATGTATGACACAAGTACTGGACAAGAAGGTAGAATTAGTATCATTATGGATAAAAAGTTAGATACAATCCAGAGTATTGATTATAGCCCCACAGATCAGAAACTATATGTTTACAGTGATAGTTACCTTGTAAGATACGATGTGACTTTTCAGCCTTAGTACCTCAGAGACACACACATATGATAAAATTGGCAGCAGCCAACATGAGGATCCAACAGTCCTTTAGACAATGCTACTGCCAGTTCAGAGTTCATCTGGTCTGATGTACTGTACTGTGGGGGTGTCACACAGGTACTTACACTCTTTAAAGGGATTGCCCACTCTGACCACTATTATTGCTGGCAGCAGTTGGCACTATGGGGTTTTTTAGGTTTTGCTAGGTGTTTATTGGTGCTAGGTGCTTTATAGTTGTCCTATCTCTGGGGGTAGATTCATTGCATAGATTTAATGCTTTTTGTTTGCAGAAATAGCAGGGCACAGACTATCTGGTGACCGAGTAGCTAATTACCCTCTGATTTGCATTTGTCAGAGTAACACAGGAAAGGCACTCAGAAACAGAATGAATTTCCACTGATCTTCATCAGAGTGAAATGAGGCCTCAGAGAAATTAATTCAAGGATTAAAATAGATTAGGGAGTAGACTTGGTTGGAAGACAGCAATCCATTTGTTAGTTGGAGGCAGTAGTATCTGGCTCAAGACTTCAGGAGGGAGGGTAAAAATGCACTTTGCTGTTTAAGTCCTACCACAGGCAGGGCAGAGAAGGCATTGTGGAAGGGACAGGGCTCGCTGCCCTCGACAGCAGTGATGCAGTGGGACAGTGGCCCCTGGCCCTTACTAATAGCTGCCTCCAAGCAGTTCAACACCCTCCCAAGTAGCCACACTACCAGGCTGCCTTATTGGAGTGCTTGTAGAGGCAAAACTGGCAGTGTGGTTTTCATCAGTTTTCCCTTCTGTCCTGATCTGCTTCCTTATTAATTTTATGTGTCTAAACCTGGCCCTATGAATGGTCTTACTACAAGCTAGCTATATACTCCATTTTCCAGCCAGTACAGTGCAAAGGACACTGTTTTTCTTTATGGTCTTCTAAGTTTAAGCAAATCCTCCCATTGACTTTATTGGCCACAAGTGGCTCTTGCTGTATATAACACATTGCCATAGAATAACAGAAGTGTTATTTGATGTGCCTCTTTTCAACATTTTTACCATTCTGTAATTAGATTCCTGAGATCCTTGTTAATCTAGGCTCCAGTTTGTTCCCTGGGTAATTCTGTCTTACAGCAAGGTAAGAGATCTTGTGGAAAATATGAGTCTGGTCAAACTTGTTGAATATATGATATGGTTTTCATTTTTTTTTTAATGGGTATTGTGTGATAGTGTCTGAACATGTGCACTGTAACAATGTCTTATTTTCATTTGTGTCAGAAAGCAATCTAAAACACTGAAATTCAGAGCTCTGAAATGACAAAGAAAGCAGTTCATATGGTACATTTTCTTCTGTTACGTATACAATTGTGTCTATGTCCTGTGATAATCAAAATCAGCATGTATGCAAATGATTGCTTTTGTTTTAATAAAAAAACTGTTTCAAAGAATCTCATCTGTTCTACAGAGCCATTTAAAGCTATTTGTGACAAATAGGTAACTTCCAGGATGCAATGGGAACCCTGGGTGCCAAATATTCGAAACAGGATCACTGCACTCACTTGGACTCTGTGTGCTTAAGTAGGAACAAGGCAAAGGTGTGAATCTGTATGTCAACAAGTATGGAAGAGGAGCTTTATTTCTCTGCATGGAAATATGTTAGCTGGTTAGGGCAACACTTCTTCACTAAGCTGAGATGTTACTCAAGATTTTGGAGGCAGATGAACTGATAACATGTTTTGAATCCAGGTGCTGCCACGTATCAGGTATCAGCATCTGTTTCTCGGAAACCTGTGAAATGAATTTGAAAGCCATGGAGGCGTTGGTGCAATAATCAGATCAGGCAGTACAGGCAGGGCTGCTGTGTGAATAATCCGCAACAGACCAGGTAAGGATTTGGCTGAGAAAGGAAGAAGAAAATACTGCAAAAATATTTTTTCCTTTTCATTTGTGTGTGTGTCAAGGAAGGTGAATAGCTCTCCACTTATTATCAAGAAATGCCATCAGCATGGGCCTTGAGGCTTCTCAGCCTGCTGCCTTTTAGGGAAGGAGTTGATGTTAGCATGCAAGTAATAGATTCTGGTGAATTGATTGTGGTTCTCAAGTCCTTCCTTCAACGTCTTTAATGTTTCAATGGCTTTCAGCTGAAGAAGCGTAGATTTAGGTTAGGTGTTAGGAAGAAATTCTTTATGTGAGGGTGGTGAGACATTGGAACAGGTTACCTAGAGAGGCTGTGGATGCCCCATTCCTGGAAATATTCAAGGCCAGGCTGGATGGGGCTTTGAGCAACCTGGTCAAGTGAAAGGTGTCCTTGCCCATGGCAGGGGGTTTGGAACTAGAAGATCTTTAAGGTCCCTTCCAACCCAAACCATTCTATAATTCTATTGTTCTATGATTCCTGGGGACAGCTTTCTCCCCTTTGGAAACCATATTTGGCCTGAACTGGAGGCTTCCATGGTGAGCTGGAGGTGGGGATGCTCTGACTGCCCACCATGTTCAATTGCAGTGTGGCCCAGACCCTGTGTGGCTTGGCACCAGGCTCCACTTGTGACCACTGAGGGGGGAAGATTGTGACAGCAGCCATCTCTTTGGGATGCCACTCAATGTCACTGCAGAGTAGATAAAGCACAACTGGGTTGGGCCTTGGTAGTTCAGTACCAGAAGGAAAGCAGAAACATCCCCGCACTTTCAAAACTTTAAGATATCTCATGTAGAGGGGTTGGGTTGGGATGTTTCAGTGCTGGCAAGGCTG
This sequence comes from Hylia prasina, assembly GCA_013397195.1. NCBI lineage: Eukaryota > Metazoa > Chordata > Aves > Passeriformes > Sylviidae > Hylia > Hylia prasina. The sequence continues at coordinate 939,246 of VYXD01012066.1, read as the reverse complement.
AGCTTGTCTTTTGATCTTTGTCCTGTGCTAATATTTCTCATGTGGCAGGTGCCAGGGTGCAGTGGGGACTCCCCACGGGTCAGGGCAGGCCAGGCAGCCAGGGACCATCCCACTGCCCCTGCAAGGATCAAGGCAGCCAGGGGACACCAGGGCTGCCTCAGGCCCTGGGCACCCCTCTGGGGACAGTCCAAGGCTGCAGGGCAGGGCTGTCAGGAGCTGGCTGTGGCATCACTGGCTGGGGGCTGATGGTCCTGGGGCTGACATGGGGTGCTGGGCAGGATGGGGGAAGCCACAGCAGGTTGGTGTGGTGGGAAGTGAGGTACATAAGTGCCCCCAGGGCACTGGCAGTGCTTCTGTTAATAAGAGGCTTTACAGAATTGTAAAAAGATCACTGTCCTTTTAAAAGCAGAAAAAATAAAAGCACATGATGACTTTATTTCAGCACTTAGCCTATTGACTTGGCATTTCCCCATGGAGGTTTTGGGGTCTATAAACAATATTGAGCATAAATAGTTCCTGCCACAGAGGTAGGTGGAGAGGACATCTGTCTGTGTGGTGACACAGGGAACTGCAGTACAGGGACTTAGAGGCAATTTCGCTGATGAGTGGTTTTCACACCACCTATCTCAAAACACTTAAGGTAGGAGACTCAGCTCTGATCCATGCATTGATGGCATGTAGGGAGAGGGGGATCTTCTGCAAAGGAGCACTTCAAGAAGTGAGAGTAATACATCTTTTCACTTCTTCTCTTAGACTTGTCCTTTCAGGCCTTGGCTGAAGGTGGTTCAGTAGAGCTGGCTGCTAAAATTAAAGCGTATTCTTGAGCTGGCCATGGCACACAGCCTTGGGCAGGCCTCTCTCACTGTCCCTGTTGCCCCCTCTCCTGTTGTTGGTGTTACCTCTGCTTTGTTTGGGGAGTGGTCCCTTCTTCCCTTCTTCCTTGGATGTGAAGAAGACCCTACCCCATACTTCCCAGCATGGACTCCTACTGGTTTGGTGGATCTACACTGTTTCTTGAGAAGGCTTTTGCCTGCAGTGACATAAGTTGCAGTCTGATCCTTTTCACTCAGACATTCCTATGCTCACTGACCTTGTTCTACCTGGTGGAGTGACATCCTCTTTTGCCTTTTGCAGTCCTCCTTGGTCTCACTATTTCTTTAATAAGTTAGATATAAACTCTCTATTTTTTGATCCAGGACTTTCGCATCCTTTCCTCTCAGCAACCAAGTTACCTGAACTTCTTTGCTTTGCTGCCTAAACAATGCAACTATGCCAACCTTCTTCATCCTCCTGCTCCCTTGTTACATGCCCTTCTGTTCCTCCCACCTGACACTTTTCTCTGGGATGCCCTTGCCTGGACTCCTTCATATTTCTCATTAATTTCTCTGTGAAGCTCCTGATAAATTGCTAACTGGCTGCAGTTAACTTGTTGCTTTCAGTAGGAGACTGGTATTTATATGCATCGTGTATTCAATTAGCTGGCACATGAGTGCATAAAGCTGGCACGCATAAACTCTCTTATTATTCATTCCCGTATGTCACTCCCTCACTCTCTGTTACATTTACTTGTTATATCTTGTCTTAAGCAGAAACTACATGTTCCTCAAGAGAAATACCTGTCTTTGAGTTTGGGGTAGTACAGCACCCAGCGTAATGGGTTGCTACCTTCCTCCTCTTTCCTGGGTACTTCTGAGAAACAAACAATAAGGAACAACAAGAGCTGGCCAGAGATTGTTGCATGCATCTGTGTTTTTGTCTGAATTTTCGTGCATGCTGCGATGTGTGTTGCATATAAATTGGCTTTGAAAAGTAGGCAAACAATATGCTTCCAGACAACAGTGTAAACATTCTGTTGGAAACTGTTTCAGTAGCTATACGCACATGATGTAGCTACAATGCATCCCTAAATTGGTACCATGTGGGGTAGAATCACTTTTTCTCCTGTAAATATTTGGTTTTTTTCTCTTCTTTCTTTGCATTTTTGTCACTGCACAACAGTTGCTCCCTGAAAGCCACAGACCAATGGCACAAATGCGAGCCATGTGCAGTCTGCAGCCACAACCTGTTTCACACTGCCAAACAACCTGTCATTCTGCAGGACTAGGAGTTCTCCTAATAGGACAAAATGCTTGCTTTGTTGGTGAGTTGGGTTTGGAGAGATGAGAATTAAGGACTTGCAACATGACGGTTTGTAAAAGTGAGCACGTGTGAGGGTGAATGTGTGTGTCTTCCCCTCTGCTTTCTGGGTTGCTGCCAGTTTGCAAGCTGTCAGCCATGTACAGGCAAGCAAATGGAGTGAGGAGGATGCATGGGCAACCCTTCTTTCAGGCCTTCAGGGAATGGCTCCTGCCACTGGCCTACATTCTCCAGTGTATTTGCCCAGGTTGGCTGTGCTTGTCCTTGGAACACATGTGGAGGCAAATCTGGCTTTAAACCTTTGCTCTTCCTCAGCAATGAGGTTGGAAATTGGCGGCCCAGTCCCCAGCTCAGCAGATCCTAAACTTCCCTAACTTATGCCTGCTGAGTGTGATTCCAATGGAGTAACTGGACACAGCCATATCACACATACATCTCTCTGCCTTGGGTCCATGTGTTATGCTGGAGAGAGGTGGTGTTGGACAACAGTGCTATACAGCTATTGGATCTGCTGATGGCAGGGAGTGTCACTGGAAGAAGACATCTGAGTGTACTGCTTTTTTGGGTAGAGTTGTTCAAAAGAGGGCAGAATCCAGGTCCCAGGAGGTCTCCTTTTCCACCCCTCTGTTTAAAGCTAGGAGCATGTATGTCTGAGCTGCCTTTGACAGCTGTTTGTATAATCTGTTCTTTAAAATCTCTAATGATGGAGATTTCACAGTCTCCCTAGTGGCCTCTTTTTGGCACTTAACTACCCTCAAAAGTAGGAAATTTTTCATAAACCTTCTCTCCTGGAAATTAAGTGGATTTAGGGAGATAAGCATGACTATGTTGCTGACACCAAAGGCTCAGCTGCCCCAGCATCTCTACAAGAGCAGTGGCCAATAACAGAGGCTTCACAGAAGTGCATAGCAACAGGACAAGGATGCAGTGATAATCCTGCCACTGGACTTCTGTAGCCTGAAGTTTGGGAATATTTTGTTGGTCTGTCTGCAAGAGGTTCAAAGCACAACTTTCTTAACTCTCTTTTGTGTAAGAACCATTTGTGTAGTGGATAAAGTTTTTCATATAGCTACAATGTCTTCTCTTTTCTAGATAAAGGAAGTCCAGACTCCTGCCCCTTCCACTTTGGTCAGGCTTTCTAAACTTTATGAAATGTGTACTGATTCTCATTTCCATTGACCTACAATCCCTTTAATCATCTTTTAGGAGAATGGACCAATTATCTGTTAATCTCATAGTTTATAACACTTTGACTGGCACCATCTTTTCTACTGCTGATGAGTTTTGGCCCAATCTGGTTTGAAAGGAAAAGACTAAGGAACCATAAAGAGAAAAAAACCAAGAAGATGGGGCTAATACCCTAGCCCAAGCAATATCCTGAACATGAAGAGTTCCACAGCCTGCCTCCTGCACTCAATGCTCATGAATGGTGTGCATGAGACACACAGAAGCAGCCCTGTAGAGGAACCAGCCTAGTGCTTCCTCAGACAAGTGCAGAAGAATTGGGCAGTCATTATCCCTTAGGGCCCAGGGATATTGCATTCCTGCCTGCATGGTAATACAGTTCCCAGAGGGGGAATGGAGAATTTTCACCCAAACCCCAGCCCCTGTATTATTCCCTGTTGCGCTGTAATGAGAGTTGAAGGATATGTGGATTTGTATGGGCTTTGGCTCTGCCTCCTGGTATTGCAGTGCCAACTTACTGGGAGTTTTCATTCTTTGGCATTTCCTTCTGGCTGGCTCAGTGTGTTTGTTGGTTGTTCTGCACCCTCCTCTGAGAAGCTCAGGTCTCTCACAGTATTACGTGGGGAGCTGCAGACACGTCTGTGCCCTGCAGTGCCAGTCCTTACAGTGACACTTGAGTCACTCAGCTGCGATGATGCAAAGTTGCCAGTGCCTCTTGGACCAAGGACAGAATCCTCTTTGCTTTAATTTGGCAGTATAGACAAATTCTTGAAGCTGAAAAACAGGATAGCTGTTTTAGCAGATGCTAACATGAGCACTTGGCTAGCAGGCTATGCTAATGTGGCTAACTGGCTTCCAGAGTGCAAGGACTCTGCCACAGAAATGACCCAGCTTGTTTAGAAATTCCTGACGAGCCCCTCAGTGCAGTGTGGCGTGGGTACATCAACTTCCTCAGTGCTGGACACTCTGCAACATGGGGTGGGAATAAATTTTGTGCCTTTGCCTTTACCTAGTGAGCTGTAGTTTGGTTAACCTACTGGGTTCTTGGCTCATTTTACATGCATCTGTGTGACTCAATTAATTAGCTTCTGACCTGCAATCAGGTAGGACCAAAGAATACTCTGGAAAGACTGATGTGATGGAAGATTGCTGCCATTGCCCGTGTGATGGAAGATCATTGTTGGAAAGACTGACAAAAAGAGCTCAGGTTCTTGATGTTTATGTGGGAAGCACATACTCAGGCTGCTCAAATCATTACCATCTGTGTTATGAACAGAGCCCAGAGCATTAACCTGTTCTATTGGTTGCCTATGCTGGAAATACTGTTTTATGTTAGCAAAGCGGAGGTACAAATCCTTCTTATGCATAATGCAGGACATTTTATACATTTGACAGGAATGCAATTCAAAACATTTTGAATGGAAACATTCTCTGCTGAATTGTTTTGTTGTGATGAAAAATACCCCCCAAGAAACAGTGACGTTGAAAATACTGAGTTTTCGGAACTCAGCAAAGTTTGGAGTGATAAAATGCACCTTGATTTAAGATTTTCTGCATCTCCATTTTGGTCTATTTTAAAGATTAAGAAAAAGGAAAAAATTAGTTTGGCTTTTAAAATGGGAATAATAATGGTTGGCTCTTCATAAAGTGGTTTTTCTCTGTGGGCCACCCACTCTTTCACTAGCAGTAATTTAACTTGGAAACCTCAATGTGAGGAAGGGAAGATATAATAATAATCTTCATATTCATGCAAAATTCCATGCCTTTAAAAGTGGGGAAGGAGGAAAAGTCAGCTGGAAGTTGTGAAAGATCTCTTTATCTGCAAAGCATTCCTTTTATAGCTTTTCTTCCTTTGAAGAATATGCAGCTTTCCAGAATGGGGGACAGTCAGGTTTCTATAGGACTAAATAAGTGTGCGCACCTGGGCATTTTTCTGCAGACTACTGAGACTTTTTAAACTTTTGACTCCCTTAAAAACTTGGGGGTGCTGTCTGTGCAGCTTCACATGATGCCCTGCCATGCAGGACAGGATCCAGGATGGGGAATGGTACTGTTTCTGGCATCACCAGCTCCTGCAGGGATTTCTCAGTGCAAATCTTTGGCAACCAGATTATGTTTTGGAAGTGATTCTTTGATGTCTTCTTATTGAGAGCCTGGGGGCTTTAACTGTGTGTCTGTTCTCTGCTGGGGATGGGAAGTATTTTCTCTTTTCCGCAGCGCAGAATAATTCCTGCTTTTCCCTTTGTATCAGCTGTAAGAGAAGTGGCCCAGAGAGATTCAGATGTGCATCAGTAGCACAGAAAAAGGCTGAAGGAGGTTGGCAATTATTTTTCTTATTCTGATCCCTGGAGTGATGTCTGGAATCTGGGATGATGGTCATGGCATAAGAGCCTTAAGACAAAAGAATGATCTGTTGATTTTTATTTTTATCCAGTGTTAATTCTTCATGTTTCTATATGGAGAAATATGAGCAAGGAACGTCTTTCTGTTGCAAAGCAACCTTCCTAAAAGCATTTGAATATAGTTAGATTCATAAATAAGTGGCTTTTAAAGTGCACTTATTCCTCCTGGGAATGGAGGTGGATTCATAAGCAGATCACAGAAATACATTTTTGCAACTCTCAGGAAAAAAGTTGGCACTATGTTTATTGCAAGAATAATAGGGCTGAGTCCAAGTCACACAGACTGACATACTGGTGAGAGATTCCAGCTCTTTCATAGCTAATTCTTGAAGAAATCTGCTTGGAGAGCAGAGACAGCAAGTGAGGAAACACTGTGTGGATGATCAGTAACGCAGCATGATTCCTTATCCTTGGATATTTATGAGCAGGGATCTTCTGTTAGTGCACAGGTTCAGCTTTCAGCACTGGGATTTCTATGACTCAGAGGATATCATATGGATCATATGGATATACTTCCCCCGCCCCCCCCACCCTGCTCGGGAAACAGAGGTCCATATGAAATGTGTCTATAAAACATGAGCAAGAAGTTTTCCCACTGCCTGTGGTGGGGTTTGGGCTGAGCATCCTAAGTGCTGTGTCCAAAGTAGTCTGAAGTTGGTATTTACACGATAAAGGTGAAAGTGGTAGATACAGGTTTGTTATCGGAGTTTGAATGATTTGGCTTTGAAAAGCTTTTGGGGGTGAACATATAACAAGGACAGGTTAACCACAAGGTTTCTGGACTTTCTGTTTTCAAGAGAAATAATCCTTAACCAAAATTTCCTGGCAGTTAGGGACTTTATTAAGTAAGCTTTTACACATTTTACCTTTAAATATTGTGTGTTTATAGCTTGTTCACAACGTTCACAATGTAGTTTTGGCCAAGAATTATTTTGTACCCATGAATAACACAAGTTTATTTCATACAGTGAAAAATACTGTTTGTTAATTGAGCAGTGCACTAAACAAGGGTTTAGCAGCAGCACCTGTGGAGCATTCCCAGGAGTTAATCCTTCACATATCTTAGTAAGGAATTATTAGCAGACTGCAACAGGGTGAAAAGCATCCTGCATCAATTCATGTTGTAAAATTCCTTCTACTTTGGGGAAAAAATTACAAGATAGGTGTTACCATAGGTACTAGTGGCTCATTTGTATTGAAGGTCTCAGTTTTATTGTATTGAGGGTCTCAGTTTTACTGCTGAAATAGGACACTCTAAAAAGCACCACTTAGTTTCAGACATTTCAGACATGATCAGCAGAAAAGTGGTTAATGTGCTGAGAGCTGGAAAAGAGATTATGGTTAAATGGAGCAAAAATTGCCATTTTGTACCTGACTCTTCACAATCCTGCCTTCGTTTGCAGCTGTATTGTGTCATCAAACCATGAGCAATCCATGGGGTTTCAACTGCATGACTCCCATTAATTTTAATCAGAGTCAGGAGAATAAACTGCTGAGCAAAGCACTCTGAAAATGTACCCCTCCGTTCTTAACAATTATATTACTCTGCTTTGTGTGGTGGGCAATCTTTAGGAGGCAGAGCCTGAATGCTGCATCATTTCAACACCTGCTCTTTGTGCATAATGAAATCAGCACCATTTGCAGCCTGCTCCCTACTACAGTCATCAACTGATTTCACTGCACAAATGACCAAATGATTGACTTCAGCATTTCTCCCCATGAAACAGATACAAATCTTTCAGGGATCTACCAGCCATGTTTTACAGGATAGAAAGACTGTTTAAGAATATTTGGTGATGTCATCCTTTAATTAAAATTGTTGCCAGGATACTATCAAGTTACAGAGGATAACTGTGACTGTGGCAGTTCTAGTGTTAAAGACATGAACAAATAACAGCAGTCAGAACCAGTGCCATGTGTTTAAAGCTAGAGCAGAAGTCCAGGTGCAAGCTGATATATCCCCACTGCCATATTTCCACGCACTATAGCAGGCATGCACACTCTGGAATGGTCCATGCAAACAGTCCTGCAGCAGTCAGAGCCTGTGAGATGCTGAAAATCATCATCTCTCATTAGTGTCACTGACTGAGAGATACTCAGTGCTGCTCAGAACCACAGATAGGCAGCGAGCACGTAGAGCTGGCATCTAGCCCTCTCACTGTATATGTGCTTCCTGGCTTTTATGCCCAGGCTCAATTGTTCTGGGTAAATAACTGCCCTCGTTTACAAATTTGCATTCTGAATAATTTCTTTAGCATTCATTCAAACATGCCCCAACCTTTTACATAACCCTCAAAGTGCAGATAAAACCGCAGAGATTTCCTGTGGGAACTTTAAAAAAACAATAACCACAAACTCCTCTAAAGGACAGATAAAAATGTGGTGAAAGTTTCATTAGCAACAAACTCTAGCCCTTTTAGTTGCACTAGCACCCATATTTTTTGTTCGGTGGGACAGTTTTTGCACACATGTCAAGTTTTGCTACTTGAGGAATGTGAAAATGAGAACAGAGTTTTCAATGCATTCGGATCAGTAGGCATAATCAGGTCTTAAGGCTACCCTTCCTTATCCAGATAAACAGTAATTCTTTACAATGATTTCTGAAGTGTACCATGTTCCCATTTACTCAGACACGCAGTGCTTATAGTGGGAACCATTGAAAAGCGTTGTCCTGCATTATCTGAGGGATTTTGAAGGAAATGAAGCAAATCTGCTTTACAATACATTGTTCCTGCAAAGAAGGATCTCACAGAATCTAATCTTTTTTCATTCATTTTTTAGTGTAGCCTGCACAAGAGGCAGGCTCTTCAGCATCATTTGTATGATAATAGCATTGTTTTGTCCCAAATATGGTGCACATCTCAAGGACCTTCATAGTTACATCACGGGGATTGTTCAGTCCAGACAAGGGGGAGGCAATTGTGGAGAGAACAAGTCTAAACACAGTGGAGTGAATGTCAAATATTACCGTTAAGTCGTTACATTACCTTTCTCCTCTGCCACCAAAGAGCCTTTTCAGCAAGAAGGACATTTGGCTTCCCATGGAATTTCTGCCAGACCAGTATACACTGAGCTTTTCCAAGAGACTTAGTCTTCTGAATGTCACCTGTCTGCCTAATCCCGGACTGCAATAGAGCTTTAGGCAGTCAATAAATACTTAGCCTCAAAACAGAGTTCCCTTTTAGTGTGCATGGGTAATTAAGGACAAACTTCTGGGAATTTTGAGGTGAAGTGGGAAGTCACTCAGACCTTAATGTAGTTTAGGTCTAAAGCTGTCTGAGGGGCTGTGCCTGGTCCCCACATCAATTCCCAAGGGGTCTGTGCTCCCTATCTGATAGTCATGATACCTCAGGATATGTTGCAAGGTCCTAAATACCCATGTGAGAGCAACCATAAACTAATTTATTAATGATTTTAATCATCCATAGGGCTTCAGAGGGCTTTAGAGAATAGATTGGTGTTTGAGGTTGAGGTGTCCTACAGGGAGATTGGTTCCATTTGTTTTTTCCCTGTGGATTATGCAAGGAGCCCAAGGAAACTGACCTCCTAATTTAGGTGCTTTTCTGGGATGCCTAAAGCTGGCAACATTAATCCCCCAAGTGCCATTTACAACAGTGCCTGGGCTTCCACAAGTGAAACTAAGTGCTGTTATGACTCTATAATGAGTACGTTTCTTATAACACAGCAAATGATTTGGCATGGATGCTTTAATTATAAAACTGAACCCACTTTTCCTCTTTGCAAAATATTAATGCATAGCTCATGAAGTGCTTGTTGTGACTGGTTGTGTAACATCCATGGTCCTCCCAGTGTTATGAGTTTGCTGTGAATATTCAAAGTTCATACTTATTATTGTGCTGCAAAGCCACATTAATTGAATAGAATGAAATTTATTTTATGCACCTTTATCCATCTAAAACACGTTGCTCTAAGCTAATTGAATAGGCACTATCCATAGAAAGAGTTAGACACTGGCCAACTGATTCACTTTCTCCTTAAGGAAAACATGAAATAGTCAAAATAATTAGGCCAGATAACACTCTGGAGTGTCTTTGCATGTAAGGTGGGTTAGATTAAACATGTTGGGTTTACTTCTGTGTCCCACCCTGATATTTTTAGGGTCATTTGAAGTGCCCTAGGCTATATTGCCTTGCCTCTATCTGGTCTAGGGAGATGCATTTCCCATAGACCCTGCCACAAATACCTCTTCTAGGACACCTCAAGCAGCCCTAGGTGCTTACAGGGTGTGACAACTGAGTGCCTAAACAAAGGACCCTCTGTTTCCATGGTCACTGAAATTGGAGATTTCCTTAATAAATCAGGTGTATGTGTTTACTGTAGGTTGTTCCCAGTACCTGTGTGATTTCTGTCAGCTCTATTCTCTTTTGCTCTTGGATGAAACCCAGCTCAGATGCAGAGACTGTACCCTGGACACCTGCACATAAACACATGAACTCCACTGCTGCATTTGGGGACAATTAAGTTGAATGAGATGAACGTTACCCAAGGCTGAGACAAAAAACTGAGGGAAAAAAACAAAGCTAGCTCAACTCTCATCAAAGTGGAGCATGTCTCCTTTTTGGGGAGAGATGCAGGACCCCAAAGCAATATGATTTGCTTCATAATGGCATACTAAAATGTGTAGCTAACTAAAACCACTCATTACCTATATAGTTGAATCCTCTTATTTTTAAATGAGGTCAATTTTGATATGAAAAAGCCATTTCGAAATAAAAAATGCAAAAGATTCCTTTTGAAAGTGTTGAAATGAAAGTGCCATTTTGAAAGTTTCATTCCTGTTTTTTTTCAAGTAAAATGTCAAATAAATGCAAATCAAATTTACACAGTTTCTATCATGTGAAAACAACATATTTTATCAAATCTATTATTCACCTATATTTTCAGGATAGATCCATGTCTGATGTGTGAGCAGGCAACTTATAAAACTAGCACAGTGTGAATTCAGTTGTGAGAGGAAGATGACAACTCATTCCCTGTGACTCTATGTTGTAAAAGAACAGCTGAAAATTCAACTCCCATGGTATTTGTGTTAAAAAGATTGGCTATATGATGATTTTTACTGAACAGATTATGAATGGAAAATAATTTTGATTTCTAAGGAAATAATTTTGACTTCTAAGGAAATAATTTTTGACTGTGTTTTTGCTTGAATTGAAAACAAAAACCAAATTAAACTTGGTGTATGAGATGAAGATAAGGTCTAGTTGTCCTACTTTACTTAACTCTAGCTTTTATTTTAAGCTGCTGTTTAAATGATCCTTCTATAGTATTTATCTAAGTATTTATAAGGCTGATTTCTATGTAAATATTTGGGAATGATAAATGTTTTTGAAAAAACTCCAAAAAGTTATGTAGTCCATCTATATTTGGTCACTTGATTTGGGTACATAACCTCTCTATTGAAGCCTTCACTACTCCATATTTGTTACATAGGGACTGAAACACAGTTCAGAAGATCTGCCTCATCACAAGCCTAGCATTTAAAGCTCAACGTACGAGCCAAGATGATTGAATGGATTCTGTTCTAATTGTCTAATGACATTGTTTCCAGACCACTGGTGAGGGTTAGGGATAGAAGGAAAAGAAAATGAAATGAAGTTTCTGCTGATGTGCACATCACTTTCTTAAGTGTGGCCTAAAGCTTCAGCTGTCAGGGACCTGGGCAGTGATTTCTTAAATTATGATACCATAAGGCTCAGGTTTTGTGTCTCTCCTTCAAAAGCAGCCAAATAGGTCAGACTTTCTGGGCAGTGGCACTGCATGACTGGAGACTCAGATGGAGTGAATTCACACCTCCTGCTCAGGGAGCTTGCCTCACTGCATGTACAGAGAGTGTCTCTGATGCACATGCTCACAGTACCCATGGCCTCCAGCATCCTTAAGACACCATGGATTTCTGGAGTGAGTTTCCTATATGACTTTGGACAAGTCACGCTTTAGTTTCCTTATCTGTGGGCTGGGGATTATACTGCTGGAGTGAATGGAGGCTAAAATCACTGATGTTTGTAATTTGTGTTGATATTCTCTGAGGGGAGGCAGGCACAATAGAAGTGCAAATAAATTGTTGTGACTGGTTTGTATTTCAGTAAATGGAAAAACTCTTCAAAGCAGAGTTCAGAGCAAGTACAATAGAGTGGAAAATTACATGTGTGGAGATAAGAAAGACAGAAAGACGTGAGGAAGTAATTTCATTTCAGTCATTCTAGTAATCAATGCGATGTGTACATTTATTTGCCAGTGTGGATTATAATATTAGCAACGAGCCTTTCAAGAAAAACAGTATTGCATTTGGACAGGCAAGGCAAATTTGAAACAGGTCCAAGCTTGGTCACAAAATTTCTACTTCCCTTTCTGTGCCTGTTATTTATAATTAAGAAGCAGAGCTACACATTTCTCTAGGAAGGGACAGCTTAGCAGGTTCCTGACTTTAAGATGGACCTGTACCTTCCTCATGAGCCTGGCCACAGTGGGACCAGTCATATTACTGAAGAAATAAGGGATGGTTGGAGTTGGGTGCTGGTGGACCTGGTGAGCTGAGACCATCTCTATGTGTGTTGGGTGAAGGGCATGTGGATCATGGAGCTTGGGATGACCATTTCAGGTCTGCCCACCTTGAGGCATGTAAACACAAGCTTTGTAGACACTGGAGGGGTGAGTATAACTCTGTTGAGTGGGAAGAGGGAGTCAGCTTCTGCTTGGGCCATGACGTTGGAAGTCATTGCCATTTGGTGAGGAGGGACTGGTCTGGTGACAATGTAGGAGGCAGGTTCAGGGAGTGAATTAGGAGAACCAATTCCTTATGGGCAGGTTACTCATGTTTGTTGTCATCATCATTATTCCTCTCCTTAAGGAAGTATGTATTCCTAACAGGGCTGAGCAGGGTGTCTGCCAGTGCAGCTTGAATACAAAGCCTTCATCCACATACCGTGGGCTGTGACTGTGGAAATGGCCATTTGGCAGCTTATGGGAAATTAATTATTTTTCAGCCTGGCTCTTAAAAGAAAGGTTATCTTCACATCAGCATTGTCACTGTAATGCTTTGCATTGTTGGGCATATCAGCAAACACATCAGAGAAGAATGAATGTCTTTTACTCCTATGGGTATGTTTCTTCAAACTCAGCATTGACACATACCATGAACTAAAGTCCTTGTCCTGTTCTTACTTATGCTACATCATTTCTGTCTCTGAGCAAGTCTCCTAAATTCCCAGACTGTCATTCTTGCTCTTCTAGTGAGCAGTTACTCCCCTTACAGAGAGATGGCACTGAACCAGACCCCAGAGAGGAGTGTAAGCAAACAGGACCTCAGAGCTTGCTGTTGGGTCTATATATCTGGCAAGGCCCCCTTCCTCAGTTCAAGTCCTCCTGACCTTTGATCTTGAAGAAATATTGGTTACATGCAGTGACTGAAAACTAGAGTTTCTCCTATATGAAAGACCTAAGAAAATATTCTGATCTGGGCTATAAGAGTTCTAGGGCAGTGGGGGGATGATGGTGCACAGCAGGTCATGATAAGCAGTAATTTTTAACACCTATGTATCACACAAATGACAGGAGAGAAACCTTGAGTGAAGAAAATATGTGAAGAGGTAAAGAATGGAAAGAATAAAGTGAATCCTAACCCCCCAAAAAGGCTCATACCTGAAAGCTATATGAAAAGGCAGAGGAGGTTAGCTGTGCTGAAGAATGAGGACAGAAGTAATCTGAGCTGTGATAATACAGTATTAGGTTATTTAAATAATCTGTTTAATTCTTTTTAATTTGTAGGATCTTTCTCTTGGAAACTGGGGTCCTTTTGACACTAAGGGAGTGCTAGCCGTCCTTAAAAAGCTGACCCTGCCACAAAAGGGACTGCTAAGAAAAATTGAAAACAGCTCCTTAACAATGGATGCTTCAGTTATAGTGTGGAAGTGTTGGAAAAGCATGTCTCAGGACTTCCAGAGAGCTGCTGCATAGAGCTGAAAAGCGATTAAGGCTGGCAGATCACTGTATAGTTTTGCACTGCCAGTCTTGAAGCTGCCTCAGTAATGGTGTGACTTACTCAATTCAATATAGCCTTGAAAAGGGACCTCTTGAGCTCAAAAATGCTGTTGTGTAGACCACTCATTTGCCTTGAGGGGATTGTCAAAACATTTCCATGGCAATTGGTCTTGTGAGCTGAGAAACGTTTAGGAGGCTGCCATAATATAGAAGCTGGATAGTATGTCCTGACTTGTGTGCATGTATGTGTGTGAGAGAGAATGACTGTCTAATGGGAGATCGATCTATCTGACCTACCAACAGAACTGAGCTGGCTGCGGGGTTTCTTTCTGTGCTGTAAAGATCTGTTTTTAGACCACTTGCTAAGATTTGAGTGGGTACAATTGCAAATCTGGATTGTTTTGTGAATTATTTGTCAACAGAAAAGGCGATCAAAATGCATGAGATAATGTATTCATAATGCACAATTTGACTATTTTAGAAGCAATTATGTTTTTGAAGCCATCAGTGTGAGCTTAATGCAGACAAAATGGAGCTGTTAGTGCCACCCCTAAATCTCTCTTCCTTTTCTCTGCCACAGGACATCATACTTTTCTCACCTGGATCATTTCTCCAAATCCCAATATATAGGTCATGTTAAAATATTTCTTCTTCCTGTAAAATAATAGTGGTCCTCTCCCCTCCTTCCTGCCACTAATTATTGCCACCTCTCATTTCACAAACATTGTGTTTAGACAGGCAGATTTCCGAAAATTTAGTGTAAAATAGGCGCTGTATTGGAATTTTGGGTTACAATTTCAGCAAAACCTTAGCTGTGCTTCCAGCTGCACATTGAATTGCAGCATTTTTGGAATGTTGTAGGACTTAGATTCTGCACACCAACTGACATGAACTGGAATCACCAACAGTTTGGGGCTGTGGAGAGGTGAGGCAATATGGATTTTGCTACATCCTGAATATACCAGCCAGGTCCTTGGAGCAGCCTCCCACAGCAGTTTGTGGCTGCACTTCAGCTAAAAAGGCAGGGAAAAGAATGAAGTCTTATCTGGTGGTGCTATCTGTTTCTATGGTGCTTTTATCATGTGCACAATATACTTCTCACCTTATTGCTGCTATTGCCACGTGCAAAGGCTATTGTCACCTGGCTGTGGTTTGTGGCATATCAAATCCCTTTCCTTTTGATCTGATGACCAGTTGTATGTGTGGCAAGGAAAAAAATAGCTGGGGTGTTTGGCTATCTTTGAGATACTGCTTTCCTATTATTTTCTTAGCTCCATGTTTGGTGCTTCTTTCCACTTCACTATGCAAAATGTTGCTTATTGTGGCCCACCTGGACAACTTCAGAATGATGTAACTGTGAAAATGTGGGAAAAACCCCCTATTCTATCAGTGGTTTTCTTTCTGGTGATAGATGGTGCTGAGAGGAGAAATAAGGGCTGTGCCAAATCAGAAAGGAATGAGCTGGACATAGCACAAGGAGTGACAGCCTTCAGTTACACCAAGCAAACAGTATGATCAAGATTTAGGAAGATTTTCTAACTGGAAGGACAGTCAACCACCTAAGAGAATGACTGGGGATAAAAACATCTTTAAGGCTGCACATCTGTGTAGAGTGTCTGTGGTGTGCTGATGGTTCTAGTCTGAATAGCCTTTTGTCATGCCACAAGTCCTGTTCTCATGTCTGTGCATCCATTCCCTGTCTGGTGGATCAGCAGCAAGTTTTTCTATTTTCTGACTTACATCAATTCCAGAATTAGATTTAATACTGAGCTTCAGCTTCATTCCTGAATTTTGCTAATTGCCACTTACTGTCTTATAAACATTCACAAGACATCTTGGTTTGCTTTTTAAATCAGTTTATATCTCTCAGGGATCTAAACAGTAGCAGCCTGACTAGTTGCTATGCTTTTTACAGTGACCTACCTTGGTGTTCTGTATTTCTAACCTTGAATCTGTCCCAAATGGCTTTACATGCAGTTTCCCAAGGCTTTTTAGGGAATTTCAGAATTGACCTAAGCAATCAGATGTGTCATGTAGAGCTCAAATTGTTAACAGCACATTGACAGTTGAAAGGTATTTCACCTCTCCTTGATGACTGCAAAGAAAATTCTTCAGAAAGAAGAATATTTGTAAAACTCTTTAGGAAAACAGTGTGTTCCTATTATTTAACCAGTCACTGTCAGATGACCTGATATCCCACATCAGGGAGCAGCATAGAATTTCTGCTTTCATTGTTGACATTTGCAGAAACTCATCAAAGGCAGTTCATTTCTGCTTTCTCTGCTGTGATCAGAAGAAAACCTTCTCATATTGAATATCACAGTCCAACCAGTCTGGAATTACATGGTGTTTCAGAGTATATTGACTTTTCTCTGTGACTTCCAAACCACCTTCTGAGTCAATGTCTGATTTATTTTCTCTAAGTGGCTTGGACAGAGTCCTCTGGTTGCACCCTGAACCTCACAGTAACATACAGAGTATATTCATCTAAAATGTCTTTTTATCTTTATGATTGAAACATGCAGTCCAACAGTTTTATTTCTCAAAAGTGTTGCAGGGATTTGTTGTTATCTTGCTCTTTTTATATTCTTGGTGGGGTCCTCAGTAGCGGTGACTACTGCAAGAAAAATTTTGTGTGCTTTCTGCTCTGCAAAGCATGCCCATCTTTTGCATGCTTGTCTGTCTGTGTATGAATGCGTGTGTATATTTATTTCCTACTGGAATCAAGACAGTATAAGGAATGAAAATCTTGCATGACAAGCTCTCAGTTGCCAGTAATGAACACAGAACACAAAATTAAATTAAAACCCCCTGTATGCTAAAAGATAGCATTAGGAACAATTTGACATTTATTGAACAACAGATAGTGATTAAAAGAATAAAACCTTGATTGTCTTGCTAAAAGCCAAGCCTTATAGTTCTGTCTAAGGAATGTCTAACATTTCAAATAAAACACTCAAGGCATCAATGAAATCATATGAAGATCAGTGTAAAAAGGGTTTTTATATATGTTCTTATCAGAAGTGCAGTTAATATCTCCCCTTCAATAGTATCATATTTTTAGCTAGGTAGTTTTGTGGAAATGAATCTTCTCCTCCAGGAGATACAGATAGTAACCGAGAGAGAGAGAGACAGCACGTGTGTTAAACTGTATTAAATGAGGGGTGAGCTGAGTACTCTCTTTCCCTTCTACTCTGTCCTTTCAGTGGTGTCCAGCTTTCCTTATAAAAAGATGCAGTGTACAGTCCTGTCCTTCAGAGTGGGAACCCCACAGCAGTGGGGTTGTCACTCTCACTGGAGTGAATGGGGGGGCAGAGACAAACTCTACCAAATTATCTGGTAGCCTGTTCTGTCCTATTTCTCTTGCACCATGCAATTAAGTACTGCTCTCCAAGGGGTGCCTGTGAGCTACATAATAAAGGTGTTCAATCAGTAGCTTTGTGTCACAGAATCCCAGAGGTTTGTATCCTGCCTGTGAAGGAATACATGAAAGATGAGAGGCAGCCTATTGGCAGTAGATTTATATTCACTTTCCTGCGGAGAGTGGATAGATGCACATTGTACCAGGCAGTGGTCTTGGGAAGTGGTCCCATTTTACCTCCAACCAGTGTATCTTGCCTGTCTGATGGCACTCAGAGATTGTCTGCTCTGAATGCACCTTCTGGCTGAATCTGTCAGTGGACACAGACTGAGATATGCTGAATTGATATTTGTAGGATCAGTTATGAAAAGTTTTGCTTCATCTCTTTCCCTTTGTGCTAAACAATTTATCATGTCCTTGTGTGTAATCACTGTGGTGCTCTTAGGAGTGATATACTGATAATTAGCAATAATTGCTAGACATATTCAGCCTAATTTTTTCATTGTTCTGGCTGTGCATCCATCTCTCCATGTGTAGTTGTCATGTCATCTGTTGATGGATAAGTTTTGCTTCATTCTTTCTATCTAAAACTGCTCTGCCCCCTTCAGACTTGTTTGCTGTCACATCTTTCTTTGCTCAGACCATTCTACTTCTCTGCATCAACCATACTTCTTTTTTTACCTTCAGCATTTCCACCTTTCCTTTCTTTCTTGTCTTGGCCTTGATTCTGTCTTCCCCATGTTTCACTGACTGGGCATAATGAATTTTCAGTCGTCATTCACACATATTTGCTCTGCCAAACCAGTTTCACAGATTGCATTTGCTGTGTCTAGGAACAATAGCCAACAGCATGGTCCAAGGGACTCGATGATACAAGATATTTCTTGTTAGAAATATCCTCTCAAGTATTTGGAAGTCAATGACTATTAAAGTACAGAGACAGATAGCAGGATCTCAAAAAAGGACAGAGATGCCCATGGGTGGACACAAGGAGAGAAAAGCATATGCAGTAATAGTACCTCGGCACAAACATCGTAAAATGGCTGGATCTCTCTCTGGAATAATTATACCTTTCTATTAACTATCAGGGTTGGCTAAATAGCTGTCTCAAAGTAGATATTTATGTAATGGGAAGTAGAGTATGGCCATGAACTGGAGCATGACACAGGGGGGTTTTAAACTCCATGTGTCAGCATCACTCAGTTTCACCAAAATGTTTACATTATTTTGTTAACAGCATTCAGAGTTTGTGGGGTTTTTTTGGGGTTTGTTGTGTTTGTTTTCTTTTCTTTCTTTCTTTTCTTTTCTTTTTTTCTTTTTTCATAACATTGTAGGCATTTTAAGTCAACATCTAATTGCAAATTAGAACGTAACTCTTAGAATTAGAAAGGTTGATAGGAATATGTGGTATTTTAACACTAGAAGAGAACCCCTCTGAAGAATCTGAATACAGCATTAGAATATCCTGACTTTGACCTAAAGAATGTGAAAGATGTCAGAAAACCATTACTTCCTGTTAAGGAAATTGCAATAGTATCTACTCATAAGTGATACAGAAACCAAGAAACAAACAGTGAAATTTGGAGGGGGACTACTGTGATGAGAGAAAGGTGAGATGGAAGTACTGGTGAAAGGAACATCTGAAGAGTCTGGGCACTGAATGCTCTGGGTCTGCCTCAGAAGGTGCAGAATGGCTAGAGCAAGCCATCAAAGGAAGACAGAGAGTACATGGAGAAAGGCAGAGAAGATTAAATTCTTGCAGTGTTCCATGGGAATTTGAGGATTCTCTGTTTTCTGAGGTGGACAGATCTCAAGCCCTGAGAAAATCTCAAGCCCTGAGCTAGGTTAACCTTGGCTTCATCAGGGTATCACATGAGATTTCAGAGGTGCCTTCCAACTTCAGCCGCTCTATTATTTCATACCTTTTTCTCCAACTCAATTATAGAAACATGGTATTTTTTTCTTTAATTTGCCCATCAATAAGGGGCACAAGTTCTTTTCAGTGGCATTATGTGCACAAAGGCCCCCTGCTCTTTTATCCTGTAAAATATACTGAAGACAAAAACTAATGAAATATTTTTTACTGTAGTGTTAGCATTATTGCATTAGTAGAAAATAGTAAAAGGAGACAGTAAAAAAAGAGAAAAAAATATTTTGCTGATGTTTGCAATAGGTAGTGACAACATCAGCAGTAAGAACCTATTAAGCTACTTCAAATTAGTATCTGATGTGCTTTAAAAAGACACTCATTATCAGTTAATTCATTAAGGGTATTTGTTGAGGTTTAAAGCATATGAAACAAAAATACCTCATTTGCAAGTAATTAATACAGAATTACTTAAGCAATACAGTTTCACAAATGAAATACTTACATTTGAATTTCTTTTAATCCACTTGAAAGAGATACTTAGATCTTTAATCATCAGCTAAATTAGATATGTTTTGTTAATTACCTATCAATCAATACTCCAGTTCAGCACCTATGTTGCTTGAGAGAAGGGCACACAGTTGAGACAAGAACCCTTTTTCTCCATTAGAAATACTTTTTCATTTATTTTCTTCATGCAGCTGGCATTGAGAGTATTAACCCGTTCAACTGTTCAATAATTCAAGGGAGAGTTACTGTGTTTATTTATTTATTTCTTGTTGTGTTTTACATAAAAGTCCCAGAAGATTAGGTTATTTATTCTTATGCAGTGAAACCTTCATGAGTAATGCAGTTTTATTTAAATATATTTTCATTAAGACAACATTGCATTTAATCTTTAATTTCAAGCCTGAAACTGAATTGTGTGGCAACCATGTGGATCTACAGATTCTGCAGAGACAGCTCCCTGTCCTATGAGTGATCCACTAGATCCTCATTTTGTGTAAGGTGCACTCAGCACCTGCAAAGGTCAGACTTTATTTTTCACCTGATTTTTGGCATACTTTGGAGAACTGGGAAGAAGAGATCCTGGAAGGTTAAACCACCAGGAGAAATTGCCTTCGCTGTGGTTTAAGCTTCAGCACTCAGTAGAAATCCTGCTTTGTTTCCCTGTTGAGAGGAAAAAATGGATCTTTGGATAAAAAGTAGGCCAGAATGTTTCTTTAAAAATTATTTCAAATGATTCTCACCAAAGTTCTAAATATCTACCAGTCTAAAGTCAGGGATGAGAATTATGTTAATGTCTGACTTGAAAAGGACTGAAAAGCCCGTGTTAATAATGAAATGCTGACACAACTTTATCTATAGCCCTTCTAGCAGAGCAGTTATAATATGAAAAAGTAAGGTTCAATAATATGCAAGGCAGAAATAGCAAATTATATTAGATGTGACATATTAGCCATAAGGCCTTTTCTAAACCACACTGAAAAAATTAGGACAAGGGTATGGTAGTATATTTCTCCCCAAAGCATGAGAAAGGCCTAACCCCCAGAGCATTCCCTCTGAACTTGTATTCTATTTCTAGCATGTGTTTTATTAACTTTTATTTTTGTTTTGCAGGCTAGACACACAGCACCAACCTTAATGTCAAATTAGATAATGAAAAGCAATAGTCATCTTAAGAAAAATCATTCAAATAACTGTCATGTTGCATTATAGTTTTTGCTGCTAGCAAAAGCCTTAATTAAGTCTGCAGAATGGTTTCTTTTCTCATCTTCTGATTTCAAATGCTCTGAGCATCCTAGGCAATTTTTCTGTTAGAGCTGCATCTTTACATTCTTGCAGAATTCACCCCATGCATAGAATAGAGACATATCTAAAAAAATAAATGTAAAGGAGAGACTTTCACCCAGGGTTGTGACATTTATCAAGCTGTAGGAAAAGAAGTAAAAACTAGAACTTTGTGTGTTGCTAGATTTAATCTGGAATCATGAACACGAGCTTAATGTCTGCTGCTGATATACAGCGATTAACAAATCAGAACAACAGCAAGTGACATATTATGTATGATAACCTTGAAATACACAATCAAACTGATCCTGTCCTCAAGCTGCTGTGAGGTTATCCAAGATGGGAGTACTCCCAGGCTGATGCAGAACCAAGCTTACCCCAATATAAATTTTCCTAAAGGAAAGAGCACTGGTGGATCATTGTTGCTTTGAGCAATCTCTGACTGAATTAGTAATTCCCAACAGGGAATCTAATTATGCCAGGGGCTGAAATGATGAGTACAGGCACCGGAAAGTGCAAGGAAAATTATGCTGCACCCGGGTGCTGAATCAAGCAGAGCACAGCCAGATCTGGAGGAACGGGCCTAATGAATGCATGCATAACAAATTGCAATTAATACCACTGAAGGAGTCATTGGTGTGATAGGCACTACCTACTGTAAATGCATTATTGGAATTAGTAAGCCAAGTGTGTTTCTACTACTTAGGAACCTCCAACAGTTTTCCACCTTAAAAGCAAACTCTCCATCACATTCTGTGCTTTGATTTCTATCATGAATTGATCTCAGCATTCATGATCAATTCATGATTCTTTTAGCTTGGAACTGAGTTGGAAGTGATGACTGAGGAGATCACCTATTATGCATGAGCTGCAGACAGGCACTTAGTCCACAGAACCAGACTAGAACTATTTGTAAGTGAAATACTGAGAAATATGCATATTGGGATGCCCGAAACCGTCTGTACTAACCCCTGTAGATCCATTTCTAGTGGTCCAAAAGGCTTGCTAAGGGCCTTGGAGGAGATCCTCTGGCCCTGAACACAAAATTTGGCCATGCCGTAGCCACGGTTTCTTCTGTTTGACATTTACATAATGTGGGTACAAAATGTTTCTTGGTCAGAACATTCCATTGTCACATGTTCCTATTTACACAATGTCCAGTAGAAATGACAATGATTACACAAGGTAGCAAGTTGCAGTGAGCCAGGCTCATATTTTTTTTTCCACTGAATCTCCAGGCTGCCTTTTCCTGCAAATCAGGATTTTGACTCCTGATTTCACCTGGATCTGCTACTGCTTGTTGCACCAGTGAAGCCAACAAAAGTACTGCTGTCTTAAGGCTTGACTGTGAAGACAAGTATTGTACATTTCTTCAGGCTATTACAACAGAGTATGATAGTCTAAGATGATATTTAATATTGTCCTGAATTCCCCTTCCAGCAAGACTGAAACAGTAAAATTACACTTCCCCTGTACTTTACCCTTCTACCTTAGTGGTAAGTGCTCTGTAACAAAGAAACATAAAATTATCAGGCCAGTCCATCCTTGTTGGATCATGTGCACCAGGAGAAATAATGTCTTCCTGGAAATACATCCAGATTTTGAAAAGAGACCTGATTACCTTAGTCCACTAAGAAGAAAACCAACTAGAAGTATAGAAGCTTTCCACAGAAAATGAAAATGTGGTCGAGTGGAGAAGGAAAGAAGAAAAGTAAAGCAAACAAAGAAATTTTGATCCTGTTCTTTGAACTTGAGTACCATACAAATTTGTATGTTTTGACCAGCTCTAAAAGATCAGAACAGAGCTGGCAGGAAGAAAAATGGGTCAGGGTATGTCAAGCTGAAACTGGAGTATGCATCCCCTAAATGTACTCGTACTTGTTGCATCCAATAAATGGTTTGCTCATAGAGATAAACCCAAATTTAAATCCTTTGGGGACATGCAGTAATATTTTCAAATTCCTTCCTTCTTTCCTTCCTTCCTTCCTTGGCCACCCCTATATTTTACAGTGTTATTTAAAAACATTTGTCTCTGGAATGCAGGCCCTGATTTCTAACCTGGAAATGAGACAGTAAAGACAAGTGTATGAGAAAGATTTATACAGTGAATTGAAGAAAAACTTTGTTCAGTAGGGTCTTTGTAAGTTTTTTTTGTTTTGTTTTTGTTTTGATTTTTAGTTTAGCTTGTTTATAGGTCCTGAGAAAATCCATCAGATTAAAATACATCAGAAAATCCCCAGGAACAGGCTGAAAGTGAACAAGAATTTAATCTTTCTTCATCACTGTCAACAGAAATTCTTTCCTCCTGATAAATATAAGTAGATGCTATTTCTGCTTCTTTATTGATGTTGGTGATCTCAATCCAATAGTGCAGAAGAAAGTGGAAGATTAAGATGTATTGTAAAGCAGGATTGCAAGATTATTGCAATAAAATGGAAAAAACTGTCAGTCACATATTGCCTTAAGATGGAATTTTACAAGGCTTTCGTGTTTAAGAAAGGTTAAAACTCTTCCAAGAAATCTTTCTTATTGAGAGACTTTCCCTGGAGAAGACCTTGTAGTCCTTAAAGTTCTTAGTGACCTGACTATAAATCTGATATCAAAAGCACAAGAATAAACTGATTCACTAAAGGCTCTTCAACTGGTGAAATTATAAGTGCTGTGAGTTCCATGACAGAGGAAATTAGAATCTAAGTAAAAATCAGACTATATCATGTTTTCTGGGCTAATCGCAGCATTTCAATATTATTAAATTAACTATTTGGTAGTAGGTATTGGATCACAAGGTCCATGTGTTGACCAAGGAAATTGACTGAAATGAGATGGAAAATAAGCCAGTATCTCAAAGAGAGGACTAAGGTTATTTTGACAAATCATAATTGCTTGTGAGATTTTAACAAGACTCTAAGAGTGTCTGGAACCTGCTCTTTGACAATTTTGGATGTAAAATAGTAAAAATGAAAGCAGCATACAAGGAATTGGGGGTCATTTTAGCACTCAGACTGTCACCTGAAGAGAGAGTGGGGTGTGAGTGCTGCAGCAGAGGATTCTGAGCAGGAAAATATGAATTATCTGGTGAAGGCATGAAGTTGCCTTTACAGGGGCACAGGGTCTGGAAATGTGCTGTATGCAGAGGCAACTCTTGTTGCCACAGGAGAACTTGAGCAGAGCCCTTTCCCAGCACAAGGGTGCTAACACTGAAACCTTACAATAACATCAGGCTTGTGTGTGTTTTTTCACACACTCTCTGCTTGTATGGCTTGGATGATTTGTATTGTGAAAAGGACTGGACAGAGTATCACTCCCATTATAGTACCCTTTGACACTGAGTTTAAAATATTTAAGCCTGCAGGGAGATTGGTGAATGACTCTTTTGAATACGTTTCCATCTAAATCATTAGGCACATGGGTAGTGAGGGGAAGAATCCCTGACAATATTGCATGGCATATGTCTTAACATTTCTTAACTACTGAGAAAAAAGTGACCACAGAAAAAGTTGTCTAAGGGACCAGTATGTCAGAGCATTTCCAAAATGCTTGTGCTCCCTATTTACATCCCTCTATTTGCATGTGAAAGGCCTGTATTTGCAGATGTCAAGATTTCACCAAGGGTCAGACTGAGCCGAAACCCTGAGACTCAAACATTTCAGAAGGCGTAAGAAAGCTTGTTTTCATGGCTCTGGTTTATGTCATTGTTGGAGATAAGCAAGTGAGATGATTCAGTGCAGAAATAAATTCCTCCAGGGTTGGTGTGTGCTTTGGTTTTGGTCACTTCTGTCAGATGGCATTGTCTGATTGTCTTGCTTGCCTGTTAAAGCCTCATACTTTCACATTTTGCTCTCCTCTGAAGTAGAGCTTACTTGACCAAGATGCTTCGGTTTACCAGAGAGCTGTTCTACACAACTGCTGTGGGGCAATTTTCAGCATGATCAGACATGTCCAGGATTGGCCTGGCAGCTGAAAAATTATACCAGGAAAGCAAGGGAAAGAATGAGAAGGATGTTTTTTGGTGTCACAGTGTGTGCTGCGCTGCTGAATTCATAAGGTGAGCTTACACAGACTCACCTGAGGCAGGGCAGATTTCTCCTGTTGGTAAAGTCCTTCCTGAGCAACTCAGAATGCCATGACTGGTGGATCTCCATGTCCCCACCAGTGGCTAGCCATGGTACCCCTGCCTGCAGGGCCACCCTGCCAACCCTCCATTGTGCCAGCTCCTTTGCATCCTCAGCAACTGGCTGCAGCAGGGTGGAGCTCAGGGCTCCTGAGACACTGCATTTCCTTATCGAGTACTGAGACTGCAAGAATTTGTCCTCATTCCTGGGACAGTAAAATTTGATTTTGTCTGTGCTGCCGTGAATCCTTGATCTTCCCCTGAGGACAGTTCTTAGATTTCAGAATGAGACTATTATTACATTACCATTCAGGGAGGGCTTGCCAACATAATTATTCCTATTAGAAGTGCCTGCATCACTGCAATTTCAGAATATTGAATTTGCACAACACAAAACTATTGGTCAAGATCTTAGCTGATGTAACCCTCCTAAACTTGCTGAAAGCATTTCTAGTAGGTATAAATCTGGCTGTATGTATGTACATGCTTGCATTTATAGATCCAACAGAGAAGTGTTACAGAATACATGACATTGGTAGGAAAAATTGTGCTTTATATTCTCTTTGATGTTTCTGTGATGGAGACCACTCTGGAGAACAAGTTTGATTTTTCGGACAAAGATTGGAAATTGGTCAGTTTTGCCTTTTAGTAGAATGGAACCTTGAACTATATACTGTAAGTCTTCAAACAAAACACTGCAATTACCTGTACATTCACTTTTCTGTTGAGAGATTTTGTGTCAGGGACTATGTATGCAGAATGGGAAGGAAAATAATGATCAGATTTAAATGAAACTAAAAGACGTTTTCTCAGCTGGAGGTTAGAAAAAATTATTCCATGAGTACAGAATTTTGTGAGAAGTCCTTGATGATGTCTGGAATATCATTACACACAGCATAACACGATAATGATAAGAGAAAACAAAAACCCCAGCCCCTGCTTTAAACTTTGTTCATTCAATGCATGTACATTTTTCATTTTGGCATTGTTTTTGTTCTACACAATGTGTATTTTAAAGAGGACTTAGATGTTTAAATGCATTGAGATCATGCATTATACTCTTTGTCCTTTACAAAAGCAAGCACACCTGCCAAAAGCACATAATTTAATAAAGAAAATATCATTATAACTAGATTTTAGTGACAACATAATCAGGAAACACAGGCAAGAGGTCAGCCAGCCAAATTGTTTTTACTAGGTACTTGAGAACCGTGGGCTGCTGTTATTTTCAGCCACACCATAATTTTATTTTATTGTAGAGAATAAATCAAAGTTTTAAAAGGAGGCCATTTTTTTTCATATCTAAAAGCTACAGATGTTGGCACGAGAATTGCTTGTTGCTGAAACTAGCTGTAAGCATATTTAGCCCAAGAGAAAATGATCAGGTTGATAGCTTAGAGGTCAAAAAACCACACTTATGAAAATCATGTTCCGTTTGGCATCAGCACAGCTTCTCCTGTGCACTCCTGTCCTTGCTCCCTCATTCTCCTTTACATGTTTTCTTGTTATTGTGTCCTTTAGGGTACGGGCTTTGCAGGCTGTTCAGTCTCTGAATGGGTTCAGTCCTTCGCTTCCGCGGAGGCTGCTGAGAAGGGTGTCACTTGTGAAGGCAGATTTGTGAAGAGGCAACTCGCTAATAAGACCCACACTCAGCCAGGCAGCCTGCTCGGTGCCGGCCTCCGAGCAGCTATCAGAAGCTAATTGTGATGCTTATTAAAGACAGCTTAGCAGGGATGTGAAAATGGCAGGCAGAGCTTTGCTATTATCTACACCAGCTCTCAGTCCTCTTACTCAGCAGCTCTGCTCTCCGCGTCTATTCAGGGACAGAGATGCTGCTTTTCTAAAAGGAGCAGGGGTGGGGGGGAAAGAAAGATTCCAAACCCATATAACTTGGCAGCTCTGAAAAACTGGGAAGGCTGACGGAGGCTCTGTAGGTTGCATTTGCATCATGTGCCCTCTTTTTTGACAGAAAGCTGTTTGCAGGACCTCTAAGCAAGTTGCATCTTCTTCACAGTCAGCAGGTGAGCATGACATAGATGTTTCTAAGGATGTACAGTTGTGCCTAATATCCTTTATTAGTGGAGATAATGAAGAAAATGGAGAGCCAGAAAACTACAGTTTGCCTTAGGTATCCCAGTTTAAGCTTCTGAGTGTCATCTCTTATCATTTGCAACATCTCCTTCCCACCTCCTCCCACCTCCTTCAGTTTTTCCTGTGAAAACTAAGCAAGTATGGTATGGAAATCAGGGACACAATGTGTGTTAAACTCGATGTGCCTTATCCTTAAACTCCCTGTCAGAGTAAAAATACAGTTTGAGGCTTTGCATCCTGTTATTCCTCATGCAAACTGCTACTGACGACAAGCACTTTGCCTGTGGTAAATGCTCTTGTTCAGAGCAGATGTTTCCCTCAATTAGCATTTATTCAACTATTTAGCAAGTACATTCTATTAAAATATTTTAATTTATGCAGAAAGTATGTTATTAAATTTACAAATTTTTTTTATAAGACACATCCTGTAGTTTCAAGCTAATAATTTTCGATCAGTAACAGTCATCACGGACCAGAGAGTATTCCCGTAAAAGAAATCTTGGCATTATTTTCTCCAACAGAGAGAAATTCGCTCCTTTCATGTATTCCTCATAGCATGATGATTGCATTTTTTATATTTTCCTCATAAAGATAATTAATGTTTAAGACACTTGACAGGTTTTTGAAAACATGGGGATACAGATTTTTGAAAGTTCTGCACATATGTAATAACCCTTTTGTTCTTATTCTATTAACTTCCCTTCTTTCAAAGCTATGGATAGACAAGACAGTCTTTTTCTTCTTGTCTTTCCATCTGTTCAGAACATTTCCATGCACTCCGGCAATGCGGTTCTGCCCCAGTGTTCCTTTTCCCCTGAATATTGACTTAAGTGAACAGCATAGCTCAAGAAGCCCACATATAGGTCAGCATTATTTCTGAAAGCCTTTTGCCCTATCAATTGAAATCAGCTATGGCCAAGGCTATTTGCCGTGAGCCCGAGCAGCTCTCGCGGTTGATCCCGAAAGGCAGAGTGGTTTTGCATCCTGGCTGCGGCAGGAATCCAGCCCAGGTTAGTGGTGACCGACAGCTGCTACCATCTACTGGCTGCTCGCAAAGCGCAGCGGAGCAGCGGGGCTCCCGGGGCCCAGAGCTGCTCCTGCCTTGCTGCCACTGCTCCTCTTGGCGCTGGCAGCTCACAAGTAGCATGGCCACAAGCCCTTCTGGCGGGTCTTTTGCTCCAGTATAATTTAATGTTTGAGTCTCTCGCTATGGAAGGCAATGCTCGCTGGTTGCTTCAGGTGGCAACAAGGCGGTGCTTAGGTGTGTGCCAGCTGATTGCTGCTGAGCTGCGATTTGACACAAAACAGCCCTTGTCTGCCTTGGATTTTAACATTTAGTGCCCCATCAGTTAGCCTGTGTTTGTCTGTACATTTGTGATGGCTGTTCTCAGTGCAGGCAGACCCCCGGGGCTTTGCAGGTAAAAAACCCCAGTGTCTTCTATCAAGGTTCGCTCTGAAAGACAGTAACTTACAACTCTGAAGGTCCTAAAGTGCCAAGGCACAGATAATACCTTCTTGTAAATAATAAATATATTCATTTAATAATGAACAAGGAGGAAAAAAAGGTTTACAGACAACACTGTCTGTTTCAGGTTTTTTGAGAATACTTAGTGGAGGTTAATTTTAATATGTTTTAATTCCTTTATAGTAATATGCACAGCTTAGCTACTTATAAAAAATTGGTCTAATCTGGATAGATGCATGTTTATTCTTCATGCTTATGATTTTGGGAATAAACATTAGTTATAAATAATTATAACAACAGCTACAACACAATTACTACACTAAATTCTAACTTTTTCTTTTTTGCTTTCCTTCATTCCCTGGTTCTCTTAATACCAGAGTTTAACACAATTTGGCTTTTCCTTTCACATCTCCTAGGCATAGCCTTCCTGGTCCCCAAAGGGGCTTTGACTAGTTGCCCAGTCCTTGTCAGCTACTGTTGGAAGAAAGGTTTTTAAAGGAGACTAGCAAGTGCCAGTATATTTGGCAGAATGCAATAGATTATAGATCTAACATCACCTAAAGGGAATGCATAGAGGTGACAGAATGACAGTAGAATCTGCAGAAGCCAGAATCCCACATAGCAATGAAACATTTAATGTTCCCAAAAGCAGGGAACTCCAGCAAGATGAAAATTAACCTCAGACTTTTTGTAAATTTAGGTCACAAGCAAGAACAACACAAAACTCATAAATAACTGGAGTGTTACTGTTGGTTTGATGTTATGAATGGCGATGTTTCCCTATATATACCTGGCCACAGGCAGTTTGTTAGTCATGTAGGAGCTCCAGTGCAGCTGCAGTAGTCCTCTGTTACCCCTACTGATATTCACTGCCACAATGGAAGAACTTCTCTTTTCTTGACAAAAAAGTATCAGGTGGAATTCTTTGGTTTCCCCTCTGGTAGAGCTCAGCCTAAATATTTGATATATTTTTATTTGACCTGAATCCCAATGGTGTCTATGAAAAGTAAGCAGATCCAGTACCTTCTCTGATTAGTCTGTTCCATCTCTCCAAGATTAAATGCACACCTGCAGGTCATGGTGGGAACTATTATAACATTGGGCTATTCATTACCCATTTAGTTACTTCTAATTTATGCAGTTTAATAGTAAAGTGAGAAGAGGAAGGGAAATTATGTTCTCCTGGTAGTTTGGTCATAAACTGAATCTTTCATAAACAGTAGAGATCAGAAATAACAGTGAGCTAGTTACTTTTACCCCCAGGAATCATGGAATAATTTGCTTTATAAGTTACTCTCAGCTGTGTGGTCAGCTTAAGGTAAGTGATGTGGTCATCAATAGGTGGTGAAAACAGCGCAATTGCTAGGATCATTTTAATTACCAGCTCTGTACTGTCAGTGGGACTTCTGCGTCTGTCTGTATCCACACCACTTCGACAGATGTGGTCTTGGGAGAATTTCATCCTAGTTTTTCCCTTTTACAAGGACTATACAGCTGTCCAAGTGGAGTAGCGACCCAGAATTTCTCCCACCATTCTGAACCAAGGCTTGTTAAATGGTGGACAAACTTGATCCAGTGTCTGCTCTGACTGTGTCTGTCTGATCAGTAAGATGGGATTCAACTCCAGATAGAGATGCTTAAATGTAGGTGTCTAAATGAAGGTGTTTACTTACTTCTAAGTAAGTAATCTTACTAAAGCCCTATTGCAGCTTTTCATCATTGCCTGAGTCACTTTCTAGGCGCTGCTGAATGTAATGACTGGCAACTGAATTCAGATGCCCACACATGAACTCTATGATGTTTTAGATTCCCTGAGATACCCTCCCTGGGTTTTTGCTTGCTGCAATGGAAAGTTATTGCTTGTTGTGGGCCTGCTGCCATATCCAGCCTCCTCACATGAGTGTCTCTCACATTATAGGACATCTTAAATGTAATCCCAAATGTATGTGTGTGCCACTGACTTGAGTCAGGATCTGCATAGACTATAATAGGAGTTGTACAGGTCACAGGTAAACATCTGAGCTAAACAATAGAATCTCCTGCTGTTATGAATGGGTAAGGGGGTTTAGTTAAGTCCTTGCCTTTTGCCCAGGCCTCTGGCATCAGGCAGTAGCTTTATTGAGGTGGCCAGCACCCCAAAACCCACTCTCATTCACAAGTTCTTTGATGATGGCTGTTTTGGTCTATTATAGAATGAATTATTTATTTAATAGACAAAAAACAGACATAAGACTTGAAACAAATACTACATAGGAATAAGGACAAAAGAGAAACTACTAGTAGATATATACCGTGTGAGGTTAAAGGTACCTGTTAATGTTAAGCTAGGGAAGAAATAATATAACCTAGGATTCAATATATCTTACTATCCAACTGTTGGTGCAGCACACAGGGAGATCCTTTCCCTCAACCCCAGAGAAGTAACCATGGAACCTGTGTCCAGGCTCTGGGGACAGGTCACTTTCAGGGTGTGTGTGCAGAAGGCTTCTCTTTCTCTGATAATTCATGTGTTTTTTATAGTTTGTAAAGCAGTGTCTCTTAGTCAAGAATATTTCCTTTATCTCTTCCCACATCAGCTCTCCAGACTAAGATGTGATTTGGCATATCTTAGCTGAGGTCTGAGTTCTTTTGGTGCCAGAGATGACCCCTTCCTGAGCCTTTCAGCCCGGGCTGTCTCTTTATGCACTGTGGTGGTGGTAGTGGGGGGGTGGTAGATGTCCTGCCACACCTGCATTAGAGGTGCCTCGGGATGCTCCACCTGACTGTCTTAGACACTGAAGATTGTCTGATATGGCACTGCATGGTTTGGTTTAGTCAGCTGAATTCTGCTCCTAAATCTAGATGTCTTAGTCTCAGACTATTACCCTAAGGGAATGATAGAGGTGCCTGAAACAGGTTTTTTCTTTTTTTCTGTATTAGATACATGAATGCACCTCTGACATCTTCAGAGGTATAAGAGATATGCTGCTGGATTTATAGACTTGAGTGGTGGAGTGGCAGCTGGAGAGGTACCCTCGATGTCTCATGGAGAAAAAGGACAGTGCTGCACTGCTGGGCAGAGCCACAGCAGCTTCCACACAGGCTGGGTAAGATGTGTACCCTGCCCACAACCCAGGCAGAGCCAGTGTGGCTGGAGCACCACAACCCTCTGCCAGCGCAGACTGTGTAGGTACACACGTGTCTGTGTGTGTACAGGGGCTTTACCTGCTCCTCTTCAAAGGGAATATTCTGCTTCTTAGACTCTGGAAGGTCAGATGTGTTTCATTCCCTTCAGAGACAGCTGATCCACCAGGTTAGGCTGCGAGCCATCAAGGATGTCAGCACTCCTAATGGAAGTGCTGCTTTGGTTTTTTATTTTGTTGAATAATTTCATGTTTCCTGACCCCAGCTGACTTGGATGAACAAATTAGACAAGATAGAAATGGTTTTGGAAGTATCAGGAAAGCTGGATAATGTTGGTGTCTAAATTGTCTGTTGGAGTAATTTTCTTCCTATTTACTATGTGGTCATCAGTTAAAAGCCATACTTGACCTGTCACTCTGTGTCCATTTCCAAACAAAACTTGTATCTCATTGTGTCTTTTGAAATCTTTTTGGACAGAGGACTGAAACATTTTTTTTCTTTGACAAGGAGCTTGTCACACTTACTCATGTCTTTGTTGTTCCAAGCAAGAATTCTGCAACATGTTCTGCTTTAAAAGGATTTATAAATATCTGCTAGAAATAGAACTGGGCTGGTCACTAAATGCCATTGCAATATTCCTCTCCCTGCATTCTACTATCTCTTCCAGTTTGCTGCCAGGTGAAACTCAGTCAGCTATGACCTTGCAAGCCCCCTGGATACAACAGCTTGAGAGACAAATCTTTTTGTTGTGAAAAATTCTGATAGAATGAAAAGTTGTAACTGAGAACATGTTTATTTGTGAGGAGGAAAATTAAAGGTTTTGGTTTTGTTTTCCTGATGAAAACTGTGGGTTTGTTTGTTTATAAGACAGATGTTTTCCCACAGAGACATGTTTTGTCCAGTGAAAATATCCTGCCTGTGTACAAAGACTAGGTCAGACTGATAATGGGCATTTGCCATGCACACAAGTGTTCGGCTAAAAGACACATACCGGGGATATGGTTTTGTTCTCTGATATGCTTTTCTTCATCTATTAGAATGAAATCCATGGTTTGTTATAGAAAAAATTCTTGCATCAAGTGTATGAATAACAAGAGAACTCTAGCAACCTTGAATATCTGCCAGTAAAGGCAGAGTATCATTGGACAAAGCAGTTTTTCAATCCTGCACATCAAGGAGGTTTAACTAAGTGATGGATTATGTGGTAGGAAGTAGTGAAACCTGGTGAAATTTAGGGGGAAATTTCTCAACAAAGTTGAAGTCAGAAGGACTGACAGACAAAAAGAAAGCCTATGAGTGGATAGAGAGGGTGGGGAGAAATTCTTCATAGCAAAGATGCCAAGAAAGAAGAAGTTTGACTGTGGGAGTGGAGGTATGATTCTGAGAAGCTCTACCTATGAGAGAGAAGAGCAGTTCTGAGCAGGGGAAGTTGACTGAAGGTCAGGACTGGTCAGGGAGAGAAATACATAGAGATAGGTGTTCTTCTATTTATAACTGTCTGACACACCCTTTTCCTACAGAGAATCATTTGATGGGATATTTTCAAGTAGCTCTGCCTGATTAACACAGAGGAACATTGGCACCTTCTGTGCCTGTTATTATGCCCAGCCTTCTATCACGTTAGGCAGTGATGCCAGAGATGTCTGCTCAGAAATATGTGAACTGGTTTCCTCCCTCCATCTTGACAAAGACTGATGCATTTGGAGTGGCTTTCCCTGGGACATCTCTGGCAGAAATCACACATACATTATCTGCCCAGTCCAGGGTACTGTGCAAAAGATGTGTGTATATAAGTATTTGTTCTTTAATGTATTGGGCTGAAAGTTGTCACTCTCCATAAATTATTTTGTATCCTCCTCCATTGCAACAATATTCCATTCAGATACCATGGGGTTGAGTGCCAAATGAAAACATACAAACAAACAAATTAATTATCCAGGGTTATTAGGAAATTCTGCGTTTAGTTCTCCACCAGGGGAAAAAAAGGTTCACAGAGTTCTTTCCAGAGTAAAAAAAAAATGCCCATATATTTTATTTGAAAACATGTTCCATCTTCAAAACATTCAAAAATCAACACTTGCATTAAACCTGGCTTAAGGTTTATAGCATATGGCAGTCTTTAGAAGAGGAATATATCTGGAGGTTTTCATGACTTCATAAAACTACCTAAGTTACACATGCTGAAAGTGCTGCACATTAGATACTCTTGTCTTGGAATGTAATTGCCTTAAAGGTATAAAGGAGGCTGAGGCTAATAATTCCCCTAGCGTGACTATTCTCCATTTCTGTTCCACAGAGGAAGATAGAAGGATGTGGTATCATCAAAGAAGCATGTGTTGGGAGAAGGACGAGCTAATCCTTACATAGTTGTGCCCTGCATCTCAACTAAGGAATGAAAACCTTGCGAAAGGATTTCCTGAAATCCTACATACACTATATCCCTTAACCTATTAAATGCTATAATTGTTGCACTAAGATAAGAGATGCTTCCAAAGTAATCCATGTTGGGTGGCCCTAGGTAATAAACTATTTATTAATATCCCAGAGTTGTGCCATGCAGTGATAGTGATGGAAATTTGGCAAACCAACTCTACTTCTGTCAGATGAGTGAAAGAGCCACTTCACTCAAGGCTGGATGACAGATAGATGTAGAGATCATTTTATGAGGGAAATCTGAAGAGATGGCTTATGATTAGGGTTCTGACGGAGAGAGATGACAAGAAAAAGAGGGCAGTGAGTACTTTCTCATCCAGTCAGTTTTACAGACATAAATAAGTCTGAAGCCTTTATCTCTTAAAATACGTTGCCAATATAAATTGGCTGCAAAATCCTGTTAATTGAGATTATTGATATTTGGCACTGGTTTTGAGCTTGTGAAAGTGATTTTGGGTGGTGGACTGGTTTCAAAGTATCTCTGTAATCTGTTTTACATGGACTCGTATGATTTTCCATACTTATTTAGAGCAGAACAAGTAGAAAACCTAGGTGATAACTGGTATTTATTTTTGTGACTAGCTAAAGTCTGTGGAAAATACGATCTTCGTTTTCCTAAAGCTAGTCATAAACTTGCCTTAACAGTGTAAATCTGGCAGAATAATGCGGGAGACAGAAAAATGTGAGAGACTTAATTTGGGAAACAGCTTTTACTCAGCAGTATAGGGTAGTGCATCATTTGCTCAGGTTCTGGGTGATTTGGGACTGACAACTTCAGCTGTATTTAAACAAGTTTAATTTCTCCTGATCTATCCCAGGAAGACCTCTTCTGGTAAGCTGTCCAAGGCTAGGTAGTTCTCATCTGCTGTGGATAATGTCTCATTTTATATCATCACTTGAGCATTCAAGTGCTGCAATTTTTAGAACACAGGAGCAGCTCTAGCAGCTTTGAGGGGAAGCCATGCAGGAGACTGACACACGGTGACTGGGTTGTTCAGCGAAGATGTGCAGCCTTGGACCTTTTGTCTGTGACAAATTGGTCAGAAGGCGGCCTTGAGCTTGGGTGTCCTGTTATTAGATAACAACAATTAGATTAAAACCCCTGAGCAGCAGGGTTTTGGGGAGGCACATGCTCTTGTGTGTTCTTCCCGGAGCTGTTCCACTTTATGAAGCACACATTAAGATGGTGTCCTGCTAACAACATATGGAGAAATGCTGTCAGGGGTGCTCTCAACCCCAGGCTGGTCCAGGCTGTGGGTCTGTGAGATGTAGCTTCAAAGACCATAAAGAAGGGCAGACTTTTAAATCCAGGACTGCAAAATCCTGCCCTCCCCTTCTGCTAACAGGTAAGAGGGGAAATCATATCACCATTTAGCTTTGTGAATTTGTCCCTCTTTAGGGGAGAATAGGTGTTTGCTCATTTTTGGTGTGCAAAATACTCTCATTATCTGTTGATTTTAACAGTGGAATATAATGATATGCACTGAAAAAACAATTATAATTTTTTTTTTTTTAATTCTTCTGGAGATGAAGAGATGAGAGAAATTCCAAAGGGTCTGAAATGATCCTTGGATTTTTTTTCTTTGTTGGCAGAACTGAGAAATCGATTACTCACACTGTTTTGCGTGGGCTGCCCCAACTCTGAGCAGTGCAGAGACAGAGATGAGCAGCCCCAGTAGAGAAAGCCAAGGGCATCCCAGTAGATACAACTGCTGTGAAAGCCCTACCATGCCTGAGTCAGTGGTGTTGCTGCACTTCCTTTGTGAAGCAATCTTCATGTTTTTGGTGCACTCTTGTCACTTGGACTCATGCCAAGATTACTAAGAGAAATTAGTTCAGAGGATCTAATTATTATGTAAAATAGCATGCCAGAGCACAAAGGCTTGATAAAAGTCCTCATGTCAGGGCACAGACAGGGCTGGTTGGCAGTGGAAGGGAGTGGAGGTGATGTCCAGGGACAGGCAGGGACAGTGTCCTCCCCTTCAAGTTGTGGTGCCCCAGTGAGGCCAGCAGAGTGGTGACAGGGACTGAAGATTGTCCAAGAGTCCAGTGGCCTCCAAATGGGTCCTCAGTGACAAGGCAGGTCTGAGATGAAGGCACTCTGCTCAGCACAGCTCAGGGTCACTTGTGCACTCAGGGACCCAAGACTTGTAGAAACTCTGTAGCACGGTAGAACTTGTTCTGAGCAAAACGTGACTGTCATTAATTTGAGCTGGGTCCCAAAGAATGCCAGTTTACCAAAGACGAAAATAACCATGAATGAAAGAGTGAGAGAAAATATTTAAATGAAAGAATATATATCTGAGAATTACAATTTTTTTAATGAATGTTTCTGTAGGTGTTACCCTCCTCCCCTAAAAATCAAGACATTCTGCCAGATAGAAAAAGAAGGCAGCAATATATTTTGGATATCTTCAAAATGAAAGAGAGAAGTTCATAGATACAGATATAAATTAGCAAAGGAAATAGTCAGATAAATGACAAATGAAGCGATGTTTGTGAAAGATCTAGGTGAATAGCAGAAAAATAAAAAATGGTAACATGACTAATCATGATTCTGAAATGATACAATATTCAAAAAGACTGGATGATATGTTAGTATCAGAGAGTGAAAGGCTATGGCTTAAACAGGAGAAGCCAGATGTTATTAGAAATGAAGTGTTTGGTTCTCATTATGTACTACACAATCCCCAAGCAGACACACATACTCTCTCCTCTGTGTGTGAGGGAGGCAAGATGCCTTGGGCTGGAATCCAAACCCACCCATGGACTGGCTGAGTGGGGGAACACTGAGCAAAGAGAGATGAATGAACTGCTGCCCTTCCCCATGCTACTGCAGCAGTTCTGCAGATTTCAGGGGATTACCCTGTGCTCCCTTTGCACTGCACTGAGCTGGAATCCCTGTAGCTGTAAAAATGTTTTTCTTGTGTTGGGAGAAAAAAACCCCACAACCCCACAGTCAAAAGAGGCAATATCTCTGCCAGTTTTCTGCATAATAATGTAGGGTTAGAGCACTCACTTTGGAGAAAAGGTTTTTTTCAGGGCTCTTCTTAGCACAACAGAATCCTACTCACACCTTCCATCATTCTGAAGAGTGTAACCTGAGCTGCCAATTGTTATGAATTGCTTTCAAAAATGTTTGTGAATTCACAGTTAGGGAATAAACACCATTTAAACACATCCCGAGTGTCAATGAAGAAGGATATAGTCCTGAGAGCCCACGGCTCACACTGAACACAGGTGAGCTATGTACTAGCTGGGTTACTAAGTTCATATCTCACCTTCTTCCCTCTTCCACTCCTCAGCCTTCCATAAAGGTTTCATTCCCTTCTGAATGCTGCAGGGCCGAAAAGGTTCCAGTCCCTGGGATGCATATCCATCCATTCCAACAAGTCTGTGTTCTGGAGCTTGGACATTTTAAGGATGGCAGGGGATGTAGCCCTGACATTAATTAGGAAATCTATGCTGAATTCTTTGCCTGTATGAAATTCCCAAAGGATGTCGTCCCCAAGCTGTTTTGAAGTAATTCCCACTCAGATACTAAGGATAACACCAGAGCACCATGGAGAAGACAGCTGGAACATGCTCCAGGAGTCAGCTGTCTCCTTGCTTTCCATGCCATTAAGTGTGGGTCTCACTAGAGAGAAGAGGGGAGTGTGAGCAGGTTACCAGCCTTGGAGAAGAAAGGGAGACAAATCCTCGTTCACAGTTGCTTCTGTTGTGGCTGCCCAGGGAGAGAGAGAAGGTCTTTGTCCTTCCTCTCCCTGCCTGCAGGCTTGCCTGTTATTGTTTGTGAGTGCAGACCTGGCTGCCTCTGGGGCTGGACAGGGCCCATAATGAAATATTTTCTGTTTTTCCAGTAAGTAAGAATGGAGCAGTGGAAGATTAATGTGACTTAGAACAAACTCAAGGTTCTTGGCGTGGCCACAGATGGGGAGAAAGAAAGATCAATTAGAGGTACTATTTGCTGGGCTGCTTCTGTCTTTTTTTTTTTTTTTCCCTGGCTCCTGCTGGTTCTCCTGTACTTCAGCTGTTCAGGGACCCCATGACAATTGAAGCTTTTTAGAGAAAAACCTGCTCCAAGCTTGATATTTCCCACAGATGTCATGAGGCCTCTGGCACAGCTTGTCTTAGCACTGGGAGGGTTAAGACAGGTTCCTTTTTTTAGGCCACAGAGCACATAGGAAGCATAGGTCTGTTTGCTCCTTGTGAAGAAGCACACAGCACACATCCAGAGTCGGGCGTGACTCACCTTCCCATACAAAAAATTACTTCATTATACATTGTGTCATGTGTTTGTTCTCCTAATGATCCTTTTTCCTGCCATTAAAGTGTCATCTGTTTGTTCCTTTAACCCTGTGCTCAGTGTGCACTCAAATGCCAATCATTACCAGCACCATGTGTTCAGTTCAAATTGTATTTCTTGGAGCACTTTATTTGGTTGTTTTCTAGTCCCTATGCACTATTTATACAGTGCCACATATGCTTTGTGGAGCCCTGAGATGAAACTCAGACATGCTGCTCATTAGGCTACTGTCTAGGTGCTAAACAGCACCAATTCTCAGATGCCCTTTGGTGACAGAGCTGCTATAATTGGACTTTTAGGTCTGTATAGTCTAAGACTTCACCCTTCAATGACACTGGCCCACGGTCTGCTGAGGGAATCTGGACCAGTGAATGATAAATACAGAGAGGTGGCAATAAGCTGTTTAAACTGTAACCTTCAATAAAGGTTTTATGAATTGACTGGTGTTTTATGAGCACATAGTGTTCTAATGAATATAACCAAAATATTTGGAGGAGACAAGTAATTAGATGTGAGTGAATGAAAGAGCCTATTAAACCATCTGGACAATTCAAAGAATTGGTAATTTTCAGATAAAACATTGAGAGTTAAGGACACCAGTTAAAATCTGACCCTTGTTAATGGTGATTAGGCATTACTATCACCTGATGACCAGCTGGGAGACATAGGTGAAATGATTGCTTTTGTGTTTATGAATAATTTTGGAGAAAAGATTTTCATATTCTTATAATCTTTCCAATAGTTCCCCAGCAGGAAGATGAAGTTTTTGATTATTTTTGTCTCCATCAGTGTTCATTTAAATTTAAATTGGGATGTTAGATGTGGGAAAGCTTGTGTTTCTATGACAAATTAAATGTGTGCTCTGACAATTAAAAGAGAAGTTGATATTCCAAAAAGGATGATTTTCATGGAAAGGTAGAAAATCCCAGGGGAAAAAGGTCTGAAATCTACAAAAGTGTTATATATGGAGCACAGGCAGATGTGGAAGGTCCAAAAAAAAAAAGAATAGACAGCTAGCTGAAACCTGCTTATAAGATATATTTGTTAGCAAAAGAAAATCACTTGAAATATTTCGATCCTCCGCAATTAGAGAAACCAAGCCCTCAAATGAGTAAGAAACTGTGAAGGAGGCATTACATAAATAAGTTTTATTTGAATTAAAAAGAAGTTAAATTAAAATGGGTGGAGGTTGACTGTCACTTTGCAAAAATGGTGTTTACCACTGTCATAGCTAAGAACAAATTTAAAAGGCAAAGACAGCTGCATTCATCTACAGCCAGTATAACAAGCTGCAAATCTATCTCCCAGCTAAAAACTTGCTTATTTGACCCAGTACTATGCTTAGCAGGAAGTCACCTTAGTCAAGAGACTCTAAATGTTGTGGAGTGGTGTTATTCTCTCCTCCTTTTGAAACTGTGACCAATTCAGCAGGGTTGTGATTAAGCAAGGGAGGAAAGAAGCACAGAGATTCTTGGGTCTACTTTAGTTCTTTACCCAAAAAAAGAGTTGTGTATTTCAGCCTCAAGCTTCTGTCCACACTCTGAGGCTATTTAGCTCACCAACAACTTGTTTTTTAAACACCTCAGGGAGAAAGAGGTGAGTGCTGAGCTGTGAGTGCTGAGCTGCTTGGGGTAGATGCCTTTGCACCTTATGCAGTGGTGTAACACCATGAGCACTGAGTGCTAGGAAACATGGGACTGAAGAAGGATTGCCCTATTTTAAGGTTCTTATGGACTAGGCTAGGCTTAGGTCCTTCACTGGCATGTACTTTAGACTTACCACTAAAGGCTTACAGTCTTATATGCTGGGCCCTGGTAGGGACATGGAGGGAATTGGATGTTCAAGAAGAGTCTGAGGAAGACAGAAAGTACGGTGAGGAATTTCCTGAGCAGGCCATGAAGAACTGCCTTCAGCTAGAGGAAAGCCATTTTTTTATTTTTTCACATAGTGGTAAGCCACATCCTGTAGTTAAGTGCATTATCCACAGTAGTCTTCTCTTGGAAAAGCAAGCAGCAGTCTGATACTGAACCCTCTGAAGGCCTAGGGGCAGTTTCTGCCTGATTGAGAAGGTCTCCAAACCAATTTTCCCACCCTTCTGATGACCGCTATAACCAGGAGTCTGCAAGTACCAGGTTAGTCTCATTTTGGAGTATTCTGTTTGATACATACTATTTAAGTATTCATAGGAGCAGATACTGTGTTGGAGGTCTCTCCCAGGTGAGTCTTCCGAACACCAAACTACAGCATCTCTCTCTCTCTCTCTCTCTCTGGCCTAATGAATATTTAAGATATGATAGTGATGACAGCCATAGAAAAGCCCATGAGAAAATTAATTCTGTCTTTAAAGCAGGGTATCAATAGTGTGCCATAAGTAAAGCACTGGGGCCACACCGAATGTGGAGGATAAAAGGAGAGGTTGAATAGCTTACTCATTAAGTGAGCACCATCAAGCTTGAGTACAGAATGAGGCAAGGACTATGTGGAAAAAATAGTATGTCATCAAGTAATTAAAAGAGTCTGGTACAATGCATATGTATAAGGGACTGAATTAATGTTTTCAGGAAATCTTAATTTTGGCATTTAGTAGCACTGGAATGCATGACTTTACAATCCGAGCAATATTCATTTAGAGTATCTTTTTGTGTAGATGAGCTTGACATAAAGAGGAAGTGAGGGAGCTTCATAAAACCTTAAAAAACACACTCCTTTTTTTCCTCCACCCCAATCACCTCTGAATGTGAAATTATGGTAGCTGGTTGAGATTTGTAATCAAACAGTGAAAACTTGGTGTACTTGATAATTATTGCCACTGCATTTCCTCTGTAGTAATCATTTTCTTATTTTAATTCCAAGCATTTTCTACCTCATCACTTTGCAGACTAACATGTAATGAATGCTATCAACAGGAGGTTTTTACAAAAGCCTCTACTGCTGCAGTTGGAGTTAAAGAGGGAGGGGGCAGGGGCATTATAAAGGGTGAGGTTTTGAGAGAGACACATTAGAATAGATGGCTAAATAATAGAAAATAATGAAGGTAGAATATTTTGCCTGCTGTTCTGCTGATGAATTTGCCCATGAGCAGATTGGGATATTTTAAAAACATTTTCATTTTTCAAAATCATTTGTCAAGGGTCAAATGCTTTCCTGGTTACTCATATTGAAGCAAGGAAAACCTGTCTGTGGAGCAAGCTGCTTCTTTGTGGCAATAGACATGAAGAAATCTGTTCCCAATTAATTTATGGAAATAATTCTCCATTTCATAAGTGACTCTTTATGTGTGTTTGTTATTCAGAATGTGGACCGTTTTGACTGATCTTATAAGTAATGTGGCATGTTACAATGTGTCACAACACACTGAACTCGGTTTATAGTAAAAATATTTAGTTACCTTCTGTTGTAAGTTAAGCTCTCTAAGCTCTCTGTTTTCTGATATTCATAGATAGTTGCCCTTCTCAGCAGTTCTCCCCCTTCCTCTAGGAACATTTCCCTAAAACAATGGGAGAAAATAAACACAATAGGGACTGAAGTGAATTAATGTTGCCATTTACAAGGATGTGTGTGATTTTTACTCGGGAAGAGGGCAGTATTTGCCTAGTAGTAATGATTAATGACTGATGAAAGGATTATTTTTAGTAATACACATGAGAATAGTCAGACATGAAAATACACACATGATGTTTCTAAATTCTCTAATGCTTTTATAGTGAAAAGATAATGAACATTAAAAAAAGTATCTTGTAGATAGCTAAAGCAATTATTATGTTGTATAAAACACTTCTTATATTGATTTGTCAGAGGCCTTTTATGTTTTGGTAGCTTGCCAAAGAGTCATTATGGCATAATATCTCTCCTAGTCTGTAACACACATTTGTTTCTGCTTTAGCAAAAGCACTTCTAAATGTCACATTTGGGTGAATTGGGACACACAAGCAAATATCATTAAGAATTTTTGCAGTCCTGCAGAAGTTCTGAGAGCCTTTGGAATCTTTTTGAAGCAGAAAAACAATAGAGGTTTAAACTGGGTACTTTTATCATCTCACTCACACTGAAATGACTAACTCTGCAAGAGCAGAGGTGTGCTCACAGGCTGCCCAAAGCATCAGTACAAAGAACCCACAGAAGAATTTTGTTTATTAGCTGACTGCTCAGTTTCTCCTCCTTTCTTTCTAGATTGACTTTTTAAATAGGGGGTGCAACTCAGTCACAACTAGAAGGGAGTTGTTGAAACCCAGTTTTTACAGTTCCAGATCAATTTGGGTTTAGCACTTGTGCTGGCTATGTTAGGATGATTTCTCCATTGAAGAGTAGAATGAGTTTTCAGCTATTTTGGGATTTCAGGCCAAATTATGCTGCGTGCTTGAGTTTACCACTAGTATGGTAAAAGGCAGGCCTTTGCTGCCAGACCATTAGGGCAGAGTATCAGAGGTGTGGACTTTGGATGCTTTTGACCTGTTTATCAGGACAGTGACTGTGGCAGTCCTGCCAACTGCAGCTACAGGTGGTTATTTTGGCCAGCCCGCACTGCACTTAGGAACCAATACACATTACTGAAACACAATGTAGTCACATTTAGCCTCTCAATTGTCATATCCTGGGCATCTTTCAGGGATTTATTTATGATAATTGTGTCTTTTCAATGGAAAGCTTTTCCTCTCTCTATATAATAGCTGACATGTTAAGCTTGGCACAACTGAAGGGGAAGACTGATCCTCTGAAAGTGGCTTTTTTGCTAAGTTTTGGATCCAACTGGTTTAATTTAGAATATTCTCTGCATCAAGTTAGTTGCTGTTGTGTTTTAACTGGAATACAGATGCAGATTTTTCACCCAAGGAGGTAATTTATGACTGTGACTGAATTGCTGCTTTGCTGTAGAAAGACATCCAGAGGTCAGTCCGTGGTCCAAGATTTGTGTGGCACATTGTGGCTTGTGTTCACATGAGGGCCAGCTCCTCTCCAACAGATTTGGTTTGGAAGTGGCCCAGACTGAACCCCAGCCATTGAAAAGCTGGGGTCCTCCACTCACTGTTGCTTCTTGATCCTCTAGCGCCAGTGTCACGGATGTGCCTGATTTAGGAACTAAAAGGTAAAAACACAGTATTTACTGTATATTAACTCATATGGATTCTGCTTTCAATGGCTGAGTCAGGCAGTGAGTTTTGGGTCTAGCCTTGCATCTCCTTTGCATCCCTGCCTTGCATAAAAAGGGTTCAAGAAATGAGCCTGTTGTTTTGCTGTTAATGAGGACTATAGATTAGCACTTCAGTAGAGAGAGTCACAAATATGCTGAATAAATTAAGGAATTGTAATGTGAAGTGAAGAATTTTTTTTATTTTAATGACTGGTTCCAGTAGAAACTGAAACTTACCTTTATTCAGAGAGTAGGAGGAGTAAAAGCAAAGGCAAATAAATTTTCTCCTACAACAATGGCAGCCCTAATAAAGGGAAAATATCTTTGCTGGGAGAGGATATTGCAGAACCACAGAGCAACTCAGGTTGGAAGGGACCTCTGGAGGTTATATAGAGGGTCTAATCCCCTGCTCAAGCAGGATCACTTAGAGGCAGCTTCTCAGGACAATGTCCAGATGGCTTTGAATACCTCCATGGAGAGAGACTCTGCAACCTCTATGGGCAACCTGCTCCAGCTCACCCTTACAGTGAAAAAGTGTTACCTTTTGTTTAGGAGGACCTTCCTGTATTTTAGTTTGTGCACATTGCCTCTTTTTCTGTCACTGGGCATCACTGAGAAGAATCTGACTGCATCTTCTTTGCATCCTCCCTTCAGTTATTCATATTCCTTGATAAGATCCCCCTGAACCTACTCTTCTCCAGGGTAAAGAGTCCCAGCTCTCTCAGCCTCTCCTTGTACATGAGGTGCTCTTGTTCCTCAATCATGCCCATGGCCCTTTGTTGGACTCTCTACCAGCACACCCATGTCTCTCCTGTACGGAGGAGCCCAGAGATGGATAGAGTACTCCAAATGTGGGCCCATCCTATCAGTGTTGGATAGGGGGTAAGGGTCAGCTCTCTCCACCCGATGACAATATTTTGTGTAATGCAGCCTA
This sequence comes from Hylia prasina, assembly GCA_013397195.1. Taxonomy (NCBI): domain Eukaryota; kingdom Metazoa; phylum Chordata; class Aves; order Passeriformes; family Sylviidae; genus Hylia; species Hylia prasina. The sequence continues at coordinate 894,912 of VYXD01012066.1, read as the reverse complement.
GGGTGCCATTGGTCTTCTTTGCAAACAGGGCACACTGCTGGCCCATACTCAAATCTGGTGTCCACATCTGAATTTGCTTGCCAGCTGAGTGGCCCCCAGGGTGTGCTCCTGCCTGGGGCTGTTCCTCCCCAGATGTAAGATTTTGCATTTCTTGTTTAACTTCATGAGGTTCCTGTTAACCCATTTCTCCAGCTTGTTGAAGGTCCTTGGTATGTCAGCTCGACCCTGTGGTGTATCAGCCACTCCTGGTTCTGTGTTATTGGGAAATATGCTGCGAGCACACCTTGTCCCATCATCCTGATTATTGATGAAGATGTTGAACAGGATTGGAGCCTGTACCCAGAGTAACAGGCTGGGGCACCTTGCTAATTAATACCTGGACTGGCAAGAGTTTTGCCATCCTCTGGGCCCAGCCATGCAAACAGTTTTAAATGCACTTGACAGCCTGCTCGTCCAGCCTATACTTCATCAGCTTCACTAGGAGGACCTTACAGGAGAAACTGTTAAAAGTCTTACACAGCAGACAATATCCACTACTCTTCCCACATCTACCAGGCCAGTTATTTCATCATAGAAGCCTATCAGGTTGGTCAAGGATGTCTTTATTTTGATGCATCCATGCTGACTATTCCTGATGTTTTTCTTGTCCTTACAGTGCCTGGATGTAGTTTCCGGGATTAGCAGCTCCATCACCTTCCCAAGGATCAATGTGACTGGCCCATACCTCCCTGGATCACCCCTCTTGCCCTTTTTGAAGACAAGAATGATGTTTACATTCCTTCCTTCCTCAGGATCCTGTACCTGTTGCCATGATCATTTAAAGTAATTGAAAGTACTGACATCAATCATTGTAGGCACATCCCATCAGTGCTCTGGTCTAATTGATAAGATGGTGATTGGTCAAAGGCAAGGTCATTTACAACGTAAATGATTCTGTGATTTTGTGATTCTGAAACTGTTCCCATCCATGCAGCTAAAGTGATCCCCAAACTCAGGCTGTCTGTGCCTAAGTATCTGTTGTGAATGGTCTCAGAGTGGTGCTAATTTTTTAATAGTGCTGTGAAAAGAAAGCTGCTCGCAGCCAGAAGTGTGCCAGAGAAACCACTTGCAAATTAATATACTTGGGCCCATGCCCCGGTCCTTTTTCTTTTATTGACATTGATACATCCATGTAGTCTGAGCAGTTGCTTTCCCCAGGGAAGAGTTTCACATGATTTACTGCTACTTGAATTTGTCTTTTTTTGCCTCTGGCTTTCTAAAAGTAGCTAGAACTTACAGCATGGAATAGGAGTTCACCAGCCCAGACAGCCATCATTTGAAACCTTGGTGTTCCACTGCCCTCAAGTCTGCAAAAGTAGGAAGATTGTCTGGGAATGGAGATTGATAATATTTTTTAATAGAACAAGAACAACTGTACTTAATTTTTAATTTATAAAAGAATTGAGTGTTTGCACAGGAAGGGATTTGAAACCTTTTGTGTGGTATTTTTTAAAAATTTATTTTATTTTAGATAAAGACAACCCAAGCTGTTCTTAAGCACCGTAGTTTTACAAGCAAGCTCTCACAGGAGTGAAGAGTTACTCCCCAATGCTTAAGCATTATTCTGTATAATTATGGATATTTCTTTCCTTCCAAAAATATTTTTTTTGAGAAGCTGACATTTCAAAGGCTTTCAATTCTGTGTGTCACTATCAAATAATCTTTTTTGTACTTGGCTGTTTATTATTGGATTGCAACAACGATAAAGCTCTAGGGGTTTTGTCTCCTTTGGTATGTTAATTAGCTATTTTCCCTTTGATCTTTTTCTTACTGAAAAGAGTGAAAAACTATCTCGGTAGGGAATCTTACTGATGTACATTCATCCCCTCATCTCCATAATCTGAGGATCAGAGGGAGACAACAAATTTCACTGCTGAGTGAGGTTGCTATAGGCCTTAGTTATAATGTACTTGGTTTCTAAATAATCTCACCACCATTTATATTTGGAATACTGAAGAGGAACCTTTGAGAAAAAGAAATGCAAAAATAATTAATTTTAAACTGTGAACTACCTTCATTAATTTAACTTTTTCTTGAAGTTTTATGCTCATGCATATGCCACAAGCTCTTTCTCATATGGCTCTATACATTTTTTTTTGTTTTTTTTTCTCCTATTTTACTTTTGACACATTTTCAGTTCTCAGAGAAATAAAATATAGGCTAAGCCCAGGGTAACTATTGAGTGAACTTTTAAAGTAATAAATGTTAGAATAGCTTTCCTATGGAAATGATGAAACTCCTGCTACTTTGGACCATTGAAAAGGATTGGGCAGAACAGTGGAGTGGTGGGGAAAAAGCTTATACATATACACACAGAGATTATATGTATTTATTTCTGTCTCTCAAAGTCCGTCCTCAAAATCTGTCAGCATCATATAGCATTTCTTGAAAAAAATGAAGTAAAAGCACTTCAGTGAGAGGCAGAGGCAAATCTGCTTCATGGGGCAGTTCAGCAGTGGCAGAAGTCTAGGCAAGATCACCTACTGGAGACTTTCCAAACAGTTTCTTTGAGCCAGTTTATCCATTTCCCCAGGAGATGGACAAAGCATGAGGCAACCTTGCTGCTGAGATTCTTGTATCCTGCAATGGGGGATGTGACCAGATCTTGATACTCACAGTAGAGACAATTACATTTGAAATGGTCATGTAGCCTGCCTTGGCAGTCAGGGAAGGGAAGCTGGCACTTGCAGAGCAAGAATGATGCTATGCCAAAGAAAATGTCAGGTGAACTCTTCCCTAATAGCATCCATTTCTCTCTGGTGCCCAGTTCATATCTGTATCAAATTGATACTGACATTTTCTGAAACAGGATGGGACAAGTCCTTCCTCTTCCAGGTTGCATTGCATGTGGAAAGGTGAGGAGTACCTAAGGTGCTCTTGCTGCTGGCCAACCATTGCTGCTGTTGCAGCTCATCATTATTGTCTGAGCTGTGTGCATGCATGGGAGGAGGTGCAGGAGTCTTTTTGTAGTACAGGTATATCACCTGCTGAGGGGTGTGTTGGTATTCTCCCGCTGTGAACCCTGGACTTGGAAACCATTCCATTGACTTACAAGAAGTTCAATTCAGTCATTAAAATACAGTGTTTAATTCAATCTGAGGTGCCTGATGGAATCTCAGACACCCATATGGGTCTGACTTATGAAAGAGACATCACTAACAAAAATTGCAAGTTCTTCTCAAGCAGCTGGAGGTCTTATGGCATCTTTTATGACACTTAGACAGCTCAATGTCACTCTAAGAGTGGATACACATTGATGCACTGAAATTTGTGTTTGCATGCAAGTGAAGTGTCTAAGCCTCCATCACAATGGATGAAGGTCTAATCAATGCAGTAGAGTCTTGAGATCTAATAGTCTTAGTCTAAAAGAAATACCTTCATGTGACCAGCTGATTTCCAATATCTAATATGCTTCTGCTTTCTGGACCCAAATTCCATCCCTGCTATGTAAAAATCCAGTTCAACGTGCCTACATTATAGTGGCACCTACTGCAGTTTAAGATACTCTCACTTGGCTACTAGCTCCTATTCCAGGAGGACATAGGTCCTTTGTTATATGTGACAACCCCATTGGATACTGCAGTCCCTGTAGGACACCTGAAATGGCACTAGATACCTACATGTGTGCAATGGACTTGAGCATTAGATGTCTGCTTTTCTGCAAGCTCAGAAGTTCCCCAGAAAGTATCTCTTTTTCTCCAGTGAGTACAAAAGATGCCTAGTTCAGAAGTTGAGACATCTGTGATAGATTTCCAGATGTGATCAAGTGAATTCCAAATCAAGTTTCTGGTTTTCTGGGCATATGCATCTCAAAGACACCCAGGATTCCTACTTTTTCCAAGGTCGTAGTACATCCATTGTTTCTCTGGAGCATGTACATGATATAGTCTCTGCATGGGTGTTTCTCACACAGAATCAAAAATGAATGAAAATCATGTTAAAGTTGTTCATGAGTGATTTTAATGCTTTTGCTGTCCTTTTCCTGCACTACAACCACGGGATGCAAGTTGTTGCTATGATATGAAGAGACAGGGATTTTTTTTTGCCATAGTGAAATCTTTGGTGTTAATTTTTGAAATGTGCTGCTTGCACAACATCTTTCTTCAACTTTTCCCCCACTATCTCTAAGACTTAATATGTTAGAACAGTTTGACAACCAAAGGTAATGAACAAAAGCAGACAGAAGGATTTAGATCCTGTTATAGTCTTATGCAATAAAAATCTTGTTCCCACAAGGATCAGCTGTTCTCAGCAAGGCTCAGGTAGGATTCCCAATGGTCTGTGTAATTACAGGAGGAAGGATTCTTGCTTTCTGCTCCAAGTTAGGCAACCAAGTCTGAGCTACACACATGACCTTCCCTTCACTGAAATTGAAGAGAGAAATTGAAGTCTCTAGAGGAGATTTGCATTTAAGACTGTTCTAATAAATCATTCTCTGGATATGCTCATTTCTGTCTACTGACTATAAAAGGAGCCTCAAATCATGAGCTCACCCAAACTCAGACATTTATAAAGTCAATGAAATAAAAACGTCTTATATGGACCTGAGACCAGTGGAGGATTTTCTTCTGGTCTTCAAGATTAAATGTCCTGTCATGAGTGTGAATATAGGAAGTTGTATATAAACGGCCATTATTTTTATAAGTCATTTACTGTTATGCTACTTTGTAAATATTCGAAAGGTGACCTTCAAATGAAAGTCATCACTGTTTTCAGGAAAATGTGATGAAGTCTGCTTGGAGATCACATCTACACTTAAGCCATGGTGACAGAAAAAATATGCACTGAGTTAATGTTAACTGAATCACAGTGGCAGGTTTATATTTGTTCTGTCTGCCTACCTCTTGGAGCACACAGTCTGCTTCTTTATTTCTGACCACTCAAATGTTTGGCTGTTGTTCCCTCTCTTCTTTTGCCTTTTTTCTGTCTTCCTTTTTTCCTGTTTTTCTTTTTTGCTTGTCATTTGATTGTCAGGCAGTTCCTCAGTTCTCCAAGCTGTGGATCAGCTACAGGGGATGTTCAGAGTTCCTTGACCTATGTGGTCTTCCTTTGTACCACCACATCTTCAGTGAGGTTTATCAGTTCTGCTCTGTCCTGACCCATCTAACATGTTTATCAGTGACCTGGAGGAGGTGATGAACTCATCAAGCTTGACTGGGAGGCACCTGTCACTATACTCAAGGGCAGAGCTGCCAGAGAGATACACAGAGGCAGGCTGGTGGAATGGGCTGACAGGAGCCTTATGAAATGAGGTGTTGAAGCATGTGCTCTGTGAGGAGAGGCCAAGAAAGCTGGATTCTCCTTACACGTATTCTGAATCCATGTAAGGAGAATCCATAAAGACAGTGGGGAGAGGTTTCTTGGGAGACTCTATAGTTTTCATCTTGTAAATTTTCAAGATCTGACTGGATAAAGTCCCAAGCAGCTTTCTCTTACAACATAGCTGGCTGCGCTTAGAGCAGGAGTTCAGCCTGACAGCTTCCCGAGGTCGGTCCCAAACAGAATTATCCCATGATACTGTGATTTAAACTCAGTACTTGTCCTATATCCTTGCTTTAGCTAAACTTCAGTCCCTAATTTTGCTGATGCTGACCTTGGTTTGCTGAATTGACTTCCTGACTTGATCTTCAACGCTATGAGCTTGATATGCAGTGACCCACAAATGCATGGTGAGTTGATTACTGCAGCCAACTCACCTCTGCCTGGCAATCCCAGCTGCTAGAAACCTCAGCCTTTCTAAGTCTGCAAGGACTGACTGTCATGATTAAAATCTTTGAAATTTCAGATTTCATTGCTACATTTTATAACTTCTTGCTCTTTCTTCTCACTGGGAATCATATCTAAATCAGCCTGTCATCACAGTGGGCTGAAGAACAGGCAAGAGGCAGTGGCATAATCATTGCAGTAGAATTTTTATTATTTAATTTTTATTATTAACATCCTGAAAATGACAGAGAAATTGCAGCATCACTTCTATGTATAGTAAAGCCATCATTATGTCTTCATCTGCTTTGAGGAAAAATAATTACTCTTCCTTGGGGCACTGGTGAAGAAATACAGGGAAAGAGACATTCCTGAGGAAACACACTGTGGGAGGGGAGAAGGCATATGGGATTTGCAAAGAATGTGTAGTTATAAGTGATAAGATAATGTTTTGGCTTTTGAGATAGAAAGGGAGAAAGATCTGGTTTATTTACTCCTGTGATTTACGTAAAGAGTGATGTACAGCTATTAAATATCAACTCCATTGTACAGTTTGAATATGTTGCAGGATTATCCATATTCTCATGTTACTGCAAGAGACATGAGGCATATAGTCTCAGTGTTCTTCTCACCTTAGCCTGCAAGGATCTGTCTGTGTGAATACTAAAATATGATTTTTTTCCTGCAGTTCAAGGTCAGCATCCTAGCCAGAATGCTCGTCCTTGAGTATGTTGTGCCAAACAAGACCAAGCACATCCACAGTCTGTTGATTGCAGAATCTGGAGTTACAGATTGTGGGTGGTGGTGGAATGGAATATATGAGGGAGATACAGGCTTTATATATGACAAAATATTTTGGTATGCTTGTGCTGGACTTGCTCTGTGTGGTATTTGGGATGCTGCTGTAAAATTGTGGGGAAAGTTAACAGTGGATTTTGTAATCAGAAAAACTGTCCCAGACTCTTACACATGCAATGTTCAGTGACTAGCTGACAAGCTGCAACTCCTCTTCTGATTAACGCTCCATTCTCTGAGCATCATGGAGAAGCTGTCCCCTTATGTTGTTCTTCAAGTTCCTGACAGCACAGACTTCTCATAAATTGCACTGCTGAAAGCTTATTTTCTTCCCTACTTTCTACCTTTTACTGACTGCTTGTCCTTGTTAAACAGATATATCCATCCCACTTTCCCTGCAGAACCATAGCCTCTTAGTTTTATGTGGGCTTGGAAGAAAAATGGGCTAGTGTTGTTTCTGACATCCTCTGAGGATTTGGAGACATTCATTAGGAATGTCTCCTCCTCACACTGATGCTGCGTAGGAGATAGATGCATTATTTTAGTGATGAGTTTGAATTATGTGGCATTCTGTTTTCAAGTATACTGTGGAACAAGGGGCGGGTGGTGTCACAGATGAAACTTTCTGCTAAATTCATCAGGATCAGCTAAACAAAGCTTACAGATAGGAATATGACAAAACGTTAGAAATGTTTGACTGTAAAGGTCCTCAAAAATTGCTTATTGCCACTATCTGCAGTAAGGCAGGATCAGGTGTACTTAAACCTTTGGTGACAGTGTTGTCATCTCAACTGTTACAAACCCTCCATTGCTCAGTCATTATGAATCCTAGATTTCACAACTGCCCCTTGCAGCAAACTCTGATGTGCAACTACTCTTTCATTTGCAATGCCTTCTTAAATGCAAAATTAGTCTTTGTTACAAATTAAAGGTCTTTATTTTTATGCTGTCCTTGGTGAAAAAGGAGTGCAGTTAATCACTATAATGAGTAGCAGAAAGACTGAACCATTGGAACAGGACAATCTGCTTCCAGAGGTTTTGATTGTGTAGGGCATGCTGGTACCTTTTGCACCTTCCTGGCCTACACTGTGCAGATCAAGGTATCTGCTGCCTATATACAGTGGCTGACAAAAAGCACCAGCAGAGTAAAGGTAATTTTCCCAGGGTTAAAGTGAGCTCAAACCAGTCTTTTTTTTTTTGAGGGTCAGAAGCGACAAAATTGTAAAATCCAATGTCTGGCATTGCAGACAGTGTCCAGAGCATGGTAGCGTAGGAATCTGGATAGTGCAGAGAGGAGCGGGTTATGACTGTTATATTCACAGAGATGCCCTGTGTCTGGCCCAGGGTCATCATAGGAGCTGAGCTGGTGAGGTGGAGAAAGGCAGCTTTGAACCTTTGTATGAAGGTGGGAATGCAGACACCTCCCCAGCTGCTCCCCGTCTGTTCCACTCACACCAAATGTCCTTCCATTTGCTCAGAGTCAAACTGGCAGGAGGAAGCCAAATGCTGCACAAGCTTCATGAGGTTGCTAATTATGATGGCTGCCTGGAGTTGATGTGGTAAATAGAAATACCACAGCTGAGTCCAAATGGACATGCTGGTGTTTGTTTTTACTTTCCAGAAGCAAACTGAACATGAGGGCTTGATAACATCTGATCCAAGTCCTTGGAGCATACCCCAGCATACGGTATCCCGTGTGACGAGGGACATGTCAGATGGACCATCTGGACAAAGAAAGGGACCCAAACTATCCCACAGACCACATTTAGGAGGCTTTGGATCCACACATAGATAAATAACACAGCTGAACAGCCGTATATCACATAGCTGCAGGTGACCTTGTATTTCCAGTCTGTCTCAAAAGGTATTTATTCCAGAAAGTACTCACAAATGGTGAGTACATTTGTGTAAATACAGTAAGTGATCCTGTCCACGTTCAACATACACATTTAATGAACAATAAGATTGCAAAGTCAGTACTTAGGAACAAATAGCGTTATTATTGAACTTACTTATGCAATTCCACATCTGACCCTTTGCATATATATGGTATTTATAGCCATATTTACTCCTAGTTACAGTCATTATTGACATCTGAGAAAAATCTAGTATTTTCTGTGGCAATGGAAGACTGCATCTTTAAAGTGCTAGAAGGTTACAGAAGGAATTTTAGAGCTGGCATTTTCTAAATTTACACAGTCATTTCTTCTTATACGGGCTTATTTTCTACTCATTTGTTCGTGTATGTCTGCAAGATATATATGCACTTTATTCTGTATATATTCATGTCCACATCCACTTATTTTTTATTTCTTTCCATTATAAAAAAAACCATAGTAAAGACTATATTTCATTCTTAGTACATTTGTGCTACAATGCAGGAAAATCAATTAGCTTTAGCCATCTCAGCTTCTTTTCTGTAAAACTAGGATTTAGAATTCCTCCCATTAATCCCATGGACAAGCTCTACTGACTAGCACCTGGAGGTTGTTACTATTGCCATGTACTCCCTGATATCTGTTTAAGGGGTTAGAAGGTATTTTTTCCCACACATTTTCAAGCTGGAATCATGGAAGCCAGCTTAGGTGCAGAGGTTTATTGCCTCTCATATGGCACTGTGAATATGTGACAGTAAATACATGGAGGGTCCATTTATGGAGGGGCCTTTGGTGTTTGACCTCCACTGGTAATCTTCCATGGAAAATGGAAGCACAGCAGACACATCAGCAGGGCATTAGCATCTGATCTGCCACATGGCACTGTGAGGTGCACTGCCATATTTGGGACGCAAGTCAGCTGAGGTGGGGACTTGAGGCAGGAGCACAGACCCCTCTAACCCCTCCCACAGTGCTGCAGTACCCAGCTGATATTCCCCTGTGGTGTCTGTACCATGGCAGATGTACGTTGCTGTTCTAAAATGGCAAACAGCAAAGCTGTAGCATTCTGCATTGCTTTCTTGATGAAACAGAGCTGTCTGCATGCTGCGCTCTGTCACTGGAGCCTGCTTGTTCTGTGGTCAGTGCACAGAAACCATTTAATGTAGGTCACAATATGCTCCAGTGCAAGTAAAGCAAAATCTGGAGTGACTGAACTCAAACATATGCACTCTTACATGCCACGGCTCAGAGACTGCTTATTTGTAAGAATAATTTCTTCTCTGAGCATTTGCAAGGAAAATGGCTTCTGTGCTTATTCAGTGCTACAGTATGCACTAAAATGACAACCTGTCTTCCTTTTTGGGTTTTGCAGACTCCATTTTTATTTGGAGCCTGACTGTGAAGTACATCCTACCTTTTTTTTTTTTTTTTTTTTTCCCCCCAAATTACCCTCTTCAGTATCCTCTCTCTGACTATCAAGGAAAAGCCTTTCATCAGTGCCTTGCTAAAGTCTAGGTGTGGTTTCTTTTCTCCTTTTCTATTTTTTTTTTTGTGCCTGATGATGAGCATTTTGAAAAGAAACATGGAATCTGAATACATGAGCAAATTTATTTGGGCACCTGCTTCTTGAAAGAGAGGAAGACAGAAAAGTGGATAAATGGCAGAGGCGCTGCATGATTTCTGGAAACAGCTCTTTTCACATCCATGTTTTTTCAGAGCACTCCTTTTCTTTTCTAGTGGTATCAATGGCTTTTTTCCCCCACTGCTGCTTTTCCAAAATTTCCCTTTACAAGTGGAAATGAGTTAAAACTTGTGGCAGTCTTGTGAGACAAGTAATATGTTATGCTGCAGTTTGGCCCTGTAGATGTGTTTTGATACACAGCTACAAACCTGTTCACCAGTAAAATCTTTATGTCTACATTCTGTGTCAGAATATGGGATGTAGGGAAGTGTTTGGGGTCCACCCAGGAGACTGATGAGGTACACTGCCTGAACTTACACTAGTTCCTAGGCAGAGATTCTTTCCTTCCTGCAGAACTTACACCTGGTGAGGTATCTTATGGCATTTTTACCTTTCTTAATTTCTGTATTTTTTTCCCCTATCTGTGTCTGAGTGTCAGTGAAAGGTGAGGCATACCGTGAAGCTGCAGAGGAACCTAAACCCATCTGTGAGATGACTCCAGTCCCTGGCAGATCTCCTGGGAGCCAAATGGCTGTTAGGTCTGTGATGGCAGAGAGTGGATCATACTGATTCTTCAGGGATGAGGAGGTCAGTTCTGATGTGTTCCCTGAAAAGAATTTAAAGAAAACATCATGTCTGCCCTTTCTCATTTGTTCTGTGTTACTAGTTTTTCTGTGGGAATGTTTAAGTTTATTCATGGCAGTAGTAGAACATGGCTGCTACTTCAAAATGTCCATTATAACCTGTTTGAGACTGTCTTGAAGTCAGGTAGAGCATATATGATCCTAACTGTGCTACTGCCTTGGTATTCAGTTCTAGCTCTGCACTGCCATGGCAGCAGTTTTTACAAAGTCCTTTACAAAGGAGTGATATTACCTACTTCCTTATTCAATATATTTAGACTTCTGTCACAAGTATCCACAATTAAAACAATAGTGTTATTATAGAATCATAGCAGTCATAATAAATAAAAGCACTTCAACAAGCTGAAACTGTAAAAAGAATTTATATAGTGCTGCAATTATCTTATTTGTAAACTGAGCAGGACACTGCTGGTAGCAATTTTTATGTACAATGTTGTAGGGTTTTTAAATGACCTTAAGTAGTCAGGGCATTTGCTCTGAGTGTATTGTGCAAGTTGGAATAAATGGCGGAATGATTTGGGCTTTTAAAACTAGGCTGAATAAAATGCTATAAGATATCCTGCATGGGTGGGCTCTCTCTGACAGGCAGATGCATTCAGCAACATAACGTGCCTTGTACAGCTCTGATTTATATGGCTCTGTGAAGGTGCCTAAGGGCTGGTTTACACACAAGCTCTCACTGTTTTAATTAAACCTGTTTTCAGTCTAAGATTTCAGTTCAGAATAAAAGTTATGTCATCAAGACAGCTAGAAATTGTCAAGCTCTGCTTGATGCATCCCACTGTAGGTGTCTAAGTGAAATGGCACAGCTCTGCAGGTACTGTGCATAGGGAAAACAGGTAGGCACTTCTAGAAAATGGTCCTTGTTCCCTTGGGAAGGAATTTATTTCTTTCCACTGACTCCAGGGCATAAGGAGATGAAGTCCACAGCTTAGAAAACTGGAATGAGGCATCCAGAGATGATATAGTGTCTCCTCACATTTCTGCAGTTTATACCCAAATTGTCATTGTTGGATGAAAATTAGAACCACAAATGCAAATATTCTGGAAAAGACATGAAGAATAGCCTGGATAAAAAATGAGGTCTAATAATAACTCATTAAAATATCTATAGAGAAAGTGAATAAAAAGTGGGAAAAAGAAATAAAAGAAAAATGTAAAGGCTCAGCTGAAGACTTCATGAAGATGAGGCTGGAGTTTCTGTGAATGGAATATAGAGGGTTTTGTGACCATATTTTTTGGCTGAGCCTTGAGTTTTAAGAGAAGTCAGAGGGAGAAAGCTTTATGGGGTTTGGCACTAATTTTTGTTCAGAAATCTTGCCTTAAATAGCCAAATGAGAAAGTCTATTCTATTAATGTACATATATATTAATGTACATATGCACATTAACCCACGTGTATATGCATACATAAATACTTGTACATGTATATGTACCATATATACACAAATATAAAATGTATATTTAATAGATTTATGTGCACAGTAAATGGATACACATAGATAGACAGACTACCTCCCTCCCCTTTATATAAGCACAATCCTAAATTCACGAGAGTTTTTAGAAAAGAAATAAATGGTTGTTTGACACCACTTGCCACTGTATTTTAAGCACTGAGCTTTTAACAGAGGGATTCAGTCTCTGAGTTTGTTTAGCTGGATGAGAAGTTGCAAGCACCTGTTTTCCTCCATGGTTTAAATTCTGCTTGCACAGATGCCAGGAGGCTGTGGGTGTCAGTCTATCTGTGACTTGTAAAGGTAGTTGCATCCTCATGTCAGTCTGTCAGACATGATCTGAGCCACCTAGCTGGCAGGATGGACTTTGCACAAAATACAGAAGTCAGAGAGGTAGAAATAACCTCGAGACTGGAGCACTAACCTGGGAGTCAATATACTTGGATTCACTCTTCTGTTTCAGAGACTCACATCTAGGTTGCCTCATAGAAAAAAAGCAGTAGCAGGCACTCCTTGAGGGCTCTTCCTGCTCCTGATCTGATACCACAGCAGCATACCACCCTCATACAGAATGCTTGCAGTCAAAGCCAAAGTCAGTGTCCTTGTTTGGTGCCAAGCTCCTCTGTGCTGGCCTTCAGGCTCTTCTGGAATCATTGTAGCCCTAGTATTTCAAGCACCTGAAATAAAAAACTGGAGATAGCTGGTGTTGTCTAAAACACCAGAGGAGGACTAAACTGGATGCAGTTTCACCTGTGCCACTGCTGAGGTCTTAACCAGGAGAGCTAAAAGTAGAAAGAAACAAATTTAGCAGCAAGTTGTTTCACTTCAAAGGAGGATCCCAGGCAAACTGTAAGTAAACAGATGGGGCATTGGAGAGAAGTGAAGAGGTTGGCATTTATAACATTTGTGTCTAACAGCTACAGGACTAGAAATGAGAGCAGAAAGCGGGCCTGAATTTGCAGTTGAATGAGTAGGGCTTTTGATTGTGAGGATTCAGGTACACACCATTTACAGTTCTTCCTCATGCATGATGTTCATCATCACCCCTGGACAAAAAAACAAAAAAAGAGGTAGAAAATATTCCCAGGCACGAGCAATGGTAGTTGAAACTCTGGCCCAGCTATTTTGTAGAAGGAAGTACTGCAGTCTGGGGAGGGACCTACTGGGGAAAAGGGTATAAGAAAAAAAGTGCAATTTGTGGTAAAAATGAATAGACAATAATTAATGTAACACCCACTGAAGCTGCCTGGGAAACTTAAAACAAACAAATTCTGTATTTTCACATGATTGAACTACGAAAATCAACAGATACCAGGAGATCCCAGAGCTAAACACTAATGGGCAGAGGGCAGACTGGGGGGAAATATTTCTTGCAGCCTACTTGAGTTGTAATAGAAAGTCAAATATGAGCACCTGATGTAACCTGGGGCTGAAGAAGGCCCTAACCTGTTGAACAGGGAAGGTTTGCTATTGACATATTTCTTCTTTCTTTCTCTCCTAATGTCTTCTTGATGCCTTTGCTATTGGTTCCTGTCAAAACCAAGAACTGGGTTAAACATGCCTTTGGTCTAACTTAGTGATGCCCTCCTTATGTTCTTGCAAAAGAAATCACAGATTATCCCGAGAACTGTTACTTTTAAAGCTGAAAAGGGAATATTTCACATATTTTTCCTGTTGCCTCAATAGCTCAGCATACTGCCGCCATGCATGAAGTGTGCCAGTAATCCCATTTTAACTCTCCTTATTCCACAGAGGATTCAAATTCAAGAAAACAGCTCCAGGCACTTAAAATATCATATAGGAAGGCCAAATAGAGGACAGTGATCACAGAAAACTCCTTCTAAGCTGCTTGGGCTTGATTGAAAAGTTCCTGCTTATGTCCCAGAATGTCATTGATATTTTGGAGAAAACTCCCTTGATGCCTGCTTCTTGTGATGGAGGTCCAGTGGTAATAATAGCTGGTTTGTATTAAATGATGGGACACAGGCAGTTTAAGCCAGTCTGTGTGCCACAAAGGGAAGCCTGTGCCTAATGTTCCCCCTTCTATCATGGGCACATGGACATGTGAAAGGTCAGTGTGAGCACAGGCACTTCTGTGGCTGCACACCGTCAGCTAGATCAGCAAGATGACAAGCATATGGCCATCTGCATGCTAAGAAGCAGACATGGAGCACAGGCTGAAATCAGTCTTTTGGATTAGAAATTAGTCTTTATATTGGATTAGACCACTTTCGGAAGTGTACATATCCTCTCTCATGAGATCTAATTACTAAGTTTACCACGTCCAAGATTAAGTTGTTTGGATGACACTGACCTCAGTTAAGAATTGGTGGAATTGTACAAATGATGATTAACTCCACCAAATGTGGGGCATTTGGTCAGGAAGTAGAAGATCAAGGATTTAAATTAATGTTCACATTGTTCAGATTAAGATGATCTGAGAAGGATATCCTTGCTATAAATCAGATATAATCTTAAGATCTCCTACATCCTTCCTCTCTAAAGCAGGTGTGAAAAATTTAGTGAGTCAGAAGAGGTGAGACAGACCATATATCCAGCTTAGATATTAGATGCCTCACCAGGGGAAGAAAAAGCCCCTTTTTTTTTTCCTGGATGACATTTTCCCTTCAGTGCTGATGTAGGGTAGAATGTGCACACAGCAACCTGCAAACACATCTGGATACACAGTTGTTTTTATTCCCAGGTACAGAATTGGGATCTTCTGCTGTTCTTCCTTTGAGTGCCATGAATTCTGCATGCCTGGCTGCACAAAAATTCAGCTTGAACAGATGTGGAGGCATCTTTCTACCCAGGTGAGCCTGCAGATTCATGTGCCCTCCAGTACTTCTGGGAGGTATAAATTCAAACCTTGTTAGTCTGAGGAAGATGCTGAACTCAGCTTTACTATTTCCAGGATAAGATGTGCAGAAAGCTGTTGTGGAGGCCTTCTCCTCAAGGGAAAGCCAAAGCTTAAGCCAGGATTAGGTTTCTGTGTCTGAATTGCACACTGGCAGCTGTCAGAGAGATCTGCAGATGTGGGCTGCCCACATGGGCTCCATGCTCACACAGGAGCAGGGCAAAACTTTTAATTAACCACATTCCACTTACTTTAGCACACAAATCCAGGTTGTAATTGGGTCTTGGGTGTGCCCCTTTGGATGCTGAAGGCCACAGCCTGCTTAGGAAAGCCCCCTGATGGGGACTCACATAGAAAGAAGACCTTGACTGTATTAATACATGGGGCAAGCTTTCCCATTAACTGAATGGGCCTGTGAGTAAACTTCCATAGACATTTATTTGCATGTAGGGCTACCCATTTACTCAGAAAATAGGCATAAAGGCAAAGAAATTTGAAAAGAGTCAGGTATTTTTACGTTAGGAATAAAGCCAAGTTCAGCAGTGTAGTGATGATATTCCTGTAACTCATTTAGAGGATTTTTTTTTTAAAGTCTATTTTGTGAATATTTATATATGTTTTAAAAATAATGATAATTAAAACAGTACGAAAAGACGTGGTGGGAGGACATCATATACCTCCTCCTATTCCTTGGATGAAATTCACAAGATTCAAATACTATCATCAAAGATAAAAGGCTTGTTGTGTTGGCAACTTTACAGTCAGTTTTCAGGCCTGTCAGATAGTCATGCTATGGCATCAGCCATTGTTTTTCTGGAGGCTTCCTTCTTCTCTGACTTGATGGGAAAAAATATGTCATCTTTTAAATTATATTCTCTTCCCAAAATTAAAAGGAGGGCAAGAATTGGCAGATCCCTCTTTAGGTGAGAGAAACCATCTATTATTTATATACCTCTTTTAACCCTGCCGCTGTTACATCTGATTGCAGAAAAATCCAACAAGCTGCCACTCACCATAAAAAAAAATAACATTGAAACTTTTGCTTTGTATTGAATTCAAATATTGGAAATGCAAAGCTCTACCTTGATGTTGGGATCAAGGGAGATACATTTGTGTTGCTGCTGCAGTCATAAGACAGAACCCATTCTTTTCAAAGTAATTGGCTGCCTGCTGTCAGAAGTCCTGAGGAATGTTTGGCATGTTTGTACAGAGCTGCATTGTCATGCTGTTTTTATTTAGAATAGGATGCTGCCTATAGCTGGACCTCTTCAATCAGCAGTGAATGTCTACATACAATGCAGGTACTGAGTTTTGAGAATGTTCATGTGTGCTTGCTTGTACTGTGCAATGTGGGTTTTTGTTTTGTTTTGTTTTGTTTTGTTCCTTTAAACTGCTTTGGTTGGGAAGACAACTGAAAAACTCCTGTGTAAATGTGGAGCAGACTGAATTCTAAGAGATTTCCACTTCAACCTTTACAACAGAGACTTCTGAAATCCTTGTTTACAAGTGTTTTGGAGAAAAGATGTAGCCTCAGAACAGTTCAAATGTTTTGTCCCTGTCTAGAAGCTTAGAAATAATGCACCATCTGGCAGGGAGAAGTCGCAGACAGACCCTGGGGAAGAGAAGAGACCCAGACCAAATGTTTCCCAGCCAAATACCATTCAATGGATATTTGCCCCCTTCAAACCTGAGAGCTCAGGCTACTCAGTGAGCCCCTTTGCCCCAGCATTAAAGTGTGCCTATCCAAGATGTAAGCTTTCAAGCAAAGCTACCAGTAGCTGAACAAAACCCACCAAGCCCCACAGCAAACCAGTTGGCTACTTCCAGTAAAGCTTCATATGATGAACAATACAGACTAGAGCTGAAGTTTTGCATGAAATCACAAAGTAATTATAATCAAAAGGAGCTTGAAGAGATATGATATGAAATCCTGGCATTCCCCTGGGATAAAATAGTCCTGCAGAGCCCTTCTTGACTCATGAGTCTGTACTAAATTGAAGGAGGAAAGTAGGACATATCAGCTGATAGAACAGATAAAGAAGTAATAAATTCTTAGTATTATGGACCAACCCGCCTCCTGCTGTAAATGTGTTCCATATATTGAAGGGGCATATTCTGCCCTAATCTCCATCCTGAATCACTGTGGATTTTTGAAATTTAGCCTGAAAGTAAAATGAAAACCAAAGGCTATGTCTGAAATAATTAGCATCCTACTAGTATCCAGTATTTCATGGTGAGACAAGGAGGATATCAGTATTTATCTTGTTTTATATATACAATTTTTTTCTTGTTTTTTCATATTATGAAAAGAATTTCTGAATTTTGAGGTCTAGAAATGAAGGAAAAAAGCAGTTATCCAACTTCTGCATATGACAAAATTTCCCTCATCATCCAGCTACTCTGTACCTTTCTCTAATTTCAGATATTTAGAAAACAAAAAGTCTAGCTCTGGGCTAGTAATCTGGATACTTCCTCTATTTAATATAAGTAGGCAACTCCAAAATATGACACATCTCTTACTGTGCTACCTAACATGGCTGGGTGAGTAATTTTCTGTCATGCCCATCCTGATAGAGTTACTTTCTAGGAATTTGATGGAGATTACTAGGCACTGAAGGCTGCACCACAGACATAATAATTTTGGTTCCAAATTCACATCACCACTATGAAACTGGTCAAAATCCAATTAGTGACCTGTTATAGAGGTGAAAGCCTGAATAGCCCACTGGTAATTCCCTGAATTATTTGGTCTCCCAAAGCAATTTTATTTAGCTTGAAGCCTGTTCTTCCAAACTGCTGATTTATATTTTAGCTGAGCACAAGCAGGATTTTAATCATTATATGTAACAACAGCATTTGTTCTTATAGGGTCAAATCGGCTCAATCCATATCCAGTAAAGTAGCTTGAGTAATTGAAATAGAAACACACTATTCTATCCCTTCAGGCATGTAGCAATAATAGCTAATAGTAAAAGATGATGTATTTCACTCCCTTAGAAACACTAGAGTAATTTGTAGGCCGACAAAAAGATCTGCTGTAGCAGCTATTCAAAGAGGGCAAGATGCTTTCTTTCTATTTGTATCTCTTGATTTATACTTTGGATAGTATTACTAATCACTGTGCTGGAGGTAGGTTTGAACAGGATATTTCTAACTAGAAAAATTACACATATACACTCACAGGTTCTCACTTGTGCCCACATTCACTCACATACTTTTCTTCTCTTAAATTTCATACTGGAAAATCAAATTTTTTGTGATAATAATTTCATCTTCACAGAAGAGAACATGTCAGAGGAAGGATGATTTTTTAAAATGCCTAAATGTCAAGATATCACATCACTTTTTCACTTTTGCAATGGTAAATGTATCAAAGCAAATGGGCTTGTGCTCAAAAGGAAAAAAAATCACAAACCTGGTAACTGCTGCTGTCAGAATCTATCTGCTGCTTCCATGGTGAAAAAAATGGAACTAGTGTCTTAAGAGAAATTTATCACTAGCTACCTAGATGGTAACATTCTGGTATATTCTTCTATAGAAGAATAAGCATTGTTGAACACATCTGAAAGGTGGGACACAGCTTGCTTGTTTCAGGCTCTGATTGGCATAAACTGTTTGAGTGATTATTCCATTCATGCCTCAGTAGGTTTTTGAAGAGTGCTGGATACTCACAGGGCAGAGGCAGATGACCCTGAAGGTTTCAGGGGCAGAACAGTTCCAGCAAACCAAGTTGCGGGCTCCTGGGAAAGCAGTTTTCTTCCTCAAGAGGTCTTAACTGGCATCTACCTCTCTCTAGTAAATACAAGAACTTCTTACAAAAAAACTGTTTTACCTGGCAATTTAAATGTGGGTACAAGTAAGGCATCCAAGTTAGCTGGATTAGATCACTGTGTTTTTTAAAATGAAAATACTCAGGCGAGTTCTTGACTTGGCTATTGTAAGGATCCCATACAAGCAAAAGTACTTCTTTTTGCCCAATTAGATTGTGGAAACTCTTGGGGAGTCCTTTCCTAATTCAGAGATGTGCACTGTGTATCATGTGGTACATCACTACCCATGCTCTTATCTAATAGTTTAATTAGTTTTCTAAGAGACTACATAGACAGCTTGTTTCCACAGTACCTTGTTATGCCAGGATGGCAAGGGAAATGGGCTCATTCGGCATGTGGTAAGAGGAAAACAAATGGCTCTCAGAATGCAGGCATATAGTCAAGAAAAATATAAAATGGAAAAAAAAAATGGATTCATTTGGGGAAAAGCAAAAAAACCCGTGTAATCAATGAATTTAAATGCCTAGCTTAGGTGTGAATGAATGCAAAAAAATCACATCATTTTGAAAATACTTGAAAATACAGAGATAGAATGCTTCTTTAGGTGGCACGTAAAAATGCAAGACTATGGCAGGGAGGTGGGAGTCTGTCTGAGTGAGTTTCATGTCATCTTATTCTGGAGGCTGGGTACTGGTGCAGATTAGGCCACCTAAGATTAGGTTTGTAAGTTTGCCTTCCACATGCAGGTGAGGTTTCCTGAGATTCATTATAGGCAATGAAGGTTTCTTCTTCCAATCAACTGCCCCCATGCAGATTTCTACCACCACTTGAGAAGCTTAGGGTATTGTGGCCGGTCTTCAGCTGCTCTCCAACAGGCAATGGGCTCTCCACAGGCTCTGTCTCATTTGCTATACCCATCTAAGAATCTCAGATTGCCACAGGTGGTGCCTTAATATAGATAACTGAATCCTGTTCAAAAAGTATTTAATACTGGTGGAACTAAGTATACTGAAGAAATAGGCAGCGCACTCTGCATGGAGTCCATCTACCACCCTATGACTATAAGAGAAAGATCAAGTGGCAAAAGGAGCAATGAAATAATTAAGAGAGAGAAAAAAAATCTATCAAAATTTACTCAAGAGGGAGTGCTATTAGGGTTATGGAACAGTGTTGCTAAATTCCATCAGCACCTGGCACTTTAAAAATTTGATAGCATAAGGCAGTAACAAAAGTGATTTTCAACTCATTTGCATTGTAGATACTTTCCATAAAGGCCTTCTGCTCCCCCCTCTGATAACTGTATTTGTCCAAATTATTTATTGCAAATGAAATAGGAGATGAATTCAACTATTTTTCCCTGTTTATAAATCATATTCAAGCTCATCTTAATTTGTATAGAAGTATTCATTGCACATAAGTATTTGCCAACTAGTTTATGAGGACAAATTACAGATGACAACTTGTTCGTGAACACTTATTTCAACTCTTTATTACTCCTGAGTTGTGATTAGTCATCCATATCACATGGTATTGAACTGACTGTTACTTTTTAATCAAGAAAACAATGATTAATGATGGCAATTAACTGATAATGAGAAACAAGAATAATGTGAAGTTCAGGACTCACAAACATTTATAAATAAACCAATAGGCATTTGAAGACACACAAGTAACCAATAGCAGTTTCCAGTGAGTATGAAAATGACGAACTTAATAAGTTCATTGATGAAACATGCACCTCCTCCAGGTTTTTTTCCTAAAAATTCATGCTGCCATTGCTACATGCAAAAGTAATTTTGGGATAGCACTGAAGTAGCTTAGTTCGGTGATCCGTGTTGTATCTGATCTCTTTCCAGGTGAAGGATTTTATCAGCATTGCATTTTCTCCTGTGGTCTGCAGCACTCTTAGATGTAATCTTTTGAGGACCTCCTGAAATCTGGTCCCACACAATTTGTGGTAACCCCTGTTTTTGGTCCTGACTGGAGCTATACCAAAAAAGAAAAAAGAACAAAAAAGGACAAGAAGCACCTGTGTGTATTGCAGAGAAATACTTGTTATTTTGAATTTAATTGGTTGAACTATCTACTGGGAACCCTAGAAGAATCTTGTTCTAGGCTATAGGGAGCAGAGGGTGTCACTGCTGAAAGAGTGAGTGATGCTTCATGGTTGTGACAGAAGCAGCTCCAAGCACTGTTCTCTGAGTACTGCACTAGCAAATATGTGGTAGAAGTAAACTTGCCTTGGCAGCAAAATAGATGAGAGTATTTAGAGTGTCTTTTAAGATCTCTTCCTCTTATTTCAAAAAGAAACTGTACATAAAACAATTAAATCTGTGATATTTCTGTAAATGATGCCTCTCTTGATGAAGACAGCTTTGATCCTTTTTAAAATTAGTTGGGTGGAAAGTGGAGCAGAATATCCATTTACAACTTCTAGAATCTCTATTTACAAATACATAATCTCCATTGATCAGCCAAGCTATGAAAAAAAATCCAACCTCATTACTCTTTCTGGATGGCAAAAATCCAGAAGAATATAGAGCCACCAGAAAAGCAATGAAGCAATTGGCACTGCAGCCTTTCCCCTGTTTCCAAACTGTGTTTTCAGTTCCTATTTATTGTAAAAATGCAGTGTTTTTGGACTTCTTGTTGACTTTCAGATGTAGTTGTATCTGGTGAATGGATTTGGAAAGAGCTGGGAAGTGCTAAAAGAACACTGTTGTGTCCCCCTCAAAAAACAAAAAGAGTATAGACCAAATAAATGCACAAAGAGTAAAATCATGGTAAGTTTATATGCATTTTCATAGGCAGGTAGTATAGTGGGATCATAACTATAAAAAGAATTGGTTTAATTAGGTAAAAAAAAGAGATACATACTTTTTCTTAATGTAGATATATCAGCATTTCAGTTTGGCTGTGCAATTGTCATCCCCGCAAACACACAAAACAGCCTTAAACACAAGAAGGAAAGCACTAAAGTGGCTACAATAGACTAAATCCTCCAAACACAGAATATGAAACCTGGTTGTAGAGTAGGTATTACTGAAGCACCTCTCCCTAAGACAGTGAAGGAGTTGAGTTACAGTGGATCATGACCTTTGGGCCAGGTGAGGGTGGAGGCACTGGTGGCCACCTCTGAGCTGTGCCAAGGGCATACACCTGCTGTACTGTGCCACAGCTCTGCCTGCCTGGCCAAACTGGTGGTGTTATTCAGTGGTGGCTGGTTTTCAGTGGTGTTCTGATGGCAGGAGCCTAGGGAAGATGAAGATTGGGATAAATGTGTAACTGATATTCCTGACTGAATCCACTCCAATAAGGCTCCAATAAGTCAAAGTGCCAAGACTTCCTCCACTGAAGACTGAAGATGGGAGTGCTAAATTTAACAGACCTTGATACATTTTCGTTTTAGCCCATGATTTTTGCCTGTCAGTTTTTTAAGCTTGCTAAACTTTTAGCATCTGTACTATGAAGTGACAGGGACAAGTCCTCAGTTTACTTATGTATGGTGCAAAGGAATATTTGTCAGTGCATTATCAGAACTTCTTCACTGGCCCTGGCTTGCTGCTTTGAATATCCTCAGACTTGCTTCATCTCTGTATGCTTGCCTGTCTGGTAATCTCTGCGCTCTGAGATGACCCTGGCTTCCTCAGAGCTGCTCTACTTGGGTACCAAGGGAAGGGACTGTCTTCCTGCCAGTGAGGACACTGCCTCTGCCTGTTTTGCTGTTACCTTCCACTTTTAGCTTCCCTCCTGCTGTGAAGCATCCTGGCTGCACCCTGGCAGTGATTCACTTGCCAGGGTGCAGCTCCCACTCCCACCTGAGTTTTGGAAAGGAGAGTGATCAAATAATTTCCCTTTGCAGGAATCTTCAATCCAATCTTCATAGGATTTTACAGAATTAATTTTAATTAGTATCTTAGTTTCCCCAATATAAAAGTTAGTAACAAAATTGATGTTTTCCTCTGTGAAATCTTTTATAATCTAAAGGTGAAAGTGTTATGTAGGAGCAACCTAGGCATAGATTTTGAAGTATCTTCCACTGAAATCACTAGGAGCAGACACTTACGTACGTGTGGAAGCGGCCCCTACCAGAGCTAAGAGAGGAGAGTTAATTTTTTTCCTAGCTTCAATAGTCTAAATAATGGGCATTTAATAAAATTAGTCAACAGAGATACACAAGTAGTTTCAGCCCACTTTAAAATCCCCATGGTGTCCACAAAGAGAACCTAAATTAATTGCTTGGATGGTTAGACTTAACTGGTTGTTTTATGCTAGGTGTCAGAAAGTTAATGGCTAATTTACTTGCGTCTGGACTGATGGATCCAGTATTAGCCTTTGCTAATAAGTAAAGTATTTGGTTATAAATCATTAGAATAGCAATACTGTCCTGCTGCAGCCTTATAATACTGCCAGTTTAGTATGTCTGAAAAGGCCCTTTGGGTAAAAAAGGCTTAAAAGATTAGATATAAGATGGAGGTGAGATAATTCAAGAAATTGTCTTCTACATCTGGTCCAGATGCCAATTAATCCTGATTCTTCCTTAATTTCCACCAAGTTAAAAAAAAGATGGCTTTGAATTTATAAAGATGATTTGTTCCTACTCTGCTGTGCTTTAGTAATCTCAACTATATTTTAACCTGCCATGATGGTACTGAATATGAGGCATATTTAGCTCTGTGTGAACCTGAATTATCTTTTTGGAATACACTTTATTAAGGAGATGAGTGCTTTTACTGATATCTTTCTTTTTAGCAGGCTGAACCCTCTGGTCCTAATCACAAAAGAATGTAATACCGAAGATTTTAATAAGAATATGAGATAATAGGGCATTGAGACATACCTCATTTGTATGCTTTTGGTTTAGATTGTTAACCCTGGTTCTGTTTTGAGGAACGATTATAAAATTAAAACAAAACTCCACAAACTCTATCCTTCAGATGTATTTCTCACACGTATCTCTTTCTTCTTATGGTTTCCATTCCTGGTGTTTAAAGCTTGAAGCTATTGCGCATGATAACACACTGCCATAAAAGCTGCAAAATATGCCGACAGATGAGCATTGCAAATTGTATTCAGGTTTTACAGGAATCTGCACCAGGGATAAAATCAGACAGAAATTGTTTACCTCACAGGGAAAACAAAGGAGCAGAGTTTCCACGGTATTGCAGAAGTTTATGCTTCCATTAAGACCAGCCATCTCGCCGCTCACTGCGTTAAGTTCTGGGAGCTTGAAGCAGCCCCTCCCGCGGTTTCATTTGTTCGCAGAACGCGCTAATGACACTTTAATAATTAGAGCCGCCGAATGCGCAATGAGCAGAATGAGACCGGGAGCAGACTCGAGAGGGCAACTAAACCCGCGGTGTACAGCCCTGCGTATTCACAGCTCTCTCTGCCCCGTGGCAGGGCGTGCCCGCGGGTGTTTCCCCACGCTGTTTTCCCGGGAAGGAGAGGACAGCCCGCCTGGATGCGGCTCGGAGCGCCGGCGGCCGCGCCGTCCCGCGGCGGGGACGCGCACCGAGCCCCCGGCCTGCTGCTCTCCAAAGCAGAGCCCCGGGCTCCCTCTGGAGTTCGAGCGGGGAATTCTGTGTCCCTCCAGGAGCTGGTTCCTCCTGAAAAAGGGTCCTTTGTCTGTGCGTGCGTGTGGCAAGCGGGGTCACAGCCTGGGAATGGAGGACGCGGGGTGTGTGACGCGGGAGCGCCCCGCTCCGCCCGGCCTGGGGACACATCGCGTCTGTCTTCTCCAGGACTCTGATCACTGATGGGCACAGCCAGCCCGGGGACCAGAGCATACTGCCGAATACTCAGCGCCAGAAAGACGTGACAAATCCACAGGAGGGCCACGAAGATGACGAGAAGGTGGAAGCACCTCTCCTGTGAAGGCAGGCTGAGAGGGTTGAGGTTGTTCATTCAGCCTGCAGAAGAGAAGGATCTGGGGAGAACTTACAGCAGCTTCCCACTATCTTGAGAGGGCTACAAGAGAGTCAGAAAGGGTCCTTTTACAAGGGATAAGTAATAGGATAAAGGGAAAGGATTTTA
This sequence comes from Hylia prasina, assembly GCA_013397195.1. NCBI lineage: Eukaryota > Metazoa > Chordata > Aves > Passeriformes > Sylviidae > Hylia > Hylia prasina. The sequence continues at coordinate 870,057 of VYXD01012066.1, read as the reverse complement.
AACTAAAAGAGCATTGATTTAGACTAGATATAAGGAAGACCTTTTTTACCTTTAGGGCAGCGAAACATTGGCACAGGTAACCCAAAGAGGTGGTGGATGCCTCATGCCTGGAAATGTCCAAGGTCAGGTTGGCTAGGGCTCTGAGCAACTTGATTTAGTGGAAGATGTCCCTTATCATTGCAGGGGGATGTCACTAGGTGACATTTAAAGGTTCCTTCTGACCCATACTGTTCTATGATTCTATGATTAAGCTGTAGAGTGATCCACATCAGGTCAATGCTTGATGCCCCAGGGGACACATCTACAGTGTCTGCTCTAACCTGCTTGTCACTTCACAGATATAGTGTTGATCTTGCCTCAGAAAATGTCTTTTTATAAACTGCAGATGTCCTTCATTAGCACACGCTGCTTTGTTTGGAAATGGTTGGTTACACACAAGAAAATAACAGGACGACCATGCACCCATGTCAGTCAGCCTGCAGGGGCATGAAGCCCAGAGCAAGTGTGATCCCAGAGAGAATCAAGTTCCCGAAAAGCCAACAGAAAACATTGCCACCTCAGGCTTGATTATGAAAAAGTAAGACTAAGAGATGTCATGCACCGTTGGCCCTTAATTGCTAAAACATCGTTGTCAAAAGCATATCTTGAAATGCCACAGTAGTTGTCAGCCCTGGTGGGCTAAAAGAAACCTCCTGCCTTTATCAAGTAAAAAAGACATATTGGAAAATCAAATCATTCACAGATGGGAGATTTTTCTGTACAGAGATTATAGGATAAAGAAATATTCATGATTCCTATAAAAAGACCTTGTTCAAAGATAATTTTGCCACTGTTGCTAGGACCAGAGGCCAGCAAGTGGAGCAGAGTAACTGCTTCCCAGTAAGTGCACTACTGCATACAATGACACAAACTCAGAAAGAGCCAGACAAATATAGAGGGGCTACACATCTCCTTTTGGCATCACTTCATAAAACTAAGTTTCTGCCACTTTCAAGCTGTAAGCAATGTCTTCAGTCCCACTAGCCATTTGTGTACAAGCAAAAAAGTCCTCTCTGAATCAGAGTAGGCTGAAGCTTCTCTGCAGGTTTTTGTGCTTTTTCCATGGACGATGTGCTGCTCCTCTCCCTGATGCTCGATTTGAATGTTTCCAGCTCTGGGAAGATCTCCAGGAACTGGGCTACCCAGTGCCCAAATGACTGATTGCTATGTCCTTCAACTTCTTTATCTTAAAGAGAAAAAACCAGATTTGTTCATTGTGTAAATATGCAGGGTCTACTACAGGTAAGTATTATGCAGAGGTTTGTGCTGTACTTACATTACTATTGGACTTTTCTTTAGTTCTTGCACTTCAGTGGTTTTTAATCTGAAACATATTTGCTCACATTGATATTTAAATCTATGCAAAGAAACAAGCAAAGATTTTTCTCCTTTAGGAGAGGAAAATTCTACTTCCACTTTTAAGCAAATTTGTCAATTTTTCCAAAATAACAGTTGGAGCTACTGTACTTAATTTTCTTGTGGTGCCTGGAAAAGAAAATTTTAATAGTTTCTCTTTGTTTGTAGTGCCCATTCAGGTCCAGATCAATTGAGTGTGAAGGACAGCAGGAGAGGAGACAGTGAATTTAATGGCAATCATTCTGTTATCAGTGGAGGAAAGCTAAAGAAGCCACCTTCAGAGATGATGGAAAATCAGATGGGAAGGTAAAATAATTAACATCTCAGTTTTGGAGTGCAAGACATAAATGGAGGCAATCAACTGAAACAAACCTTATAATTCTCCTTTACAAAGACCCTAGATGAAGAAAGGTTGAAAAGTAGAGATGTCTGACCTCCTAGTCACCAGTGTCCCTGACTCACCAGTGTAACCTCTCAGTGGTGTTACACACACAGGATGTAAGCATGGATGAGGCTTATTCCCATGACACTGTCAAATCCCAATATGACTGGTTTCTGAGTGCATCTTTTTTGGGTGCTTAGTTTGGCACACTGCGGAGAGGTTTGAGAGTGACCATGTGCTGAGCATTGCTTCATTAATGCTTCTTGAACCTTAGTAGCAGAAAATGCAGATATTAAAATCACCAGATGCTCCTGAAACATTTGGTCCATGTCTGTCCGTGTGTGTTGCAAAGTGCATGTTGTGTGTATGTGCACTATAAAAAAAGGAATGAGATATATGAACAATTGAACTGCTGTGTGTTGAAGCACATGTATTGCATAAGTATATGTTTATTACAGCTCACTGCACACAGGTGCTTCTAGGATCCTAGCATAACATCTAGTATCCTAGTGTAATTTTAGTAGTGTATATCTTATCTCCTACAAAATCAGCACAAAGTAATGTAGGTATACTTATCTGTAAATATAATAAATGGCTTTGTTTTGATAGAGTAGAAACACCTAAGATTTACCTATTTTAAGTGTGGTATCATTGTCCCAAGGACAAGATTGCTAAAAATCAGCCATTGCTATGACAATAAGTTGTTTGTGTTTTAGTAAAACATATTAGATTGTTTAATTCTGGAAAAATATTGTATTAGTTTGAAGGACTTCAGAATATTTCTTCCTTTCCAGGTCCTGTGTCCTCTGCAAATGAAAACACTTATGAGGACACAAAGAGTTATCACAGTTCTTACTTCTAACAGCTGAAAACAAAGACAACACTTCCTCTCCATTATGAAAATGATCACATATTGTACAATGCCAATTTATTAGCATATACTGCAGTGTGGAAACTCTAAGTTTCATCCCCAGCAGGCAAAGCTGAAAAATGTTACTATCAAGTGAGTATTCCTTAAACCCTAAAGATTGCAGGGTGTATCTGAAAGATTTCTAAATGATAGTCAGAGAAGCCCAGGTACTGGCCTGTCAAGACTGCACAGAGGATTAAATCAGCCTTCACAGAACACTTTACCCCTAAGTGCCTCTGAAATGGGAACATCATTCTGAAAGAGCAATGGAAAGATACCACAGACTATCATAAAACTGTTCTGGGTACTTTTGTCCGTGTTTATGAGAAAGCATTGCCAACTGAGATGTGTAAATAAAATCCTAGCAAGATGAAACATTACTTTAAATTATGGCAAAATCAATCAGTATCTAGATAAATCATGTTCTTAAAATCATCTTCTATATTTTGTCAATGAATCTAAGTGAAAATCATGTGAAGGAATGCAATTACTGCTGCTAGGAATGAAACAGTAAATGAAGCCGAACCATGTCTTTATTCTGAAATGGTTATGTAAATAAATGAAAATATCTAAGTGTATATCTACAGTCAAACATGTCCTGAAGTACTTAATGTGTGATATATCAGGTGGCCTATTTCTACTTTTTTTTGCTATTTAAAAATAGCATCAAACTGGCCTTAGCCTGCATCTGTAACAGGTAGATTTTTATGCCCACGTGGCTAGGTGAGTTCTGTGCTACTGCATGAGAAAAAGCATTAGGTCATTAAGAAAATAATGGAAAACAGTTGTGCTTGAGGGGTGAGGAATGCAGGTTATTTAGGAAACTATTGGACACAAACATAAATAAATATGTGTCTCTGTATATGTGCTAAAACCTTTCAGCATTTCTTTTTGTGATTGTAAGGGGTCTGGCTGGGATGCAGTTAACATTCTTCATAGGAGCCCTTATGGTTCCAAGTTTTGGATTTGTGGATAAACCCCTAATTTATTATTGTTGATAATACAGCATTGCTTCGTCTGTTAGTGAACAATGTTTGCACATCCTTAAAGCTTTCCATTTTTTTCACTCTGTCCCTAAAGTGATTAAGAAAGTAGTGTGCAAGAATTTGGGAGCAGACATAGCCAGGACAGTTGATTCGAACTCTCCAAAGGGAATTTCCAAAGGTATATTCCATACCATATAGTGTCAGTCCCTTCTCAAAATGTTTGCTCGTAGAAAATGCTGAACTAATTTAGTACCTGTTTCTGTTCATTTCAGATAAGGCCAACTCAATTTTCAATGAAAAATAAAAATCTTAGAGCAGTTTAATAGTGATTTAAGTTAAAGAAGATTAATTAAAATTGGGTAATGAATAACAAACTGCTGTTATTAGGCCAACTGACCCAGATAAAGATCATTTGAGGACAGGATTTGGGATCTCTACCCTCAAGCTAAATAATGAAGGAATAAAGATTTCCTATTTGAAAATGTACACATTATCCTGATAGTTTCCTGGATCATTTTATAAGGAGCTGCTTTTCACAACAGAAAGACATAACTAAAGCACTTCCCAACATCAAAAAAATGCAAAAAGTATCCAAAGTATAATATAAATGGTCTATGATTTGGGACCAGTAAGCCATTTTTTTGGATGAGTTAGGATGCTCTTTACACACCACTTGAATAGCTTAAAGCACTCCAAGACATAGCTGCATTTTTGCTGCATATTCTTCTAAATGATGCTCTTTTTTAGCTTTTAGTTACATTGTGTACTTACTTAGGAACTTAATATATGCTTTTTTTGAAAACTGAGGTGATTCTTGAATTAAAACCATAGGAGTTAAATGATGGCTCTTAACTTCAGATGTGTTTAGAAATGTCATACATGTATGAATCTTAGTCTACGGTCAGAATTTTCACCCATGTGTCCCACTAAATATATGTGTGAAAGTTACATTGAAAATGAGGTTGCTGTTAAATTAGTGTTGTTTTTTTTTTTTTTTTNTTTTTTTTTTGGTTTGTTTTTTGTTTTTTTGTTTTCAGTCTTTTTCCAAATGTGAGTATATGAAACCTCCTAGACAGGTTATATGAATGCCAGCAGCCTGTATGGTAGAATAGAAACCAGGGCAAGGATAATGTGGCTTGGTGGATATATGTGTTCTATCACAATATCATTATTAAATAAGACTTGATTGTCAGAGGTGCCAGCCTAGTTTATTAAGGGAAGCCTGTTACCTGAACAAGCCTGTGAAGTATGACAGCACATTCACTGCCTCATTTGCAGTTGCAATATCCCAGCTGAGACATTTATATGTTGAGAGAAGGCGGGGATGAGAAACCAGGATTAAGAGTCACCAGTGTCATCCCAGGGGAAGCAGCTGTCACTCTGGAACAGAACCCTTGGCTTGTTTGAAGAGTACATATATAACATTTATTTTAGGCTGCTGTGGTGATTTATCTTAGCTACAATTTAGAGTCCAAAGGTAATAAGTGAGGCAGGCAATTTCCACATACAGCCAATGACAAGAAGTAGGATCCTCCAGGGGGCAATTCAGAGCATGCAAGTTAGATGCTAAAGTAGCTGAAAATGGATGATGTGCTTACTTCCTTCTGAACTTCATTTTCATCATCCATTAAGGGGGAGGAAAAGTATTTCTTTGCTTTTTTCTCTCTCCCCACTCTTTCATTACATATTAATTGTTTTTCAGGTACAGCTTCCTCCAGTGGCACAAAGGCTGTTTAAAATCCTCCACTTCCCATATGTACTTTGTGTTCTAGGAGAAAAGTGAGGAAGGAATACTGCTCTAGTATGAATGTCTTTGGCTATCTTGATATTGCTAAAGGGGAATAGCCTAAAATAGTTTTCTGGAGCCTATTTCATTGCTACATTGACTGTCCTGTTTCACCTTTGATGGCTAAACTGAATTGATCTTGCTTGAGGAAGACATTTGTGGACATGTATGCATATATTATACTAAGCCATAAGGACCTGAAAGAAGACATTGTGGTTCAAATCCAGTCCATAAGGCCTTACCACTGAGCTCAGCATACAGGTGAAGGAATCTGATCTTAACCAACATAACCAGCACATGCATGCTCAGAGCTGGCATGCAAGGTACTATGGCAACAATATAGTAAAAATGGAGAATCAGCTGCTGTCTAGCCTGTGAGCTGGTTTGAATAAAAGACATTAATTGCTAAGTGTCTGTGCTTTCACCAGATGCTCAAGGGCTCATTAACCTCAGCAGAATAGCAGACTCATTAGCAGGATTGTCTATGGATTAACCATTCAAGACTGATAGAGATAGCATTTACCCAGGGTAGGTTAAATTAACTCCATACATTCACATTATTTTTATCTTTTACAGAAGCTGAAGGATCTTTGGAAATACATTTCTGTAATTTTCTTCTATCACAGCACAACCAGGTTTTAGAAGCTAAGAAGCCATTTTACTGTGGCTTAATTAGTGTGTTAAAACTGGCATCAAAATGGATTTTTCACTAAAAACCCTCAGGATTGCAGGTTTGGTAGTTTTGTTCTTTTGTCCATCTGCTTTAAATATTGGTGGAAGGTCCAATGATAGTCTAGAAACACGTCTAAGATGATTGTTCTGGCATTCTTCAGATCTAAAACAGTTCTGGCAATTAGTCTGGAGCCAACCCTGGGCCATCTTTGTCTTTGAGACACTTACAAAAGAAGATTAAAAATGGAGGCAAGGTTCAAAAGAGACTTCAGTCAGTTAAAGTCATGGTGATAACTCTGCTTCACCATCTGTCTTGATTGCTTTCCTCCCAAAGGAAGCCAAAAGGACCAAGAGTATCTTTCTTCAAGGTAAGAATAACCCTGTGCTGTATGGGCTGAGGAAGAAAATTCTGGCTTATTAGCCGATATAGACTTAAAGCTGAGGCTAAATCACTCCTCTGCATCACCGAACTTGATGTAACTCTGAGAAATGAGTAGTGGCTAATTAATTCTGTAAGTGAGGTTTCTTCACTTGAAAGTGAATAATTGAAAAATAAACTGACAGATCATAGTGCATAGATTCATAGAATGGTTTAGGTTGGAATGGACTTTAAAGGTCATCTAGTTCAACATGATCTGCCATGGGCAAGGACACCTTCCACTAGACAAGATTGCTATAAGCTGTATCCAGCCTGGCCTTGAACAGGACTGAGGCATCCACAGTTTCTCTGGGAAACCTGTTCCAGTGCCTCATCACCCTTTCAGTGAAGAAGTACTTCTTAATATCCAATTTAAACCTACCCTGTTTCAGTCTAAATCAAGCTTAGTTCCCCTAGTCCTATCAGTATATGGCCATGTAAAAAGGCCTCTGGTTTAGTGCAAAGCACAGCACTGATCCTAAAGTGACCCACAATATTTTGCTATGAATTTCAGAGCCTTCAGCTTTAACACTTGATCGATTTCTACGCCTCTGCTCCTGAACTGATGTGCAAACAGAGCATTAACTTTAAAGTCTCCTGGTGCTCTCCACTGATTTGAGTGGACATTTTCAGTAAAGAAATCACAAGCTAACTAAAGCCACAGGTAGAGGTTTTGAAAGGTGTAACAAGAACTAGATTTTTAAACTTTGATGTTGCTTACAAGCAAAACCGTCACCTGTGAATTGCAGTGAGCCAACACTCTTACGAGTTCTGGAAGACACCCGACAATGTTTTTCTTTTGAAAAAGGCACTTATATATTTCTTACTGTTATATGTTTGTTTACTGTTAGGAAAATTAACAAGGGGCTTCTTTTGGATCCTTGTGCACAAAAAAAATATAAGTAGGCAAGACTGTTTGTGAATGATACCACCTTCATTCAATAAGATATGTCTTAGAAAATGGCTCTGAAGTGTTCTCAAAAGTATAAAGCATGACCATGCTCTACCCATCTAATGAGACGACTTCTGTCAAGCCATTGATTTTTCTCAACCCTCTGAATAATGGCTTCAGAGTTTTTGCTGTGCTGTAATTAAACAAGGAAGGAGCAAATCACTTTTAAAGTTAGCCCGTACAGGAATTTGCTGTTTGTAATATGCATGAAAATTAATTACACTTCGAATTTACTCAACACAAAGAGAAGCCAGTGAATCACAATTTGCAGTTCATTGAATAAATGTCAGTTATTGATTTCTGTGGTTCAGTACTAGAGAGGTAATGTCATGTTTGCTACTCATTAGAGGTGACACAGCACAATATATCATAAAATGTAATTAGGGGAACATCAATCATTTAAAATATACAGCTAAGATTAAATGTATTGCTGTGCACAGAGAAACGAAAGGGCTCATTAACAACATAGTGTAATGTGACAACAAGAGAGAGCCTGATTTTCAAAAAAAAGAAATCTTTAGAGTGTTGAAGATCATGACAAGCCTCTTCTTCATATTTTAATTAAGATTTTAATCTGGTTTTGCTTTTGCTGCTAGAACAAATGAACTTTCATGCATGCCATTTTGTCGAAAATATTTATGATAATGTTCATTAATTGTTGATTAATAAAACTTCTGATTAAGGCACTTTTAAAACTGGTCAAATGTCTTTTTGAATGGGGCTTTCAGATCATCTTTGCTGAGATCTAATATGTGATTGTTTGATCACAACTTACACCAATAAATCTTTACAATTTTTTGATATCTCACTTGAAAAGAGAGACAGAGAACCAGAACAATAAAAAGCAGGGAGAGAGGAAAAGAAATCAAAGATTTACCTTGCTGTAAAGTGAAGTTCTGCAAGGAGCTAGTGGGCAAAAGAAAAAAGCAGAGGAGAAGCTAACATCCTAACACCTTCCTAACACTCTGTTCTTTAGCAATGCAAGTAGAATTTCAGTAAGGGTGGTTCTTACAGCTCTGTAAAGCATGATTTGAGTCTGTGAGTTGTGAGAAATGCTTGAAAACTTGAAGGCCGGTAGAGTAGGCTACAGTTGGCTCCCTGTGCAGTGGAGGGATCCAATTCTTGTGAATGGTGGAAAATGATCCTTTTACCCCTGTATGTAGAGTCCCTCATCTGTTCTCTCCTAGGCTGTTCTCTCCTAGGCTTTCTGGACTGCCAGGCTGAAGCAACAGCAGAGAAGTCTCCTAGGGGGTGAAACACTACCAAGTAGCCTTGCTAATCCTGCCACTTGAAAAGCTTTAAAATTTCCCTTACCTGAGAAAGTAATAGATTTTACAAGTAATCTAGTTTTAGGAAATGTGGTGCTGTGAGCAAGGGCCTTATTATGCTGTGTGCTGGATAAGAGGCAAAGATCTTCTCTAGCAGAGAATTTTTAAATGATTCTTGGATATTCAGATCCTGAACATTATCCTAATATGAAACAAACTATACAGCATTTCCATTCACAATGGAAGTTGTTAGTTTTCAGATATCCTTCCTTGTCCTCTCTTTTTCTACTTTAATCAAAAAAGAAAAAAAAATGGCCACAGTGGAATGTCTAAAACATGAATTTTATTTGCAAATATATTCCTTCTCTTTTTATCTGTTTCTCTGCCCTTTTCTCAGGGCTACATCTGTGTTGGCAGCTTAACTCATTACTGAACTTCAAAAAGTTTCATAAAAAGATTTAGTCAATGCTCTCATGCCCCAATCCCTGCCCCCAGGCACTTCTGCTCAGTTAAAATTTAAAGCCAGAGCTAGGAGTCCTGGCACCAAGCCTGTCAGAGTTAATGGAGCATCCAGAGGATGCTCTTAGTCATGTGGTTATCTTTAGACAGTCATGTGAGGAGCAGGGAGTTGGACTCTGTCCTTATGGGTCCCTTCCAACATGAGATAGTCTATAATTCTATGATTCCATGACCCTGTCTCTCTGGGAACACTTGGGTTGCTGTCAAGCCTTGAATTCATCCCTCTGCCAGACTTCTTCAGTAGATGCAAAACCCTCCTGGGCTTCAGTCCTAAACCATCTCATCTGTAAGTCATGTTTTATTCACATGAAATTCAATCCCAGCACCCATAGCTGTGCAAAAATGCTCCTTTGTCTGTACCACCACCATGTCCTTTCTCCACCCTTTAGAATGAGCTGTGCTCCCACATTTTCTAGAACAAGTTTTTCAGAAGTTTGCTGGTTCCTGTTGTTAGGCCCATGTCTCTGAAAAGGAGAAGGTACTGAAGTGGGAAGAAAGCAGACTGTAGGACTGAAGGAAGTAGATTGTAGTGCTATAGGTATGCAGACCCTTCCCATTCCAAGCAGCATCATTGAGAAATGGTCTCTTGACTAACAGGTACTCTTGACTGTACTGATCACTGCCATTTGGCTCTATGGAAATTGGTCTTTTAGGCAGATATTTAACAGAGGCTTACATACCTACCATGCTGGTGGATGCCCAGGTGGAGGATGCATGGGTTGATCTAATCTTGTCTGAAGATTGGTCTGTAATGCTGCTTCAAGTAGGTTAGGGGCCCTGTTTGACTCCCAGCTGCCACTTCAGCTGCATAAGCTGGGACTGCTTGTCACTATTACAGTCTTGGTAGGGCTGAGGAGTTTTTCTCATCCTCCCTTTTGCTTCTGGCCAGAACTTAATCCTCTGGTGTTCCTGACTTGTCTAACAGAAAGATTTTTGCTGAAAGCATAGGATGAGAATTGGCTACCTGTGAGTTCAGTGGCTCCTCTGTGAGGAAGAAATTGAAACCACATGTCCCACCACCCAGTAAGATGCTTCTAATTCAAATAATCCCCCACAAAATTTAAGCATTTAATCATTAAAAAGTGAGCATTCATTGTTCGATAAAGGGATGAGACAGATAAGGTCTAGTCTCAGAGTTAGCAGTCTGGGGAGCGAGTTGATCAGATTTTTTTGGAATAAGAGGCTCTGGGGAGCGAGTTGATCAGATTTTTTTGGAATAAGAGGCATAAACAGGGCATGACTTACGTGTAGGGTTACTTGAGGGAGGACAAGTCCCAGCGTGTTCATGCAGAACGAAGCAGGAGTGAGAAATTCCACTGTGCCTGTCCACACGGCACAGACTTGGATTTTGTAACACACTGGGGAGCACTGGTTGTTACTGAGGTCTTTATGTGTGNCCAAGTTTCCAGAATTCCAACATTTATATACATTTGTCATAGCATTGAAATTGTCCACATTTAAAGGGCTATGGCTTGAGAAAGAAAGTTACAGAAATTTCAATATCTTGGATATAAACTAGGATTAAATTAGCATCATAGTGCTGACTCTTGTTAGAGTCTGTCCTGGGACTACAATAAAACCACAACTACCCCATTTTTCACTATTTTTATTCAAAATTTTAAACAAAAATTTCCAGGTTGAGTGAAGTAAGTTCAAATGTTCAAAAGTTTTGCTCAAGCAGAATAGGAAATTCTGCAAGATCTGCCTTTAATTTATCTATAATACTATTTTGCATGCATGTGCAATGTATATCTGCATATTGGTCAATAATGGTGCAGAAAGAACTAAGTAAATTGATTGCTTATACAAATTCAGGCCCAAGACAGTAATTGCATAATTAATGTGTATTACACAGCTTTAGCCAGAAACTTACAAACCTTATCTACTTAGCAATATACATTTGAATAATGTTTTAGAAGTCCAGGGNTAGTGCTGACTCTTGTTAGAGTCTGTCCTGGGACTACAATAAAACCACAACTACCCCATTTTTCACTATTTTTATTCTAAGCTGTTTTTTTTTTTTTTTGGTCATATTTTCTGGATTATTTGATGCTAAGACAGTAAACAAAATTTTAAACAAAAATTTCCAGGTTGAGTGAAGTAAGTTCAAATGTTCAAAAGTTTTGCTCAAGCAGAATAGGAAATTCTGCAAGATCTGCCTTTAATTTATCTATAATACTATTTTGCATGCATGTGCAATGTATATCTGCATATTGGTCAATAATGGTGCAGAAAGAACTAAGTAAATTGATTGCTTATACAAATTCAGGCCCAAGACAGTAATTGCATAATTAATGTGTATTACACAGCTTTAGCCAGAAACTTACAAACCTTATCTACTTAGCAATATACATTTGAATAATGTTTTAGAAGTCCAGGGAGACACTACAGCATGTGAATAAAAAAACCCATTAATCCATGCCTAGCTGAGTTGAAAGCACAGCCAGGCTGTATGAATTTATTTAAAGCAATCAACGAATGTGCTCCAGCACTTTCTTACAAAGTTAGACATGTAGAGAACCTTTGTTAGCTTCCTTTTTATCTTTATTTTCAAGTGAAAGGAACAATTAAAGAAAGCATATAACTAAACAAAGAGGAGAAGGCAAGGCAAAGAAAAAAAGGTTGAGTGTCAGCCAGTCTGTCTGTACCATTGAAGAAGTAGCAGATGGAAATTGGCACCTGGCCACCTTTCTCCATAAGTGAAGGCAAGAGTCTGAGCTCTACCGAACAATGACTTTTCCTAATGGATCAAAACTGCAAAGACATCTATGCTAAGTAACTTTGTCTTGGAAGCATGTGGAGGCTTCAAATGTGTTATTACCTCTCACAACTGTTCATTTGGTGAGGGAGCGTTTTGGTTGCATACTGAGCTGCAGTACAGTGAACATGAACAGTTGGTCATGGTCGTGAAAGAGAATTTTAAAGACATAGTTTGATTTTCCAAGGTTTAGTTATTCTGAGTGTCACTCTCTCTACTGATGAATAGATTAATTTTAAAGCATTCATTCAACTGCTAAGCATAGAACTAAAAAGGGAGAGGTGTCAAGGACACAGGATTTTCTAAAATGTGATGTTGACTTTGGTATTAGGCCAAGAAATCAGAATCTGCCAGTGTCAGGAAAGCATAGGATCACAGCATAACTCATCTCTGGACATCTCTAGTTCAGCATCCTGTGGGACTGAAATGTCCAGTGCTGTACTATGTTTGAAGGGAGAAACTGGATATGAGAGGTTTTGAAGGGTACTGGGAAAATTGTCTTAAGTATAGAGGGATTCATCTCAGGTAACATTAGCCCCCTAATGATTATCTTAATTTTAGCATGTTCCCTCTCAAAGGAGTAGATATTCTTCAATAAAACAGTACATAAATATTGGAGACAGATTAGATGAATCTTCCAGATTCTCAACTGATGAAACTTAGGCAGCAATCTGAGACTGGCTGCCTAACTTTTGGATAGACAAAGTCAGGTGAAGTAAGTCCCATGTGTGATATTAACCTCCAGTAGCATAAAGGAATGGAGGCTTTCTGTGTCAACCTCTTTGGCTGGAAAAGAATCAGATTAAGTAATAAATAAAAAAGAATTATTGACATTAAGGTTGATGGTGTTTGATTAATTAGAGTCTGATGCATAAACATCTATTTCTTGTTTACAGTATATAAACTTTTGGGAGGCTGCTGTTCTGCTGGGTATTAATTTGAGAATTAGGTTCACAAGATGACTAGATATTACCCCAGGATGTTCAAATTTAATTGCCTTTATTCTGACACGAGATCAAGGCAAAGAATAGCCAGGCAGCTTAGGGTGTTGGAATGCAGGACTGAATGAAAGAACATTATTTTCCTTGTCAACAGGTTTTAGAACAGCAAGAGGAGATGAGAGACAAATCAATGTCTTACAATTGTCGTCTACAGTCTCCCTCCTATTCTATTCCTTAAAATGGATTTCGCACTAGATACACAATCCTGAAATGTGCTAAAAAAAGACCATGGTGACTGGAAATGGTAATCTGTGTGCTTTCTCCATTTTTAAGGGCACCAGTGCAAAGCAATATTTCATCTGAGATGGAAGTGAAGATAGAAACTTACAAGCTTACATGATCTTGTGTCAAATTTGCTGAGTCCCCTGCTGAGATGTGGACAGCTTTCTCTGTTATGTGATGGAACACAGAGGGCTAGAAGCAGACACAGCTTAGACCTTTCCCATTGATATTTTGCAGCCTGAGCTCAGTGACAGGCAAGCAATGTTTTGCATAGCTTCCCTCTCAGCATGTGGATTTTCTTTTCTTCTTTTCTTTTTTACTTTTTTTCCCTGTGTTTGCTGTTAGTGTAATTTTTCCCTCCCAGTTATCAACAGTTGCCTGCCAAAAACATATTGCTTGATTTAAACTGAGAATTTGCTCTTAGAGCTGTGGTATTACCAGCCTCAAAAAGGTATAAAGAGTAATTTGCAAGTCAGACTTCAAAAGCCACAAGACTTTTTTAAGATAAAAACCTTTCATTATATTCCTATTTTATTTTGGTGCATTCCATTATATTATTGTATTGACTTGAAATTTACTTTAATGCTTAGAATATCATCCGTCTTCTAAATTTCTGGACAAAGGTCAATCTCCAACTTCATGCTTGAGTTTGTTTACTGTCTCATGCTCACATTCACCTCTCCCAGTAATGCAGATTCTGTCCTTATATCCTGTGCCTCACACTCTTGTCTACTGGGAACCATATGCCCAGACATAAAACTTGTTCAAAGCCTCTATTCTCTCCTGTCTCCCTGCCAGTGAATTCATTGTGTTGTCAGGGTTGTGCTCCAACTTGAAGACCCATGTTCAACCCTGGATGTTCTTCTGATCATCTAGTTTGGGGTTTGTCTAACCATCTGTTGCCTTCTACAAAGTACATGCGGATACTGGAACTAGTCAGCATCTGCAGCATTTAAAAAAATTAGTTTATATTAGAAATATAAACTGCACCTTGTCTTAAATCTGGAAGAAAAAAAAGAGTCAGATGAGTCTTGTCAGTCTCTGTCAGATGAGTCAGATGAGATCAGCAACAAATGAAGTTTTCATGGAATAGTCTACTAAGAAAGCCCAGAGTGACAGGCTCAGATGAACAGGTCTATATTGCAGAAATCAAAGGAAAGGGAAAATGGACTCTGCCTTTGTAAAGTGCAGGACTTCTCAGTCAGTTGTTTTCCTCTTTTCACATTGGACATAGAGGGAAGACACCTGGAATGATGAGTCTAATTCAGTTTTTATGAAGGAGTTGAGAGGAAGAATCAACATAGATGTGATGATGGGTCTGAGGAAAATAATTAGTTAGAGAGAATTCTGAATGGATATGGAAGCAAAGGATTTTCTCCCTTGAAACCAGGTAGAAGATGCACACAGAAGTCTGCAGATTGGCTTGCTGAGAAAGGAGTGCTTCATGATTTGTCCGGAAGTGCTACATCTCAAAGATACTATAAGTTATCTAAATTTGTTTGTAAGAGCTGCAGGAGGCAAAGCTACAGGGATTTATTTTTTTTAAACACACTTTGTTTTCTTTCTGATTATCCGCTCAAATGTGGGGGAATTTTAATTTTTGTTTCACGACCTTATGTGTGAGCCCTAGATGCAGAGATTCCCAGACACTGGTGTGCAAGCCAAGGTATTCTTGTATGCTACCTGGCAAAACAAATCATAATGAAGTCCAGTGGTTAATTGTGTAAATCTGTGAAACTCAAGAACCAAAGTCCTGGACTCTTATGTCTCTTTGACTATAGTGGCTGTTAGTTAAATAAATAGCTGTGCTTATATTTGAGAGTAACCACAGAAATATTTAAGACTTAAAATTCTTTACAGGACAGGTAAGGATGAGAATGCAATCACTGTGTCTCAACCATGCTGAAAATGCCAGAGCAGAGAAATGTCATGGAAAACCTGTATCAGCTACTCTTCTGAGGCCTGTCTCTCATACATGCAATTATTTAGGGTTTTGTTTAAAATAGCTGGAAAAGTTATAAACGCATCTCCCAGCGTGAACCTGGCAGGGACGCTCCACAGCCAGAAGGAGCAGTGTTAAATAGCATCGACCCAAATCCCTAACTCTTGTGAAATTCAAGGGCTGAGGAGAAAATCAGGAGCTTGATGATTAAACGTAGAGAGCTGTCATTGCTGCATTATATTAAAATAACTTGCCTCTAGCAAGCCGCTACTCTTTCTTCCTTTAAATCTGTCACTTTTGAGGAGCCTGTTACTCCAGCTGGCTGCATCAGTAGCTTTGGAGCTATGTAAGTTTTACAGTGAAGAGAGCACTTACAGAGAGGCTTTTCATGAACAGTAGGGGACCCATTAACCGCCGAATAACCACTGGAATGTGCAAGTTATATTTTCCTGTGACTTAATAGGACTCATCACAATCAGAAACTTAAAGCAGAAATGAATCTCAGATGTGTTTTTAAGACACAGCAAGTCTCCAGGCAAAATACAAGTTATTTGTTTATGGATTGCTGCCATTAATAAACAGATACGAGACTTATTACTGCCTCAAGCCACAGCACTTTTAATGATGTCCAGAGCAGATAGCTATTAAAGCTGCAAACAGTAGCACAATGGACCTGGCCAGAATGAGGAGAAGGAAGAGAAATAGCATGTCAATGGCAAAGTCCCTGACACTCAGAGAATGAGCAGAGGTTTCTCATTATAAGGACTGCTCTTTCTTTGTAGCTTTTGTCTCTCTGAAGCAGACTCCAGTGTCTTCCAATAGTTCTCCATTAAGTTCATGTTCTTTTTCTTGAAGCTAGAGGCATATTCTCTTCTACTTGACCTCTGGGATTTTTCTTTCCTCCACAAAGGGCAGCTTTAATACCTCTTTGTGAGAAGCGATTTTCCTGTCACATGAAATTTTGTCCCTTAAAAACCAACCAGAAACCAGAACTCTCTTCTTTTGAAAGTGATCTTCTTTATTTTAAGCATATATGTTTTTCACATCCCAACTGTCTGACTGGACTGACTGGACTATGAGACTATTAGGTAATTTGGAGATAAGTNTTGTTGTTGTTTTTGTTTTTTTTTGTTTTTAATGTAGGTCTGTAACATTTCTTGTTTTCCCAGGGAGAGGGTTCCTAAAATTGTAAAAATAGTTACCTTTATTTTTTTTTTCAGTAGACCATAGAAGTGGATTCAGTTGCCATGTTAATTTAGGGACTAAGATGACTCAGATTCAAGACTCTTATCCATTGAATATTTGGACTCTGTTGTGTGGTATGAAAATAAGGTAAGTGCCCTATGTGCAGATTCTCTCTTTTTCTGTGTTTTCGTGCATCTCCTCCTCAGAAGCTGCCTGTCCCCAGACATTAATGTCCTACCTCTTTCCTCTGCTCATGTTTCCTTTTGAATTGGTGGGTGTACAAGGAGCACGTCCCTCCTTCCAAGCGTGCAGATTTCCTCACACCCTGGAGCTTGCTGAATGGCCCTGAAAACTGTGCAGATAAAATTTAGTCAATGTAGAAATTATTTGCATGCATTTTAAGGGCATTTACATGCTTGATATGTATTTATGCTTGTGAGAATGTTTGTCGCATGGATAGGCATGTCATGTTCATTCAAACAGCACTTCTGCTGAAGGTGGCTGTGAAATTAAGGGCCCTTAGAGTTCACTGGACTGGCTAGGGATAGGCTAGAGGAGGTGTATACAGGAAAAAGAGAACCAGAAGTGAGAATGTCATAGTTTAGGAATGGTATTCTTCCTTTTAGTGCCCTTGTAAAGCCATGTGCTGCTCCCCCTTCCCTTCCAACTGGAGGCACAAAAAGCAAAGGTCACTGGTTAAGATAAGGGTAATTTACTGGAAACACCAATGAGATGAGAAAAATGAACTGTAGCAACAACAATATTAACAACAGAAGTTTACAAAAGAGAGAGTGATTCATATGCAAAGCGCTTATCAAGCCCAACCTGCGGAGACCACGGAGAGGACAACTAGTCCTTCAGCCACCCTTGCTAAACGCCAAGGAACTCTTTCTTCAGAGAAGGAGAGTCCCTTCTGCCTGCCCCCAGCAATGAATGAGGGGGTATAGAACCCTGTCTTAGCCATGCCCCCTCCAAGCTACTGCAAAAATTAACCCTGTCCTGGCCAGAAGCAGATCAGGGAAAAAGGAAAAAGAGAAGGATTGGGTCTCTAAAACATGTAGTTTGTATGCTAATGAATAAAGCTTGTGAACTTTATGAAGGACAAGGGAGGTAGGGGGTCAAGGGGCCAAGGGGTAGGGTGAGAGAAACTGTGAATTTATATTTTCATAACAGAAATGAGTTAAAGGCCCCTGTGAAGAAGAAGCTACAGCTCCTCTTTATGGCCTCCCCAGGTGACAGAGCACACAGCTAAGACATGAGTCACAAGAAAGTCTGAGTCATAGGCCAGCTGCTCTTCCCCCCAGAGCATCCTCTCCTAATGGGAAAAGGTGACTAACATGGCCAAAAAGGGTAAAGTGGTAAATATAATTACAGAGGGCATGGTGAAAAGGGGTTCTCCTGTGGCTAGCTTCCCTGCCTTCAGCAAGAGTCCCTGCTTCTTGTAAGGCGCTGTTTCTTCCATTGCCAGGAAAGAGCCATTGAAGGTATCTTCTTCCTTCACATTGACATCAGGGAACTTTGCTTTAGGACTTTTCTAAAGACTGTGAAGAACTATGAGCTGTCTCATAGAGAAAAATGAAGCAAGAGCTAGAAGAGGAGGTGTGAGATACAAATTCACACCTCATTTGTGCTCTAAATGGAGCTCAGGAGCCCTATTTAAAAATTCTGAATGTTATTTTTTTTGAATGCCAGTGTTTATAAAAATGTTTATATTAATTAAATTCCTTCTAAAATGTCACCATTAAAGTTAAATGAAGTGGAATTGAAAAGAAAACAACCCATAAAATGCTAAAGGATGGTTATCGTACTGCTTGTCCTAAAATCAAGAGTGTGTGTGAAAAATATGTGGTATTTCCTCTTAAGTCTTGAAAAATAATAACAGCTTGTGACTTTTATTGTTACTTTTGATCTTATTAACTGTTAAGGAATGTTTCAGTCATCTACTGCAAACACAAAATTATATCTTTACACATTACATGCCTTGGTCCGTGTCACCTAGCTTGCTAGGAGATGGTGGTGGTTTGTAACTAATTAATGAGTCTGTTGTATTTGCTCTAAAATCATATCCATCTGTGTAGATGATTTCAGTGAATTTTAACAGGGTCTCTCTAAGATGTTATTACTTCTGTCATGCAGAGACAACTATATGATGATTTGCATAATTGTAGATGGAGGAAAATGTTAGCCTGCATATTTAAAACTGTTATATACATTTCCACCTCATTAAAGAAAATCACTGGAGCTAGGTAACATACTCAGGTTGGAGATCAGGTGGCAAAGTATACACATTACACAATCTAATTCTCCACTGTTAAAGTGTTCCAGCTGAACAAAACCAATAGAACTGACCTTGCTCACTGAAAAAGTTAGAAAAGAAAACTCATTTGAAGAGTGCTTCTGTGAAAACACACATGTTCCTCTCTGTCATTGTAACTCTAACCTTGGGGATCAGTCACTTTGGATGTGGTAAAGAGATGCTTTCATGAATAAGTAATGATAGGCTTTAATATAATTAGGGATCTTAATAGGCAGAGAGGGAAGAAGGTTATTGTACTTGCAATGTGAAAGCAGAGGGACAGAGTCAGAGAGGGAATGCTTGTACTCAAACCTGTAGTTTAGATCTTTTCTTTTTCTGCCCAAATCTGGTATTGTGTAATTTTTGCTGGTGAGCATTTGTGGAAGTACTCAAGTCTTGAGAGCTCTGAATGTCTCAGCACATACTACGTGCCATAACCTTGGCAGGACCTGCAAGGAGGCAGATTCTGCCAATATCACACTTGAGATTTAGCCCTGATCTTGTGGCTGCTTCAAAATACTTCTGAACATGGTCCTACATATGAACAAACACATGTACTTCTGGCATGCTTTCTCTAATCCAACAAGTAGGAATACAACTTGATCCTCATATTAATTTGGATAAAATACTTATTGTTTTTCCTTGTTTCCTTGGTAAAAGAACAATTTTCAGGGGTGGCACAAAAAAGAGGGTGGCCTGAAAACTAATTAAGGAAGTGAACCTTGATTACCCACATTTATTATCTTCCTCCCTGGCATGTCCAAGTTCATCATCTCAACTTCTGGAATAACAGAGATTCTTCAGTATCTTCACTACTAATTTTGCACTGAGATTTAAAAATATAACAGGGATTTCGGATTTGTTTTTTAATGGACTGTATATTATAATCCAAATTTAAAGGAATCACAGTTTGACTATGTTATGATTTAACTGAAATGTGAAAGACACGATTTTACTCAAGAAAGGTTTGAAAAAGTCTAGGGGTTTTTTGTCAGGGAAAGCAAAAGAAATAAATTTTGTACTCCTCTTTTGGTGCAAAATGTGTCTGGAATTAAAAATTTTGAAGCAGGCTCCACTGTATAGTTTTGCCTACTGTAAAAGTTGGCAAAATTAAAATTCAACATGCCTTTAACTTTGCCTATTATTTTGTGATCACTAGTTCTCATAAATATTTTTATTAGGCTGCCATAGTCTTCCTACAGTCCTACTTACATCAGGTGAATTTGGTGAAAAAAAATGTGGGAACAGATATTTTTGAAGGTTGCAGGTTTTGTTGCAGGGGTGGAACTGATATTCAAATAAGCAGTGCTAGGCAAATGGATATTATATAAGCTCAGTGAATCATGGAAAGTGATGAATTGTACAGCACCTAACTCATTACACCAAGAGAAAAAACAATCAGTTAAAAACATTTGACATGCCAAATTTCTTTCAAAACACCCTATTGCATTTACTATTCTTTTAACACGTTGTACATGCATGATCCAAGTATTCCCTTATGCTCTAAAATGTTTTTCAAGTAAGAAAGCTGAAAATGGCAGGGGTTTTAATTACTATTAGCACAGGCAAAGTAGCAACAGTGCAACATGTTGACACTGGAAAACAAAAGATTAATCATAGTCCCTTTTGTTTGCCAGTACTGCTTTTCCTTGTGATTTTAGCAGATGTGTGTGAAAAAATCCAAAGGCACTGTAAGGCAGAGGCGGTTTTGTCACTGATTCAGTACCCTTACATTTTCTCTGTGATACTTATCATTAGATAAAACCACTGAGTTGGGGCAAACTGATTGATCAAGGTCACCGTAGAAGTATTTTTTGAAATACAGGCAGCAATGTCCTAAAATGGCAAGCAAGTTCTAGTTCTGTCATTTAGATGCATGAGCAAAGCTTCAATAAACAGGAGGAACAGTGAACATTTATAAAACTCCTGCCCTGGGTCTGCTGGTGGTAGTCTCATTTGTCAATACAGGGCCCTGAAAACTCAATGCTAAGATGCTTCCAAATGAATTTTGATTCTGCAAGGAGCTACTCACCCCAGGAATGATTTGTCTTTACTCTGACTTGCTCATCTTTGTAATGCTTCACCTTTTTATTTTGTAAGCTGTCCCCAAGCAAAATTGTGTGGAGTCTGTTGCTGATCCTCTCTCTCTCATGCAAAAGAAGACAAGAGAGGTAATAACACCACTTTTTGAAAGAAGACTATCTACATCTCTGGTTCTGTGCCAACTTTCTTTTCATCTCAGAGTCTCCAACAGATATGGATGAACTAGATGTTTCCATAATGTCCAGAATGACAATTTTCCGTCTATAGATTCATCAAATACTCCCAGGACCTCTGCTCAGGGACATGAATTCACACCTGCTGCCTGCAATATAAGCACAGAGCAGAAAGACAGCCCTTTCCCAAATACTATTCTGTATAAAAGGAAGAATTGGTTAAAGACAAGAGGGAACTACAAAGGGACAATAGGATAAGACTGAGGGAGTTTTGAAAATGAACTGCAAAATGGTCTTCCTAAAGTTTATGGGAAATGAAATTGTGGCAGCTGTTACTTGAAAATGGAGAAAAACTGTCTCTGAGACAGCACCAGACAGGATAGGGTGATGGTGATGGCTGGTAAAAAAGGAAGTAAGGGGTGAAAAATGCTGTTTTACTCAGATTATACCTTCTCTCAGATGAGAGCCTGCCTGAGTCTTCACTGCTTGTTTTCCTTCTGGTCCAAAGATCTGCATTCTTACCCATCCAGTGGTACAAGTTCAAGAGTGATGGAGGCCAGCCCCCTGTGCTCAGTACTGGGAAGTCCACAGTGCTTGGAATGCCCTCTAAGGATGTAGGGTTTAAAATCCCCCAGGCTGAGGCTGTTTTCCCTCCAAAGATGTGCTGCTGTTGGCACATTGGGTTAAAACAATTTTCTAGTCCCTGAGGGTCACTGAAGAGACACTGGAATCTAGTTACATTGTTTTGGCAACCTGAAAGGGTCTATCAGATAGGTGTCTTGCATTGTTCACAGCAGCAGACAAGTATTTTGGAAGGGCTGGAGCTCTGGTCAGATTTTCCTTATATGCCAGGGCTAAGCACATGATATTGGATGCAGCCATAACTCACTCCAGTGTCTAACATAGTGGTGTGTGTTCTGTACAATAACCTTCTGATGGAACATTGTGTGATTTATGGCCACATCCAATATCAGGTGCTTAGCCCTGGCTTAGCCCTCTGAGTATGCAGACCATGAATGGTTACTTTCCTTCTCACTTTTGGTATTACTGTTACATGTAAAAACACTCCTCCTCCTTGAACTATTGACTGCTGATGCAGTTCACCTCTACTATTTCTTGACCAGTGTGTTCCACCAGCTCATTCTGAACGGTCTGTGCCTTTGTGAGACCACATTTTAAATGGCATTAATGGTGTAAAATGGTGTTAAATGTCGCCAGTGCCAACAAATGCATGACAAATTCCTAGTGAGTGTCCATTGCTGAGAGTGAGAGTATTAGGATGAGAGTTGTGAGATGGATGAAAAGAGCCCTCACCACCATACTGCAGCTGTATTAGTCTGCAGTGAGCCTACCTGGTGTGCTCAGTGCAGAATGGTTTTCTTGAATTCTGAAAATGCTGATGGGTTTTCAGTGGGAGTGAAGGCCCATGGCCACATGATCTCTTGCTCCACATACCCCCATCTGTGTTACTGATGCATCACACTTGTTTAAATGACACAGTTTTATCAGTTTCTGAGAGCTTGCAAAGTCTTTTTGATGCTGGAATTAAAGATACATTTTTGCTTTATATTGCATGAGGGTTATTTTTAATGTTAAGATAAAATGTCTTTTTGGTCTTTTTATTTGCCTCTGACTCTCCCAATGAGCTCTAAGGACATTCAACGTACTGGGTGATTCCTACCAAGGGACCTATCATTACAAACTTTCTGTACCCAGATAAACTGATAATCATGATAAAGACTCCAGCTTTTCTGCCTGGCATCTAACTGGAATGTTCCTCATGTACAACACTGAAAGATTTTGGAAAATAGTGGAACTAGCCCAGGCTAATGATGAGAACTTGTTAAGAGCAAAACTAATATCATTATTTCCTAACAAGAATTAGGTTTATGCCCAGTTCTATCCAGAAACAATTTCACCTGATCAGTTGTAATTGTCTGGAGCTGTTTACCTCTGAGTAGTCCTTCTACACTGTTTTGTGGTTGAGGGGATGTAGAGAGGGCCTTTGTGGCTCAATTCACTCTGACAGGAAGGAGAAGGTATTGAAATTTTAGAAGAAAAATGTGTCAAAATCACCCATTTATTTTTGTAACCATTAGAAGAACCCTCAGGCAGTTAGATGAGATGTGAGCATCTGGTAATCTTTGCAAGCCTGAAGTTAAGGGAAGTTAACCCAGAGAAGGAGGGTTGTTTCTATTCTCTAATATAGAATGGAGCTCACACCACTCTTTTGTGAGCAGTGAGCCTCTTTTTCTCATCAGAGGCACACTAGGGAGCAATGTGAAATCTTCATCTGCCTCTAAGTCAACACATGCATAGAAGGCTGCCTGCACATAGGATTCCAGGAGGAATCATTACCAAAGTACATTTAAAAGATCTGTATAATCAGACTGGAATCTGAATTTGTTTGCCCTTAAGCAAGGTGGCCTAAATGTTGAAAGCAATTTTGAAGGTAAGTATCTGAAAATCCCAGCGATTGACTACTTGATTCTTCAGGTACTTAGGCACTGAGTCCCAGGGGCAGTCCTTCTCTATGGCAATGCCCCTTTTCCCTGCTTTTAACAATGTATCTGAAAGCCTGGTACGTGGTAGGTGTACAAATAAAAATTACTCTCTTCATGTTTACCGAGCTCGACAGGATGCATTTGTGATTTCGAAGCACTGCTCAGCAAACGGTGGAGGAAATATGAAACTCAGCGAAACTGTAGATAATTTTTATGTCTTTTGTTTATTATGGTGGCATACTACAAAGTACAGATCACTCGACTTCACAAATTATATTTGTTTTCGTAAAAAAAGAGCTAGATCTCTCGCCTGTTAAAGCAAGCTTAAAACCCAATATTTTTTATTCTTCCAAAATCCCTGAAAGATTAGATGATCCAGTAAGGGGAATATAAAAGTAACAACAAGCCAAAAGTACAAAATAAGCAAGAATAAAGGGTGCATTTAACCCTAAAAGCAATTTGCACAGTCTTTTGTTTTGCTGCTGTTAAAATAAACTACAAATAAATGTTGAGGTTTATATGTCACCTCAGAGGATGGCTGCAAAGATTTGTATGGAGTCGCAGGACACTAAGCCTATTGAATCCACTCCAAAATGGCTAAGTAGCTTGTTGTGCAGCCAGCAGCAATAGATATTTTGATAATTTTTTTTTTTTTTCCCTGAGTAGTCTTGGGATTACCCACTAGATGGCACTGGTTTTGCATGTCTGGAAGGTAAGCAAGATTTTTCCAGAGAAAAATCCAAGTGGCTGGTTCCATTAAATTCTACTTTATATCACTAGATGGCAGATTTGAGCTATTTATGGGAAAAACCAAAGACTTTAATGGTCTGTGTTGCTTCTTGCAAAAGCATTTTAATTTATTTTTTCCTAAGCCTTCTTTAAGTGAAATATTATACAAAAAATAAAAATTACTGGCTGAAAAAAGGACTTTTGTTTAAAGCATTTGTTTCATCTTTTTAAAATTACAAGTAGAAATATACAGGAAAGAGTCCATTAAAACCATTAATAAAGAGGGAATCAAAACATAAATGAGTAAGAGCACCCTTCTGAAAACTATTTCCAGGTAGTGGCAATAAAAAAAAAAATCTAACATATAAGAATACTGAAAAGGCAAAAATAGAGAAATGTGTTTTGATTTAAAAATATATGACAAGGATACTTTTCCATTCTGTGATACTTTCAGCCTAAGATCATAAACCTGTCTTTTTTTTTTTTATCTCTGTGAACCCTTTTTAATATATTTACAGAGATGTGTGTAAAAAGGGGTACAAAGAAAATTATCGCCTTATAACATCAATTTCATTTTTGGATGCTTGTGCTCTCTCTAGAGCAAGAAAGCTGGAAAGTAGGCTTGCCTTTGCTAAAATCAATGAAAAGTGTTTTTCATGGAGCAACATTTTTCAGCCTTGCTGTCTTGAGGATCCTAACAATCACACCCAAAATTTATTTGCCAGGAAGCAGTCTGCCTACCTGGTGCGGGTAAAGTTCCAGCCGGAGACGGCTGGGCTAGCTCTGGAGCAGTAGGAGAATGGCCGCAGTACATGTGATGCTTTGTCTATGTAAACTTTCGAAGGGATGGGTGGTGAAGTTGCTCCCAAGACCTGAGCTATTACCTCTGCAAGCAGTGCACTGCAAACCAGAGCCGATCTAAGGACAGGAATTGGTCTTGTCCCCTCTGATATGCTACCATGGCAGCAGGTGCCTTCATCCACTTGGACTCCACATCTTGTTATTTTACTCTCAGAGTATTTTTACCTTTATCTTCCAAAGTGGTATAGAGGTCTCACACTTTTTTAAAGATTTCTTTGGTTTTTTCCCAGGTACAGATATGCTGCTGAATCTGTGTCACCTCCTTATATAACAGCCCAGTGCAGTCACACAAGAAGCAACAGCCCACACTCAGCTCCCACATTTCCTTGGGGAGGCTGGAATGCATGTCTCAATGCTCCTTGGAGGTACTGTGAACACCTGACTGTGGGGTGCTGGAGTGTGGAAACTCTCTTTTCACTTTTTCTGTGGATGCTGCACATTAAAAACATCACTGGTGTCAGAGCAGGAACACAAGTGCATTCCCTAAGGGATGTGGGTTCTGTTGCTCTGCTAAGTGGGTGCATGACACTTTTTCCTTCTGCTTCCAGCATCTATGAAGTTAACCATTTCTATGTAGTGGAAAACCTTCAGTAAGAGACTGAGGACTATAAACAGCCAACTACCTGAATATAAGCAGCCAACTACCTGTGTTTCTCAGACTCTCCTTTGGGATGTTGTTGTAGGCTTGAACCCTTTTAGGTAAAGGTGGGGATTGAATGCAGGTCCCCTCTGTGATCTAGACCTGCTGTAACTACTGTGCAAAGGCAGGAACAGAAACCTCCTCTTCGGGGTGCCTTTTCAAAGCAAGCTGTGGAAACCACAGTGTTTGGTAAAGATCCTAATTGTGTAGGTGTGTTAGGTGAAAAACATGAAACTGAGAGAGAGTTAGAGTGGGTTTTTGAATGTTAATTGGGCTTGGGCGTGAGATGGAGCTCATCAGTGCTGTCAGAACTGAAGGTTTATCTGTGCACACCCTGAAGATCTTTAGGCAGTGAGGGAAGTTTGATGTAAAAAAGTGTGTGGGTACTTTTGTATCTAGGAGAATCCAAGAGAAACTAAGGAAAGGTTTTGTCTTTGCATCCTACACCCCACATGCTGATTCTTGCAGACACCTAACAGCACTTTTGGATCAGTCCTAAGTAGTCAGCACAAGAACTCAGAAGAAATTGATCTATATGCTTAACCAGAACTGAGCAGACGTAGTTCTTTCTCTCCTACACACCTGGAAGCTCATGAAGACACAGGAGACTCCAGTGGGATCTGAGTTGCATGGTCTGGCAGAAGGATAGCAGAGATTAAGCCAGGGTATTACACCTAGAGCAGACAGATTCCCTAAGGGATGTGTGTGTAGAACGGATTAGGGAAACCTGGATGAGAAACATACAGTGCATAACAACTCCAGGCACATTACACTGATGCCTGCTGCTTGGGCAGGATAAACACAATTAGTTATACGTGCTGAGCTAATCTGGCAAATCCCATCCCAGCCAATTCACTGAAATTGCATTTGCCTGCTCTCCCTGCTCTTGTTGTGTAGACATTCCCATGCCTAATTCTGGGGGCTTAACCAGAGTGTCACTCTGCACAGAGTTGCTAGAGAGGATCATAGCAGGAGTTATGCCCTCACATGTTCTGCTTTTCAGACTTCTAGCAAATACTGTCCCTGTCTCAGAGTGTGTCTGAGCTCCTGCAGTTCCTGTCAAAGCCAACTCAGTATCCTGATCAAAGGCAAGTGTGACATTTGGCAATATCTCCCTCAGTTTTAGGATAGGGAGCATTTCAGATTTTGTTGTGCAAAAGATACATGCTCAAGCTATTCACCTGAACATCATCTCTCTAGACAAGAGACATTGTAACCTCCAAAGTGATGGTGCCCATCCACTTCCTCATTTTGGACCTTCTGTTATGACAAGATAAATTTCCCTTTATTCGCCTTGATTATGAAGGGGGATCAGAGCTGGCTGGGACAGGAAATTTAACTTTCAGGGTCTCACTGCTAATGGAGGTGAATCTCATACTGTCTCTGCAAAGGAGTTTGGAAACAAAGAATCCCCTAGCTGATAGCTCTACTCCAGGGCTATAGGCACTTCTGAGGTGCTGCCCTCTTCTTCCTAAATCATCACAAGAGCTTCATCATCACAATTCCTTCTGGAATTTCTTGGGTAGGTTATAAAATCCTTTGGATTGGGATGGACCACAGGAGTCTAGTCAAACATAGTACTAACTCATGGCCAGCTGTAGGGTCAGATTAGGTTGCACAGGGCTTTATCTAGTTGGGTCTGGAAAACCTTCTCTGCTTCCCTGGGCAACCTCTTCTGTTGGTTGATTTGCCTGAGAATGAGAAATGCTTTCCTGATACCTGCTCAGAAATTCTTTTTCTCCTACCATGTACTGTTGTAAAAAGCCGGTCTCCATCTCCTTGATGATATTCTCACAGATGCTGGGGTATCCTGCAAGGTCCCTCTGATGCTCTCTCTTCCCCAGCCCACAAGATATCTACTTCTCACACACCAACAGGAGCTGGATTCCCACTAACCCCAGCCAGGATGTGTAAAGACCACAGGTCTCCCCCTTGGTCTCCCAGAGGAGCAGTGCAAGAGCAGCAGCTGACAGACTAATTATTAAGGGAATTATCTCTATGTCTGTTAGACTTACGGTTTTTCTCTGTAACACTTTCAAGAATGAGAAACAAGGTCAGGTGTTCTCTCAGTGCTGTGTGCCCCTGTTGTGAGGAACCAAGACTTTGGCCTTCATTAAGGCTAAGCTTTGTGGGTATTCTAGTGTCAGACCTCCAGTTAGGAAACTGAAAAAGAAGATAGAAATATGTCTTGAGAGATATTCAAGGGCTATCAATTCTTGATCCACATCCACTATAACTCAGCTGACTCCTAATTGCATTCTTCACCAAAATGTACACTCATATGGAAATTGCCATAGCTTTGTTTGGCTAGCTTTGCATACTCAGAAACTATTATTTCTAGTAGGGTTCAATGCTCGTGGTGTTTCTCCTGTTTCAGCCAGGCTAGTGTTTCTTCCAGCAGTGGGTCTCATTAGAGTGAACTGAAGTATTTTTTCTCTCCTTTTGTATTCAGTACAAAGCAGTGTGGTTCTGACATGACTGAGCTTAAAATGAAGCAAAGCCTAGCATCTGCATTTATGAGAGAAGCTGCAGTTTGTCTTGCCACTAGATCTATACACAGCCTCGAGAGCTGACTGTAACCAGACTGCAAACGTGATGCCTGCACTGGTATAGTTTAAACTTGGAGGCTACCTTGTTTTTTTCTCAAGTGTCACACCTGCAGCTCAAGTGTCACACCTGCGTCTGCAGCTTCTCTGGACAGTCAGCAGGAGGAGGTTACAGTCACAATGTCCTTTTTTCTGTTCTGCTTTAAACTGTCCTATCTCCACCTCTGGTGACAAATTTGCACAGTAGCTCTAAGCAATGTGGGACGTATTTCTGTCTGCTGTGCACATCTGTTTATGTCCTGTCCTAGCTGGGGTGAACAGGCAACAAGGAATCTGGCTCCCCTGCTTGTCCCCACAAGCCGTGTACCAGCAGAGGAAAAATTCTTCCCCTCAACTCTTTCATTTGCTGTTAGAGCAGTCCTAGCCTAGGATGTGAACAAGGGCTGGATTTTGTCTCAGTTTACTTCTTTGACAAATGTGGGATTCCACTACTGCCTTGGCATTAAGCACTTTTTAAAATGTAAATTTCTCAGCTGCAAGGAATCACATTAAAAAAAAGTATATTCAAAAAGCAACTGTCTAAATCAAAGACTAATTGGCTGCCAAATTATGGGTTTATGCAACTCCCTCATCACAGCTTGTTTTGCTTTTTTACCAGAGGTAAGTAAAAAAGCATCAGAAAACACACAAAAAATATTTTTGTTTTCCTTTCATAATAAAACATGTGATGTCAACCCATTTACTTTGAAAGTTCTTGCTACCTTCAGTGAAAATTTGTCCACCTGAGATTGCCTGTCCAGCTGCAGGGAAATGGGAAACAATCCTGTGATTAAATCCTAACTAAAGGGAAACTGAGGCAAGGAGCACAGTCAGCAGCAAACTATTGAGTTTCTCGGGAATGGCAGCAGGTTCCTCAAGGATCTGGGCATCTTGTCTTCCTGCAGAGGATTCAGAGCAGCAGCAGTGAGATCATCTTCCCTTAAATGCATGTCAAAGCACTCAGAGATTCACAGTCTTCATGTACCAGGGAGGTTTTTTTGGTGAATGCCCTCTGGGACTGGGGCCATATAGAGACTGAAAGATCTTGAAATCAAAGTGCAGCTGTTGGTTAACTTTATTGCTCAAGTCTCCATGGTGGCCTCAATCTCACACCCAGGGAACTTAATGGGAGGAAGAAATTAGTTCCTTGACAGGTGTTAACAATCACATGGGTGAAATGCTCTGAACCACAACCCACAAGGCACCAGGGTTAATGTTAGACCTGAGGTACATTATTCTGGGTCACTGTCTTAGTGGTTGACCTAGTACCGGTGTGGAATTTGGAGACAATCTCCCCGGGATGTAACCGGAGTCAGATCACATTTTCCTTTCTTCTTTCTTTCTGTGACAGTTCCTCATCCTGCCTCAAGCTCTGTACTTGCCAGCCTCTCAAAAACATCATATGCAGCAGACTACCTGAATGCAGTGATGTTCTTCTCTGTCTGACCTTGCAATGATGTTTTTCTTCCCCAGCTCATAACCAGGATTTTATCTTTATTCTTTGTTGCATCTCAGCATGTGAATCTCACTTGCAATGAAGAACAAGGATTCCAGGTAAATTACAGCAAAGTAATGAGAGTTTCTAGTGAAGCATTTACCTTATTTCTTCAGGTTTAATTTTTACCTTTTCCTCTAAGTTTTCCCAGTGATACGTGTTTAAAAGAGTAACAAATCCAGTGCCTCTGGGGAACCATATACCCAACAATGTGCTGCAGAATGATTACTCAGGAATTCCCATTAATAGTGGGATAACAAATCTGATTCTCCTTTTTCAGCAACACAGTGCCTTACTAGAGGATTGGGAGAGGAGGTAAGGGAGGTGTGGGGAGTGTGGGGTGTGTGTGTGTGTGGTGGGCAGAGGGGCCGATGTGCAGAATAGGGTCCCCTTTTTATCAGCACTAGGGCTTTGTGAATCAATGAGGGTCTTACCCAGTAACAGGCTTGAGCTCTGTATGCACACACACTAACCAGGCTCACCTTTGAAATATGCTCACTGGTAAGCAACAGCTTAGAAAGAGAAGGGTACAAATACCATTCCAAGAGCTTTTCCAACTGTGCTGAATCTTTGCTATGTCAAAAATAAACTGCAAAATGAAAAGATGAAGAATAAGCCTACCATTTTGCGTCCTTACCTCTTAAAATAAAAGAGTAGTTTTAAACCGCATAAAAATGTTCTGCCATGATGAATTACACATTTATAACCCTATTTAGTGAAGTATTTTACCTATGTAATTTTAAAACTGTCACTTTGACAAAAAATATAGATGAGCAAGTTGGCCTTTCACATTTAATGTTTTCGTTCTTATTTGCAATTCACCAGGTTGAGCTTTGATTAAAGAAGTGGTATAAATGGAATGCATAATGGTCAGGACTTGAGGAACATATTACTCTGACACTGCAGGATAAGACTTTTTCCTTTGTATAAGCAGATTTGGTTTCTTCACCTGAGAAACTGCTTGATCCTGGCCCGGCTGATTTTATTACATCTGAAATGCATCTTTGACTCCAAATTTGCATAGAATAAGGTGCTTGATTTCAAAAGGAAAAGACAAAAGTCAGTGGATTCACATATTTATAACACTTTCTTTTAACAGAATTCAGGGAATGAATCATCCTATGAAGTATGACTTTGAGTCTAGGATGAGGTGTAGCTGCTTCAAAAAATTTTAGGGACAATGCTAAGATATGATCAGAAGAGGTTCTGCTCTGGACACAGCGCATCCTGTTAACATGGGTTTTTCTCCACAGCAGCTGCTGTGTGTGCTTGGCATAAAGTGACCCCGAGTTAGCTAAGAAGAAGTATTTCCCTCTCACTCCTATACGTCAGAGATACATTTTATATCTTCAATGCACTTTTCTCTGGAAGCCTCAAATCTTTCAGGTTAAGTTATAATTTGGAAATAAAATCCCCCAAAACAACCCCAAACCTCTAAACCAACCAAAAGAACAATCGCCTAGAAAGGCTTCCTTTCAAAAGAGTTACTCAAATACAGAAATATTTTCTTTTTCAGTAGACATGTTAAATACAAATTCTCTTCCTTGTGACTAGTTGTAAGAATTACACATTGCATTCCAGCTCCACACGTGAAATGGTTTCCTAATGGAATCACTCTGTATCGGTGAGGATAATAAATCCAGATGATCCTTCAGTAAAGACCTCAGGTGTGTCACTGGATTAGTGACTGTTAAGACAAGTACCTCAGCAGGGAAGTAGGCAGCCATTTAACGTCTAATGACAACTTCACACAATTATCTGTGTTTAGTTCTGTTTGATTAAATGGCTCCTCCTCTCAAGGGTCAGTGACATCAGAGTTTGTTTTAGGATCTAAACTTACCAGCTTGAATACAACAAATATAAATAAATAAATAAATGAATGAATGAATAATAGTAAGTCAGATGTGAGAAACAAAGGAGATGACAGAATTCAATTATTCTGTTTGGAGATGGTCCTGACAGAAGATGTGAAACATCTACCTATCTAGGAAGGCCAATTTTAGGAGCAAGGGTGGTGGTTCATTGAAGCATTCATTCTTCTTTTTTAATTTCCTTCTTTGGATGTTGGTTTGCAGTAGACCACTTGGCAGGATCTTTGAGCCAGCAACCAGATCTGACACCTGGCTTCCAACCCTTGTTCCAGGGAATTCCATAAGCAGTTTGTACAAAGCTGAAAATATGAAGAAGAGATATTGAACTGATAATTTTAGATAATGTATCCTGGGCTGTGCAAGAACCTTTCTTTAGAGGCAGAAAATAGGGGTCTGCGTCCATAGAAGAGCTCCTGTGTTGGGGTTGGTGACAACTGGAGGAAAGAAGTGGTTGTTTCAGGTATTTTTTTATGCCAGTCTAAGTTTTAGAAACCCTTCCCAGCTGAAACTATTTATCAAATTAATGTTGAATTCATAAAATTGTTTTGGAATGGATGAAATTGCTTTTTGGGGATATGAATAGTTCATTCACAGGAAGAAAAATGTGCCCAGCTCTGGCGGATTATATTGGCAGGAATGCACCCAAATGTTGCTAGAAATGACTTCCAGGATGAAGAAGAGTGATGAATCCCACACTTAACCTTAAAAATGTGCTTAAAAGCTTCCCTGAATGCAAAGTATATTCTCGTTACTGGAAGCGCAGGGCTGAGTTCTGCTCTGCTTTATGTGCTCATGTACATCCAAGCAGGCTATGAGCCAAAAAAATGCAATATGCAACACTTTTGCAAAAGTGTTTGCTACATCTTCACCTATTTCCAGAAGAGTTTATGCTTATGTAGGTTTCTCTGACAGCAGAGAAGCAGGTCCGGTTTTCTAAAAAGACATTTTGAATATGAGTCAGCAGTCAAGGGAGGGGATTGTTGCAGGGTGAAACCCTGCACAGAAGGCTGACAATGACTCCTATATTTTTTAGTTATTTCTTCCCTTTTGTGCTATTCTACAAAGAACAACCCAATGGGTGGAAAAAAGATAAACTACTTCACCTACATTGGTCAAGTCAGAGGGCCATCAAGAAGAAGTCCCTCCTAGGGAAGGGAATGTAAACATAGGTTACAGTTAGGAAAACACGTCTCTTGTTGACAGAACAGTCTCTGGGAAAGAGTTTCAGAGAAACCAAAACATCACAGGCACGAACCAGGGCTACAGATTGTCCCACTCTGCTCTGCACTGGGGCAGCCCCACCTCAGGGGCTGTGTGCAGTGTTGGGTGCCACAGTGTAAGAGAGACATTAAACTGTTAGGGGGTGTCCAAAGGAGGGCAATGACAACAGTGAAGGGCCTTGAGGGGAAGCCTTGTGAGGAGTCACTGAGGTCAATTGGTCTGTTCAGCCTGGAGGAGACTGAGGGGAGAACTCATTGCAGTTACCCCTTCCTCATGAGGGGAAGAGGAGGGACAGGCACTGATCTCTTCTTGGTGGTCCCCAGTGACAGGACGCCAGGGAATGGCCTGAAGCTGTGTCAGAGGAGGTTTAGGTTGGATATCAGGAAAAGATTCTTCATCTGCGAGTGGTTGGGCCCTGGAACAGCCTCCCCAGAGAAGTGATCACAGCATCAAACCTTGATAGAGCTCAAGAAGTGTTTGGACAGTGCTCTCAGACACAGCGTGTGACACTCGGGGATGGTGCTGTGCAGGGCCAAGAGTTGTACTTGATGATGCTTTGTGCGTCCCTTCCAACTCAGCATATTCTGTGTTTCTGAGATGTTTTAATATCACTCTGTCTCATTTGATTTGCCTGCAGAGATTTTGTTAAACAGAAAGTCTCCAGTGACGTAAATGAAATCTTTTGCTAACTCTCCAGGACAGTGATGGTATTTAAGTCAAATATGACTCTTCCAGACTGAGTGTGATACGTCTGCTGTACCTTTTCTTCCTTCATTGCTATTATCTCACTTAACACTGGCTTGATTAACTGGCTAAGTGGAAATGCTGAACTATAGCTGAAATTCTTTCTTTTCCTGTCAGTTCTTGAAAGGCCGAAATGATAAATGAGATTCAGATCTCAAAGCCTCACTTGCATCACAAAATGTCAAGCCAGCTAATACATAGGTTCAGCATTTCTTAAAATCTGCTACCTGCCTGCTGTCTCTATCTTCCTCTGCACCTGTGGAGGTGCATGTGACTGCACACTTTTGTATTTTTAAGGCCAGCCTCTGGTTGTCTTGACTTGTAGGTAGAGACCATGTAGAAGATTTTAATATGTGTCTTTGGCCTCTTCTACTTGTCAATATCCAGCAATTCAGATGCACGAAGGTAAGAAAATGAAAGGAAAGAAAAGGAAAGGAATATATTTTGAAATTCCAGAACTAACTATACAAGAGATACGTAGAAGGTCTGACAGTATGTCAACTCCAACTTGAACCACCTCTTGAAAGTTGCCCAAAACTCCTTTCCATGACTAAAACTTTATCACACCCATTTCCACAGCAAGTGGTTAGAAGCAACCTATTAGAAAAGATAAAAAGTTCACAAATGGTATATTACATCTCTAGAGAAACCAAGAGGGACATTGGTCAAACAACCTAAGATCATTTTTGATCCCAGAAAACAAACTTGTTTTCTCCATGATGAGAAAGACAGGGTGTCTCAGATACTTCCCTTTTATTGGATTTGGACGGAATTACCTTCTGCCCCCTGAAATCTATGGGAATTTTTTCAGCCTGAATATACAAGCAGGACACAAGTGAGCACAAAAGAGAAATTAGTATTACAAGGAGCACTGATTTTCCTGCCCTCTGTCTGTATCTGCAAAATCTACTGTCCTGGACATTACAATGGCATTGTATCTTACAATTACAATTTTATCACCCTGTGTTGCACACCTGTGACTTTTTCAGGCTTCTAATTGTACAAAGCTCATTCTGGTGAAAGGTTCATGAGCATTTGCAAGCAGTTTATAATGAGGATGTCATTGCTTTTCATAGCGTTAACAAGATTACCATCATGTGTTCATGAATACTTAAGCACATTCAATAAAAAGGATGGGATGTGAAGAGGATGAACTATTGCAGCTCTGAGATTGTTAATCAAGGTTGTAAATTATCCACATCCTTTAAATTCATGGTGGGATGGCAACATCCAAGAAATGTTTCTCCAATGGGCTGCAGTCAGAAAATAAACTTTTTTTTTTTTGTTGGTTTTAAGGACATCGCCATATTCTGCAATGCTTCAGTACAGAAAATTAGCTCAGAGTCCCAAAGTACATATGGTCATGAGCTGTGTCTGCCTTTGCTTGCTTCTGTTAGCTGATAAATTGATGATTTGAGCTAGAAGGAACGCTTTACTCAGTATATTGGTTCTGGGGGAGGTTGTGACGCAGGTTTGATGCTTTACAGTGTAGGCCATCAGATATACATCTTTGTTTCCAGGCAGATCCATTTATTTACTTACTGATTTTTGCATTGAACCTTCTTCTGCCACCTAATTCATCCTTGTTAGTTTTCTGGAGTCTGCTCATTCACACTTCCTCACTCACCTGGAAAGTTCGCATTGCTTCACAGGACCCTGCTCTCACAGTTACTGATGGGTGTTTCATGGGTGCACCAACAGGTGCAGACGAGGGCCAAGGACTGACTTCTGGCCCAGAAGTCAAGTGACACAGACCAGTTTCTGTCAACACTACTTAGAACAACCTTTTTACGAGAAAATTGTTGGTTGTCATGGTGTAACATTAAGGACTGGCAGTTAAGTCATGTGGACAATGAGGTGAACACTCAGGCTCAATCCTCTTTTTCTCAGCAGAGTGAAACCTCTGAGAAAGAGTGGTGTTTGTCTGCCTGCTGGGGTCTCTACCACAGAAACATGTTGTCAAATGCACTGCTGTGCAGTGTTTCAAAAATCACAATGCTGTGATACTCTAGTATTTCCAAGAGGCCCAGATATTAACTGCAGGAAGGAGATCTTGCTAGCACTCAAATGCCTACTTCAATGTTTTGAATGCAGAGAGGGAGTCCTGAGTTCTGGGCTCTGCTGAAAAATTCAACATTTTATTTAGTATGACGCACTAGAGGAAGTGGACACAAGGAGTTTCTATCTATTGCATGTCTCTAGCCTCCATACTAGAGAGTTTCAGTCTCCTATGTTTTATTCCATTTAGATCTCTGTAGTCCTTCTTCTCAGCTTTATGGTAGATTGTCATGGGCAAGGTTAAAGGCAAGTGGTCCCAGCTCTTTTAATCCTGCTGTGTCACTTGGTGGTTTGGACACTCTTGTAGAAGGTAAAAGGAGGAGGTGACCCAGAATCTCCTGTGGCAGAGCAGCCAATTAAAGTTAGGCTTTTGTACTATTACTAAAAAGACCAGGTTATTGAAGAAAAATTTGCCACAGAAGTGATGATATTTGTTCAAGACTTTCAGAGAGTATTTCAGAGCATGTACCTTCTAATAAGCTTAATTTGCTATTGAGCAGTGTGTTGGAAGGCACATTGACCTTGTTGTGCCCTGTTGTACTGTGTTGAATCTAAACCCATGCAAGACTCAATTAATATAAGCTTATTTGTAGCCATCTGAGAGATGAGTCTTTTATATGTCACTCTGTTTGATGCAGAGGAATATAATCTCTAAAACACTTACCTGCTCTCTCTAGTTACCTTGGTGTCAATGTCAAGTTGGTCACATGAGGAAGACATGTCTCCTGAGCTTTTGAATTTGATCCCTAAAATGATGCCTCCAATGTTTTGACTGACATTAACAATAATGAAATATCAGATTTAGCAAACTCCCACTTAGACTAGTTAGCCCTAAGTTGTGATGACCAGGCATTGGTCTAAAGAAAACAGCTTGTGACCCCTGGTGGTACCACAGGAGCTGGATTCCTCTTGTTTGTTTTTAAAAGTGCAATGAAACAATAGGGAAGACAATCTTTTGCAATTAATGTGATCAAGTTATACAATGTAAAGCTTTGACAAATTAAAACAGACTCTGTTGCAAACAGGCTTTGAACATAATTTCTCCTAAAGCTGACAAGAAAATACACTTTTAATCAGAAAGCTAGAGAACAAAATTCTTTCATGTTATTATTATTACACTATGTCTTTTTTATCTTTTTTCATTCCCTCCCTTTTTTTTGCACACTGCTGAGCCTCTAGTATCATAATTGAACTGAACAGATATTTTTCATTAAACACCAAGGATCTTTTCTGTGCCCCTCCTCAGATCCCTTTGAAACTCCCAGAAGTAGCAATCTGATTTTCTTCGTACTCAAATCTTCCTACTTGAGACGACAGTAAAAATATGGATGATTGCTTTAAACCTTGGTTGAGGTAAATGCAATGCTCAATAACTTCATCAAATAAAGCTTGAATTTTATGGTGCATATGCCAGTCTTCACGGTTCACTGAACTTTTTCAAATAGTACACTGTCTGGCTATATCAAATTTGTAGAAAGGGATTGATTTTGTTGTTGTTGTTGTTGTTGGAATAAGGCCATTTCAACCTCATTGCACACTTTCTTGAAATAATAATGCTACATTAAAAGATAAATGATAAGCAGATTACTATTTTTAAGGATTATTCAGAATGTTAGCAACAAATATTACAGACTTGCTGCTGTAAACTTAAATGGCAAGTCTCAACCTGATTATTAAAGTTCTATTTTCCCCAGACATATAGGATTATAGGGCAAGCTGGTTTTTTTTTGTCTGCTAGACAGAAGCTTTATGGTTTCAACCATACACTGCTATGATTATTTTTTCTCCCATGTATTTCCTTCGTTTTGTGATGGTATTGATAAGATAGCAATGGAGACTGTAAAGTGCTTCCTGAACATAGCTAATGTTACCAACTGTGATAGTGGGAGAATATGTGATGAAAGCAGACACATTTAGAACATTATCCATTTCCAGACTGATAGTCAGTGACAGGACAAGTGGTAGCTGTTTAATGAATTATTTTGAAACCTGGCTAGTGCAATGAATTCCCCTTGGATTTTTTTTCTATCCATGTTTTCTAAGGCCCTTTGTATGTAGTTGTATTTTCCTGCATTTGTTGGCTTTTATCTGGAGTTGGATGATGAAAGGAGTGCCTTTGGCATACACAGGAAGCAAAACCCTTAAAAGCATATAAAATGCGAATCTACCTAAAATTTTGGTTGGGAAGTATGCAGTAACAGCTCCTTAGCTGCTGTCAGAGAACATAACTCCACAGAAGTCACAGGCATAGTGCTAATGTGTCCAAGCTGAGCCCGTATCCTCCTTAGGTCCCTATCAAAGCAATAAATGATCAAAGCTTTCTTTGTTCCTTCTCCCAAATAGTTTGCAATGTAGTGTTCAGTTCTAATTGGTTTATCCTAATTTCCTTTTTGTCAGTTCCTTTTTGTGGCACTGGCAATTTTCAATGACATGCATCTTGGGATTTCATAGGCAAAATTAATGCCAGTAATAATTAGACATCACTGAAGCCCAGGATTTAAAGAGAAATAGGTTCACATAGTGAAAATAACAGCAATATTGTCTGAATTTTTCAGTATTGTCTGAGTGCCTATGGCATGATATCAGGTAGTCTTAGGTGTCCAAACAGTATGGAGAAAATGGAAGCTTATTTCCATTAGCTTAAAAACAGCCAAAATCAGACAACCCCAATTTGTCTGTGCAAGCTAAACTGAAAATGATGGTGGTAATTCACTCATTCCATATTGGAGTAGAACTCCCTAATCAACAGGGAAAAAACCCTAACCAATTACAAACCCTGTAATTTTGGAAAGTCTATACACAAGTTCTTGTATGACTTCTTATGTGCAAAAGTAACTTTAGACTAAAACCAATAGCTGAAGTGGGGACTGGGTACTTTACAGAGAAATATGTAGTGGGCATTTTTTATCCTCTCTATCCTTATTTTGCTTTGAAGGCCCCAAAACCACATGGCATTTTGTATTGTGGCTGACTGAGAAGGAGTTAATTTTCCCCTCGCAGCCCTCACAGTGCTGTGCCTTGCATTGGTAGCTGGAAAGGTGTTGATAACACACCTTTGGCTCCTGCTGAGCAGGGCTGGCACAGCATCAGCTCAATCTCCCCAGTAGTCTGGGGTAGGGAGGATCCTGGGACAGGACACACCTAGGCCAACTGACCCAAAGTAACCACAGGTATATTCCACACCACATGACAGCAGCTCAGATACAAAAGCTAAGAAAAGGAGTAGGGGCATTTGTTATTTACTATGTTTGCCTTCCCAAGCAACCACCACGTGTGCTGAAGCCCACAGCTTCCTGGGAAGTGGCTGAATATCACTTGCTGATGGGAAGTAGAGAATTAAATTGTTGGTTTTTCTTTTTGATTGTGCATACACAAACTTTTGCTTTTGCTTAATCAACTGCTTTATCTTGACCTGCAAGTTGTTTTCCAGCTTATTTTCTCTCCCATATCCAGCTGGGAAAGGGGAGTGACAGAGTGGCTTGATGGGACCTGGTGTCCAGTCAAGTTGCTAGAGACATGCCACATATTGTTAAGGCAAATCATCTGAAATAATTTCCTACGATGATGATCAATTGTCTCACGTTTTCCTTACCCTCCTGTGGGGCTTTGAAGACAGCCGCCATCTGCAATGTGGTTTTAGGGTCAGAGATTCCTTTTTCTATTTCTCTCCCAAGATCTGTTGAAGTGAGGCCCCAGTCCTCATGAATTTCCATGACGTACAAGGAATCAGTAAAGCAGGGTCTGAAGAGAAAGAGGAATTGTGCAACAACCACTAGAGAAATCCACGTTGTGCTTCAAGATTGGTATATTTAAACCTATGTGATATAAGAACCTGGTTGTAGGATATGCTGAGTGTAGTGACAATGTGATTTATTTAGTTAAAGTGTCCATTAAGTTCTCATAATCTGCATATCCTAGTCCTGACAAGTAATTGGTGCCGATGTGCTCAGAAAGTAACCTGAATGTGAAACCAAGTCCATAGTAGATATGAGATGTCAAGAAATAAATAGATAAATATTAGGGAGTTAGAGAAAGCACTTCATTAAAAACTCAGTATTCAGGCAAGGTTAGAAGTAAATTATAGATTCAACCTTCCTCTAGGTTTGTTGGGAGCAAGGGTGTATGTGCTGAAATCTCTTGGGTAGTGTTGTCATCAGCTATAAAATAAAATATACCACCAAGGGCTTATGTGGATTTTTTTTCCTGAACATGAAGTGTAGGGGAAAAAAGAAACAGGAAAGCTTAAAAAAACAATATAAAAGGGGAAGGAAGAGTGGTAAATACTGGTTAAAACAGTAGGAAACTTACCTTTGACCCATGGTGGAAGGTCGACAAGGTGAAACTGACATTTCACATTGGAGTGTTTAACATATTGTTCTGTGCATCAACATTGTGATTTCATATTCATTTGATAAATAATGCAGTGAGAACAGAAAAAGGTACATATGATGCTCCTGTGACATTGCTTGTAACAGTGGAAAAGAATAGACTTGCAGTGCCTGGAATGTCAGTTGCCACACATACTAACAATTATACAGAAAAAGCTCTCAGACAGCAAAATGCAAAATTATCCTCTTACAAGTAACGCTGCTGTTGTCTTGGAAAGATTTAAATAAACTTGCATTCCATTTGCACATGCTGCAAAGTGAGAACTGTATCTCTAGTTTATTTATTTTGTGTTGTAGTTGAATTGGGCATTTTCAAACCTAATGCAAATGAAGGATGACCCTCAAACTGAGACAGTGTTTGTATTCCTTACGTGTATACACACAAACACACACACATACATACATATGTATACAGAGAGACACATATATTGCAAATATGAGCCCAATATCTGTAGCTCATCCAAGACCCTGGGGAGAATCGCACTGGAGATTCTCATCTACCAGAACAAATTGAGAGCACCTTCCCTGACCCAAGTGATGTTCCTCTTTCCCAGTGCCTCTACTTCTTCCTTTTGGGTGTGCTTTGCAGCTATTTTCTGAGTGAAAACAGCCAGTATTGTGAGAGACCAAGGAATTATATGCACAGTTTGTACAGTCATTAAACCATCTTTAAGTATGAGACACTCCACCCCTAGGAATAAGAAAGCAGTAAGGTTAAGGTTAGGTCCAGTATAATCAAAAGACATTTGCCAGGGTTGTTTTCACAATATATGTTGATGACAGGAGTTAGAAACTGTCAGTGGCTTTTCCTCTTTTCTGTAGTAATGAGGCTGATTGTTACTTTTGACTTTTATTGCGACCGGCAATCTGATTCAATGAGCAATCACATATAGTAC
The DNA here is from genome assembly GCA_013397195.1 of Hylia prasina. Taxonomy (NCBI): domain Eukaryota; kingdom Metazoa; phylum Chordata; class Aves; order Passeriformes; family Sylviidae; genus Hylia; species Hylia prasina. The sequence goes on along the minus strand of VYXD01012066.1, from coordinate 829,157 downwards.
GTGTAATTCTATTATTTATTGCTTTGCTCACTATTCACTTTACCATTTGGCTTTAGATAGCTATCATTTCAAATTATTCGGTTCAGTGCTGCAATTAGACAGTCGATAGTCAGTCCTAAGTAATGCTTTCTTCTGGCACATGGTAATACTTGAAGAATAATTCCATTCTCCCAATCGAGACAGAGCTGCTGAGAACAGTGCATTCAATTTTCTCCTATTCCAGACTGGCTATTTGAGTTACTGCTGCTCCTGAACTTATGCAGTTTCAGCTGCTTACTTATCTGCAATAAAATTGTTAGAACTAAGGAGGCTCTGAAAGCTTTTCTGACTAACAGGCTTGATGCCTTGTAGAGTGCATTACTGCTATGGTGAGAACTATATATATGGGAATAAAGAAGCTTGGTAGCCTTGGTGCCCCAGCAATATGAAGGAGATAATTATTAAAAAAAAAGTTAATTGGGTTCATTTGTGCTTGAACTGGGTCAGAGACAGCAAGTTGCATTTTTTCCTAGTATATTGGCTTTATGAGGTAGCCCTGCCATGAAACAGAGTAAGTTCTGATGGATAACTAAAGATTCAGGTGGTTGAAATGCTTTTACATAAGACAAAATTACTATAAAACAACAACAACAAAAAAATCAGATGATGGTAGCTGTCTGCCCATTTCTATTTTTGCCACAGTCTTTGTCCCAAATATGAAAAAAAAAATGTTGTCAGTTTCTGTTTTTGTTACAATTTTTTTTCTCAGTAATGAAATATCAACATTTTCATGGTTTGTACACTACATGAAATATAATATTTTGCTGGAATCCTTTGACCTTTTCAAAAACATGTATTTTGATTGTCTGGCAATTCTGCTCTTTCCCTGCAGGTTAGAGAGGAAAACTATGTTTTGTGGAGGAGGTGAATTTACAGTGGCATTGCACTGGGCTCTGTGGCAGGTATTCATATGCAGCCTAGATATAGGGATGGTGATGATTTGTAATGGTTAGTCCTGCAAAATGCAGTGACCGAGACAGATTGTCTTTTTCTTTTCTTTTCTTTATTTATTTTTTTTCCTGGGTATCATTGTAATAGGATCTGTTTTGATGAAAAGAAGAAAAAACCTCCTCAGAAAATGTCCAATTACCCAAGATGAAACTCAAGCCAGGTCTCCAGAAATGACATCCAATTCTGTCTTGCACCTGAAGCCATCTTCTTTTTTCCCGGCAATACTGGTAAACAAAACTTTTCACTTCAGCACGGAGGCTTCAGGCTGACAAAAATTCCCTGCACACTCTTTTGTGAAAAGTGTCAGTGTTCAGAAAAATACTTGTTTTCTTTTCATATCAAAATAAAAATCAGACTTTTCAAAATATTTTATGAGAAAGAAGAAGACCAAACCGTTATCTTCTGAAGTGGTATGAAATAAACAGGCAAGACACATATAATATGTAAGGCAGAGAGAAGCAAAAATAAATCTGAGCCACTAGTTTTCTTGGACCAAGTGAGGGTGTTGAATAGGGCCTTAAAGGTTCTGGTAGTGTTTCACCTGACTGGGATACCCCTTAGAGGCTAGGGTATGGTTTTGACAGGCTGATACAATAACCATCAAGGTAAAGGTGCCTCACTTACAAAAATTCTGCCCAATCCTACCCACAGCTGGAGAAATTTGTAGAGCATCAGACCTGCCAGGTTGAATCTCTGCTATCTCTTTCTGTACCTGAAGCTTTGTGGGTGCTGCTCCAGCCAGCAGCAAAACTCCTCACCATGCTGGAATTGCAATATTTTGATCTTCTTCTGCATATTTTTTGTTCTATGTGTTTTGGTCCAGACTAATGGCATAAGGCAATTAGTTTTTCCTGTCAGATATGACAAGTCCCTTGTGCACCTGGATGGATTTCTTCATCCCATCCTGGATGGGTTTCTCCTGCAACTCTTCTATTTTCATCCTTCCTCACTTTGTCAGACACACTTCAATTTATTTAAAGTCTTTTTCTAATGGAAAGCACTCTCTCTTTTCATGGCAAATGTCCTCTTTTAAAGTTCTGCATAAAACGTTTGTGCATATGAGGCACTTATGTTTCATGCTGTGTACATTTCTGCTGCAATTTCTTGGACAGTCTTGCATTTTACTTCTTTTACATTCTTAAATATGTTTTACATTTTTGTTACTGACATAGACAGTGAGTTTGTGTCCTCAGCAGTTTACCAATGACATCGAGCTGTGTGGTGCAGTCAACACACTGGAGGGAAAGGTTTCCATCCAGAGGGACCTTGACAGTTCAGTAAGTTCTACAAGGCCAAGTGGAAGCTCCTGCCCCCTGAGTCAGGGTGATCCCAAGCACAAGTACAGGCTGGGTGGTGAATGGGTTGAAAGCAGTCCCAAGGAGAGGGACTTTGGGGTATTGGTGGAGGAGAAACTCAGCACGACCCAGACATGTGCTCCAAGAAAGTGAGGCACACCCTGGGCTGCATCAAAAGAAACATGGCCAGTAGGTCAAGGGAGGGGATTGTACCTGCTTGTGAGACCCCACCTGCAGTACTGATTCCATCTCTGGGGCCCTAAATATAAGGACATGGACCTACTGGAGTGAGTCCAGAGGAGGCCACAAAGATGACTGGAACACCTCTCCTGTGAAGACAGGCTGAGAGAGTTCTGTTTGCTCAACTTGGAGAAGAGCAGGATCCGGAGAAACCTTAGAGCACTTCCCAGTACCTAAAAGGGCCTGCAAAGGAACTAGAAATGGACTTTTTACATGGACACGTAGTGATAGGACAAGGTAGGTTTAGATGAAATATTGTGAAGAAATTCTCCACTTTGAGATGCTTGAACAGGTTGCTCAGAGAAGCAGTGGATGCCCTAGCCCTGGAAGTGTTCAAGGCCAGGTTGGATGGGGTCCTGGGCAACCTGGTCTAGTGGAAGGTGGACCTTCCCATGGAGGGGGGTTGGAACTAGATAATTTTTAAGGTCCCTTTCAACCCAAATCATTCTATTTTATGATATGACTCTATGATAATACTTTGTGTGCGGGTCTTTAGCTAAGTCCCGTGGGCTTTTTTGACCTTCAAGTAAGCTGAGATGGAAACAACAGCTGGAATTATATAATCAATATGTTCTGGAACTACAAGTAATAGGACTGTTTTTAAATGCCCACAAGTTACAGGAGAGAGGAAAATACTGATATCACTTTTATAAGCCTCAGCTCCAGATGTAACATACCTTTCAAAGCTTTATTATTAGTGCTGGCAACCTGGACACAACTTGCTGAGGATTAATTTATTTTTAACTATGGTATGTGATTTAGGCTGCTATCACGCAATTTTGAATAATAATTTTACTGCCTAGCTATTTTCACATTTGACATTCACTTAAACCTTTCTTATGTTGTAAAGAAAATAGCTTTGATGTAGGCAGTTATACAGTAATTTAACCTTTATGTCTTCATTATTTGGGCATTGCAGTTGTATAACATGTCTTGCTTAAACACCTGATCCCTCCTTCCCATCCATCAGATCACAGTAAAGATACCTGCATCAGTAAAAATTTAACTTATAATTCTAGTTTTGGGTAGAAGTTTTTCAGTATAACTTGCTATATTACAAAAAAAAAAATCTTTTGAAAACAATATTAGGTATAAGAAAGAGACTGATCTTAGTGACTGTGTAAAGAAACTTTCCTTGACTACATCAGATCTTTTGTTAGATTTGAATTCATCATTTTATTGCAGAGAGAAGAGACAATCTTTTTTATAGATAGATTTTCTAGGAATGAGTGTAGGAGCTTGAGCTTCTGCTCTAGACTTGTTTGATTATCTCCAAGGTAAAATCTGGATTAGATCTGCCATAGAAGATGTTCATATAAATCAGCTTTCCTTAAAAGAAATATTTAAGATGCAGCTCAAATCTTATACAGAGGCAGAACTGCACTCACACAGCTCTCCACAGAAATGGTGCACACTTTACAGTAGATACCTGCTTTTATCATGTATTGTTTTTACATGAGCTTTTAGGAAACTCTTCTTGAATAAAAATGCATTATTGAATGTTGATCATGTAATGAGCATTCTGTATTTTCTTTCAGGGATTAATTGTCAGATTAGATTATGTGGGGGTCTGAAGCAAGAAGAACTGTTTCCCTTTTTCCCTCTAGGAAAAACAGAGAATGCAGATTTCTCTAGCAAAGTTTTGTTACACGAGAACTTGGTATTCATGTAAAAAATATGCCTCTAAGCTCTGCTATTACTGCCTGTCCTCTTTCTAAAGTTTGTGGAAGTGCTGTAAAAGGAAGAAATGTAATAGGCATAGTCAATAAAAAAGAAATAAAGTCTGCCATGAGAAATTGCATAGTGTTCTGAAGCTCATCTGTACAAACATGTATACTAGTTCAAAAGAGAACAGAATAAACTCTTCCTTTTGTAAGTTCAATGAAGTCTTTTGCAATTAATGGGTAGGTAATTGATCTAACAGCTACAAGACTTTAAAAAACAGAGATAGTGCTCAGTACACAATTATATGAATTTTAAACTCTAGTTGATAATTGGAATGGATTCAATTGTAAGTTTTAGCTTTAATTCTGTTACAGTCTTTCTGCACACATAAAGATTTCTTTAGAAAATTGGATTTCTTGGACCCATAACTTGGCACAAATTAATATTTGGTTTATTGAAGATTTAATTTTTTTTTTTTTTTTTTTCCTGGAGATTCTTTTTCAGGTTTTTATAGTCTTAAAACTCACGTTATCCTTAACAGTGTTTTTCTTCATGCCACACCTGACTGCACATTTAAGATTTTACCCATAATGTGTTTTTTAGAGTACAGTTGCTGCAAGACTTAAAATGGAGATAAATAGTTAAATATCTCTCCCTTTTTTATTTTCAAACCTTATTTTTTGAGAAACACTTGGGCAATGTGGGTTTGATCACATGTCAGGGACAGCTCAGGCTGGAGGGATGAGATAATAGAGAAGAGCAAGAGCAGAAAATTCTCCTCCCAAACCTACTCTGCCAGTTCAATTTTTATTCTGTCCAGAGGAGCTATAAAACTCAAGAGAGGTGAGTAATAGATTTGAGAGTCATCAGAAATATAAATTATAGCTAGACATTTCCTATCAGCATCCCATGAAGTTAATGATAAACAGTCAATGAGATGTATGCACTTCTAGCATTTTTATAATGAATCTATTGCTTCCATGACAGCTTACTGTCAAACATTATGCTTTGGAATTTATAACTTTTGATACCCTTTTAATACATGGTCTGGATATGCTAAAATCTATTCGTTTTCTTTTTAAGAGTATGACACTTTCACCTAATGAACCTAATGAACTTACCTAATGAAGTCCAAATGTCTCTGCAAATGCCCCTCCACGAGGAGAATTTTCTTTTTTCCTTCTTTTTGTCTCACTCTTTTTCTTTCTTTCTCTCTCTTCCTTTCCTTCTTTTCTTTCTTTTTAAGGTGACTGCCAATTAAAAGAGAACAATCAATACTTTTAGAGATTAAGGGTTCAATGGCTCAGAGGAAATGAAAAAAATACAAATGAGATTATTTAAAATTGTAATTGCATAAAAAAGGATCACCTCTGTACTTTCTGCCTGATTTATTATTGATCTTCCTACTAGTTTTCTGTGTGTTTACAATCATATGTGCTAGATGTCTTCAAAAGCATTCAGATAATGACTGCTCTCCAAGCCTGGTTCCTCTTCGCATCATTCTAGGCATTCAGAGTTTGCCCCTGTGATCAGACCAGGTTTGAGAGACAGGAAAATGCAGTGTTGTATCCCTGCTAGCAGAAAAGCAGGTTTCACCTTTGAAATTATGCTTGAATATCAACCTTTTCATTAATTTGTGTTTGAATCTGACTGTTTGTACCAGAAGTATTTACATTAAAACTTTCCTGCCCTTTGCACCAACCCTAGTCCTAAGGAGGCTATGATTTTAGGTGACAAGAAATGTATAGGGTTGAACACAAATCTATTTCTACTATAAAGGTCTGGTTCCCTCCATGCTACTTTTATGGCAGTTTAACTCTACAGATTTTATTAGCTGTCAAGGCAGGTGAGCTGTTTGGGAAACACTTTCCTTTTCCTGTACTGCCTGGCAGGCCGTTGCAGCCTCCTTGCCCTCAGACTTCCCCATAATGATAGATCTCAAAGGTAGCCCAGCCTTTTCCTGGCTTTATTGATGGCCTGTTTTGCTCACCAGCTGTTCTTCCTTTTCTGCTAACATGGGAGGGATGACACCTCCCTTGTAACAAAGAAGTTTTGGAAAGAGTAAGTGACATATTCAAGTCATGTCTGGAGGAGTTGCTTACTGCAAGCTAAATAGCACTGAAGATCAAAACACATGAAAATGGCAGTCAAGACCTTTTGTTTATTTTTATACTTTATAATTTGAATATTAATCCCATAATTTAGAGGAGTATCACATGACTATTCTTTTTATGAGTGCAGACAGGGCATTTTTATGCACTGTCTTATAGCAGAAACCTACACAATTGCTAATAAGCCTGGTGCTTTTAAAATAATTCCATGCCGAAGTTGAAAAAACCCATCTTCCTGTTGTCTTCTAATAGAAGAACTAGCAATTTGGTAACATCTCATAACATATGCAGGTTTCATTTATGTTCATTACCTGGAGTCCAGGTACTGCTGCCTAATTGCTCAATCAGGCAAGCAGTTATAGAGGAACCAGTAGGTAATACAGCTACCTTGGAACCCCTCAGCTATTACAGAGGTTGCATATAAATGTGCCAGCAGTGCGTATGGCTATCCTACTTACTAAGGGCAAGATGGGAACAAATGGAAACATGAGAGCTCCACAGAAATGGTGCATAGCAGTATAATGGACAGGCTAAATGGCAGAGGTGGTGATGTGGCAGCTTAAAGGCAGGAGAGAGGGATGAGGAGGAAGATTTATAATGAGTGCTATGGTCTCTATCATCAGATTTTCAGATGTTATGGGGCACTTGGAGCAGAGATGTGAACAACTAATAAGGGTTGTGAGCAAATTAGGATGGAGACCCCACTGGGATAGAGGGATTGTGAGACAAGCTAATTTTCCAGGAGAAAAAGCTGTTGCTATCTATCTGAGAGACTTGTACAGGCAAGATGGCTGTGAATGGATATACTGAAGAAAAAGCTGATAATGAAGCTACAAGTAAGAGAGAGAAGATAACATGGAGAAGACTATTGTAGCTGTTCTGTAGAGGAATGAGGAAGTGGGTCTAAGACAAGGGGATGTGCTACATCACCCCACATTGCAGGAAGCGAATGGAACTCAGTGCAATACAGTCCTGTGTTAAGGGGTTTTGGTTATTTTTTTTTCTTTGGTTCACTGATGGGGACAACTACAGGCTGAATTCTGTATTTTTGCCTTTTGCTATATTCTCTTGAAGCAAATTTTTCTAAAGTCTTCTTTCTAGTAAGTATCTGAACAGTTCATCGCAAATCATCCCTTCCAGGAGATCATTCATTATTAGACATATTGATGGCATATTTGAATCTCTAAAGTGGTAATTTATGCTATTAGCTGAGTTGTCTTGATGACCTTCACTACACTAGTATTTTACTCATTCTTTCATATTCTTGTATTTCATACATACCAGAGAATAATTCATATCCTTGGTAACCTTTGCAAATGATTTCCCCAGAGGTTTTTCTTCATCAATACCAGAGAAAACTAACCCATTGTCATCATCCCCTAAAAAGTAATTAGCCATGAATAATTGCTCCTTTCTGACATCTTTCTAACTTTGCACTGAATTGATTTTTTTTTTTAAGTAGAGTCTATTAATTGTGGAAGCATTAGGCTGCCTTCACACTTTTATTCTCCCATTCCTTATTCTATGCTTTTGTTACAAGTGCTCTGGATTACATTTTGTTTGTCTTGTTTAATGTTGCTTGCACAGTTCCCTAGCTTTATGATACTTTGAATTCCAGACTGGTAGAATAGATTTTTCTATGCAGTGTTATTAAATTCGATTTTGGAATACTTTTACACAGTGAGTTATTTTTGTGGAAGTTTTATGCCAGTTTCATGGGACATTTTTTCTCTTATTTACCCAGCAGGTAAATAAGCGTTTGTCTCTGCCAAGCAAGATACAGGGAAGAAATATTGATCAGAGCCGTGGTCCCCTATCTTTTTGCAACTGATCCTTGCTTTTATGTATGTGGAACAATTTGCGCTTCACAGGGTCTTCTAGAGTTAGCTAACCTACTGCACAGGGCTTGAGGATGTGGACTACCTGTGAAACAATTATGTGTCACCCTAAAACTCCTAAAAAGATGTGTCTCAAAAGTAAGAGTGGAAGAGGAACACCTTCACATGAGCATGCACAAGTATTCCCCTGAATGGAGAATATCTCTTCATCAGTGGTGACTACGTTACTCCACTTTCCATGGAGGTGTTTTTATAAAGATGGGTTATGCTAGAAATATTTTGTCAATGGACTAGGAGGGAAAAATGTGTTTTCCTTCAACTTAAGGGAACCCTTCAAACATACTGCTATGCAGTGAGGAAAATTCTGTTTTTTATAACTGCTGCAGCTCTGTTGACATTTAACAGAACCATGTTTTTTCAATAAAAAAAGAGGAGGCAGGCAATAAGTGGTTTGTGTTCCACATGCCTATTCCTCTGCTTTTACATATAAGTACAAAATCACCTTGTTTATCCTTACTATCCTGTCTGAATCCTTCCTTTTATTGTCTTAGTCCTGCTGTATTCCCACCTCTCTTTCAAATAATGCAGTGGTGCACAGCATATGCTTCAGAAAGTTTGAATCCATTTTAATAATTAAAATATATTTTTTTTAAATTAATAAAACAATATCTTCTTGTACATTTCTACACATTTAATGTTTGATCTAGATTTGTGGGCCTCTTTCTTCCACCTAATGTATTTGTAAAGGTATTTTAAAATTTTTTTAAATCAATCCTGCTTTTTTACTTCACTCGGGTTTTTTTGCTCTACAAAACTATTAGATTAAATGACTATATTTTTGGCAGTGTGCTTTCCCATCTTTTATAGATTTAATAGATTTTTTAAAACCTCCTATAATTGTTTACTTAATTTGACATTTTATTCTCCATAGTCCTTCTTTCTTTTCCGTGTTAGTCTAGAGAATATTAATCACAATGGAGTTAGAAAACATGGTGGATTTTAATATTTTCTTCCAACTTTTCCTAATAGCTTCTTGTATTTGTAGGCCTTATACATGTCAGGTTCCCCTTGATTTCCATTAAACTTCTGCCTTTAGGACTGATCTCTTGTTTACTTAAATCCTCCAAGTGCTCCTTTTTGAACCAAAACCCTTTACACTGCATTATTACATGAACTCATTCTTTACTCTGTTGGATACAAGCATTCAGTAGTCACAATTTTCAGGTTTACCTATCTTTTGTTTTTCTTTCTATTTTTGTTCTATCTGTAAACATTACTACAGGCTGAGGATATCTTAGCTACTGACTTTGGTAGTTGTTTCATGAATCCTAAAGTTAGCTTTAAAAAGATTTAATTTGTTTCTACGCATATATCAGTATACCCCAAAAATATAACAATATGAGTGTTAGCTCAGAAATATTTTCTATTTTTCCTTTTGCATGTTTTGACTCTGCTTTCCTTTTCCTTTTGAATCCCAATTTGTGTCTTCACTGTGGAACTATAGCTTGTTGAGATAAGTAAGTATTTTCCTGGACCATCAGAGCACAAGGTTTCTCCTTGTTTTTTTGCCTGAATCTTGAATGCAGTGCTTAGATTGAAATGACTCCTTAGAAGAGAGATTAAAGGGCTGCCAGGGACATACCCAAGAAATCTGTGATCTTATGTAAGGAAATTCTAGTTATAGTTACAGATTCTAGTTATACAGTCACCATCCTAACAGAATTTCTTTGTATTCACTGGTAAAAATTTATCTTGCTTATTTACATGTCTGTGACTGAATAGTACCAGCTGAAAATGGAAAACATTCAGATTATATATGTATGTGTACAGTTGGGAATGGAACTTGTCCCAAAGAATTTAAAAAATTAAGTATGTTTCTCTCGCCTTTTTTTTTAAACTTTTATTTTGATAAAAACATATTGGACTATATTAATAATGGACTCAAATAGTAAAACAGCATCTTCACTGATTTATATCCCTCTGGCATAGCTCAATCTACAAGACATCAACAAACAAAATGTAAATTTTCTCCCGAATGCACAATCCTTTCATGCCACCACAGATTCTGAGAGACTCCTTATTATTACTTTTGATCTCTGTGGGTCTTGATATTATGAAATCCTTCTGTAAACTCAGCTGCATGCACATTTCATCTGTGTGGAAAGCACTTAAGTTGACTTTATATTTTTTTCCACCTTCAAAATTCTTTGTTTCCATCCACATGAAAATGAATTTCTCTGGGGAAGAGGGATTGAAGCCTCAGTAGAATGGGAAATTGGGAGGAAAATCCCCTATTGAATACTGGGTATGAAAAAGATTCATAGGCATCTCATTGGGAGTGTTATCTAAGCTCAGAAGCTTCTGTGCTGCCTTGTATATAATCTGATATTTTTCATTTGGAGTCCAAGTACATCTAATTATTTTTAAAAAAAAAAAAAAAAAAAGTGCATATAAATATAGATTAGGAATGAGGACACCCGGGTAAGTAATTTCATATAGTTCATCCACTTTCTTTTTCTATTGCATTATTGGTTTAAATTTGAAGTAATGAAATACTTTTTTAAACTTCTAGAACTACTTGTACTATCCCTTATTTGTTCCTTCTGAAGCCTCCCTGTACGAAAGGTTGTTTATTGTGGCACTAGCATTTGCTAAAGCTTAATAGGAAAAATTCTTGTAAGTGTCACCATGGAATCTGTCACAGTTGCAAGTAATAATTTTGTTTCCAAAAATCTGTCCTCTCTTTCCTTTTTTTTAGAAAAGATACCATGCTGATCTGAAAATTGTCTGCACTCCACTCAAATGCACAGAGAAAAAACACAGTAGCAAAGTTTTTCTTAGACAAGCCTGGTAAAATTCCTTATCCAGGTGAATTTTCACCTTATTCAGGGGAAATTACTTATGTCAGCAATTAATTTGGTTTGATATTGTTCTAGAAGGCATTTCAAAAGTTAACAGTGTGAGTCTTACTGTACCTAGAAATAGTGCTTGCTTTTCCATGTCACTTCTGGGTCACAGTGTTGTCAGTTTCTGCTTTTTAATGGAGTCTCATGATATTTGTTGGTTTTTGTTTTTTTTCTTGAAGTCCCAGATTCTGGGGGCACATCTCGTATTTCATTTTTAAAAATGAACAGGTTTATAGTTCTTGTGGTACCTCAGAAACCCTTGATGGCTTGACCTGAATTCACCCTATGGTCTCAGAAACACAGAGTTAATTAAAAGAAACAAGCATTCATGAGACTCCTAAAAAATTCACTTTTTTTTTTAGACAGTATCATTCCTTGGAGACTGTAGCAGAGATAATTTGTGATTTTTGAATGCACAGGTTAGCTGTGCAGTGTGCAGTAAAGCATGCCTCCAACTGGTGTGTGCTCAAAGCTCAGTGAAGTCCCGGTCACATGTTCTGAGTGGAAGCTTTTCTACTGGATAAGGGGCACTTTGGCCATAGTGGCTTGGGCAGCTGATGGACAGAGGTTCAAACCACAGATATCCTGCAGCTTGTCTTGGTAACTGCTGACAACCTTTGTGTGACTTCATTGCTGCCATAACCTGATAGGGCTGATATTATTTTGCCCTTGGCAAGTCTGTTCTGAGCATTAACTCACTGTTTGAAGTGCATTTGATTATACTGAATGGGGTGGAAGGTAGAGGTAGGTTGAAATTGGTGGCCAAAGTATGTGTTGAGAGTGAAGAAAGTGTTGATATTTACCCTTCATAAAATTTTGGGTAAATTTATTCTTTTCTGATACTGACAGATAGGAATATGTATATTTTATGTAATTATATATACCCACATATATTTCAAATTAATTTCTTGCTAGATAGCTGAATCTCTCACCCCGTTGTCTTTGAGGTGTGCTCTGCACAGCACATTGAGGTTCAGTGCAAACTCTGCTCACGCCTTGAGGGGGGCCAAAATCTGGGTGTTTGGAGGAGTGCGCTGCAGCACGCTGGTGATGAGAGCTCCATCCCTGTGTAGATGTGCATCCCACCTGCAGCGCCCACCAAGTTGCAAGGGTGTGTGGATGTGTAGAAGGGCCAGAGCTGGGAAAGGACTGATGGGCTAACTGGATCCCTGCAGGGAGTGAGCAAGTCAGCAGACAGTGGGAAAGATAAAGGAACGAGGAGTTTAAAACAACACAGGCCAATTTGCATGTCTATCTTACTTGGGTTGCTGCCAAATGCTGACAGAGCTACTAAATAGGCTTCCTGTTCACTGTCAGCCCTAACGCCTGTTAGAGCTGTAACCTCTGTCTGTCTCCCTTACCTGCCTGGGAAAAGCCTACCCTCTTGTGCAGGAGGAGTCGAATTTTTTGGAGGAATCTTTAGTCATCTCCCCTTCCTGCATTTGTAAATCTCCCATGTGTCTGTTGAGAGGTATCTTGTCTGAAGTTGTTTCCTGCCGTTTCTCACTGTTTCCCTATTTTCATGTTGATTTTACCCAACACCTTTTTCCAGTAAAGTGTAGATTAACTAGATTAAAACTTGGTATTTGGGAATTAACCCAGAGCTGCCTCATTTCTGTCACAGGCTGTTTCAAGATGCCAAATAGTCTTTGGGTTTTTGGTTAATACTCCATTTTTTATGTTCATAGTGAAAATGGAGCCACTTTAACAATCAAGGCATTATTTCATAGTGAGATAATATTTTACAAAATAAAGGCAAGGTTGCTAAAGGCTTTGAAACAGAATTTTTGAACTGTTCAAAAATGCATGACATCTTTTCTTAAACTATGAAATTTTGGACCAGGGTTTAACTGCAGTGATTCCCACTCGGTAGTTTTGTGAGGCTGTAAAAGTGCAGGAATCAGACACAGGTATGACGGGGAAAATCCTAGTCTGGTTAGAGAGTTGCCAAGGACTTAAATTAGGCCAGGGCTTTGCCTGAAGTTTCTGGAAGGCAGAAAGCCTGCTACAGGAGGAGTGGAGAGGATTCTGATGTAGGATGATGAGGATTCTCCTTTCAACCAGTACTGGAAGTCATCTCATCTTACTTAAGCTGCCTGGAAGTCCAGTATCTACTCTAAACCAGTTTTCCAGGCTATCCTTATAATTAACAAGAGGAGATAAGCTCCAGAGGGCAATTCACGCTGCTTTTCTGAGGCATCTGCTTTAGCACTGGATAAATCAGCCTCTTCAGAGTTTTTCATTCTTTGCTGACTACAGGTGGATGCCAGACAACTAGCTCTGACCAGACGTTTCCAGTTAGGGAGGTAAATAGGTTGCTTGTTATCTGCATGGTTTCGTGCCTGTGGAGTGTGAGTACAAACTCCTGGAGGATTCCTGCTCTCTTGCTCTTTGTGATTAAAAAGGAAATCGATGTTTGGGAGTGAATTTGCCCCTTACTGTTTTAAAAATACAATCCTTAACTGTGTAGCAGTAGCTTGGTGTGCAGTAGAACACAAAATTGACTGCAGACATAAGACAGAGGTGCAGCAGCTTGTAACCAGCAGTGTCTCCTGCAGTGGCCACCATTCTCCTCTCAGGCACTGTGACTATTATAATGTCAAACTTCAACCCACAGATCAAACATCTGTCTGCTCCCAGCGAGGAAGGAGACATACACATAATGTCCACGTAACACACCACCTGTACAACCTGGCTGAAATCAGGAGTGAGCAGCAGTGACTGTGGCTTGACTTGCCCATCAGATGCACAGGCACATAGTAATGGTGAGTTTTTAAGACATATGGTTCTACTTTTCTGTAAGCCATGCAGTCCTTGTGCATTAGTGCATTGTGGTGCAGCGGCATTTGTGGATGTTCATTGCTCCACACCTTGATATTTATGCAGAACTAAAGGGGAAAAGGACTCACAATAGTTGTATAAACTCTTGTAAATGGCAAGGGGGCAGAGGCATAATCTGCAAATGACAGAGAGACAGGTTTTGAATTTGGCAGGCTAAAGCAAAGTTGAGAAACAACAAAACAACCGAGCCTTTAAGTAGTGTTTCTCTATTTTCAAAGACGGCATTTTGAGCTTTATGTTATTTTAGTCAGTGATGTGTTTTAGCAGAGAAACAACAGGAATCACGTTGAGCTCATCTCAAACACACATAAAATATTTTAGTTTCTTTTCTTTTATCTCCCCTTTAAGATACAGCTCAGGAGAACTATGTTCCAAGTGACAGCATCTTTGACAACCTGTGCTTTTTGTTCTACCTTTTGTTCTTCCTGTGAAAAGCTGTGTGATGAAGATTGCTGTAGAACCTTGATACCATCCCTACTTATGTGAAAAAAAAATAGAAGAAGTAACCATGTACTTCCCAGAGGGTCAGACTGAGCCTTTAACTGCAACATCAATTGAAGGGCTCTGTATCTCTGAAGCAGCCTGGGGCAGGGTGTATCCTTGCCTGTATGTATCAAAATGAAGCAGTAGAGCACTGAACAGAATTCCTCACTCTAGTGTTAACAAAAGCTCTTACAATAGGTTAATAAGTCTACCCAGAACCATGGAAATGCCATTGGTTGAGTTTTCTGAATGTGCTTTCTCCCCTTTGAGCCATCAAATGTCATTCTGATGCTCAGAGAGAGATAGATTCTGAAAATGTAGGCATTGTTTGTTAACATCGAAATTATTGATTTCTTGAATTAGAACATCACCTTTTCATTTTAACAATTCCTAACTTTCTATTTTTGCCTAATTGCGCACATCTTGAACTTGGTCCAAAGACGGCAAGCACTTATGAATATATTTAACTTTACTCATGACCAATGATAAGCCCAAACAAAACTAGTTTTTGAGAGGCTTTTCCACAACCTCTTATCTCTGGTAGTAGAGCCTCTCACAAGAATAATGAATTTTCTTCACAGAATCCTAGTGGGATAAAGCAATGTTATTATGAAGTGCAGAAAAGAAGTGCTTTTCCTAAAATCTTATTTCAGTTAAAAAAGAGGTTAAAATTTGAAAAAAAAGTAATTGTATTATTTTAATTTAATTGATCTTGCTGTCCCAAAGACTTTTCTTGTGTATCCATACACAAAGCAAGGGGTGCTCTAAAGTGCAAGTGATCATTTATCATGACAGACCTCTGCTGGAAAATGAATAAAAACTCTTTTGGTATGTGAGTCTTTGTGTCTGTAAGTGCATGTGTGCCTGTTTGAGTGTTTTTTGGAGTTTAGAGCTGCTAAACTAAAGTTTAAATCCTCTAGGTCTCACAGCAGGGCAGAAGTTTCCAAGAATGCTGAACGCAGTAGAAATCAGCAGAGACTGTAGAGAAACAGTGAAGAAACACTCCCTGTGTATTTTCAAAGCAAGGTCAGTGTTCATTAATACTGCTATGGAGAGCTTAGGTACACACAGAGTTAGTTTTTCACAAGCTTTACTCACGGAGGTGCTTGGCATTCCGAGTCAGTGCCTGCTCGTGCACAACACGACCACGGCTGCACTCCCAGAGGTGAGAGAGCTGGCTGGGATTGTGAGGACTGGCCTTCAGATTAAGGCTGTGTTTCTGTTTGGAGCAGCCCTGATATCCCCTGAGAGTTGTATCCCACTGCCTTCACAAACTCAGGAGGAAGCTATACAGAGCAGAATTCAATTGATTTCAATGACAGACAACTGGAAAACATGATGGGGACACACCCTCCACCTGGCATCCACTGCGTAAATCCACCCACTATTATCAAACTTGGTGTTCTCTCCAGATTGCAAAGCCTGTCTGTGAAAAAGCACCTTCTTACATTAAAACAAGGTGTCTCCCAACCAAGTTTCAAAACTCATCTGACTTCATAGAGAGGAAAGGGGTAATGAGAGACTAAGAGCTAGGTGGAAATGAAATGCAAATGACCCTCTATGGATTGCCAAAGGCACAATGGTCTCTGATATGCAGAGCAATGGAGAGAGACATAGAGGCACTGGAATTGGAGATGATGGAGGAGGTGAATGCAGACATGGGAAGAATGGAGCATCTTGGTGCTCAGAGTGGATACGGAAGTAGAAAAAAGCAATTACTCACCAGAAGGAAAGAATTACAGATCTTTAATATCCAGGAAGCAGGACTGCAACAAGTCCCTAAAACAAAGAGTAAGGGGAAAACAGCACAGAAGCTTTCTGGAAGGGTCTGTAAATGTCTCCAGAGTGTGTCCAGTAAATCTAGGCTGCAGAAGCAACAAAGCATTTACCAGTCTATGAAGCACAATATATTTGGATGTGCCTGTTCAGTTTTGAATATATTCAAGTTCCCATACTGCCTTCAGGAGTATGAGAAAAGGACATCCACCGTTGAGACTTCTCAGTTGTCCGTGAAAACTGAACAGGTCTGAATCTTGATACAGTATTTCTATTTCAGGGCCCAGGGGCAATGGCAGTGTAGCCATCATAGCTGAGTGGAGAAGAGAGCATGAAAGTTAAAACTGAATAGACAATCAGGATCTGAAGGCAGATTTCTTTTTTTTCCTAGGAGAAAACTATAGGATCAAATAATATATTTTCAATATTACAAAATATTTGTTTATTCATTAAAAATGCCCACTTGAAAGTCTCTCTCCATATTCAGTTAAATTTAATAGCAGAGGTTTCCCAGGTGCAGTGATTTTATTTCACAACCATCTTTCAGATGAAAAATGTCTGCAGAACAGGTGACAGCCCATGATAGGTCACTAGTTTGCAAGAACTGTTCAGGTGTTTTTTTCCCTTCAGCTGAAACCTCACGTGTGGAAACTGTGTGAAGTTGAGAAAACAGATAAAGGCACCGTGGACAACTCAGGAAGAACAAGGAAGATGCCTTTTTTCCCAGTGTTTTGAACTTAATTTAAAACACTGCTTCCAGCTACAGCAGAAAAAAAATACAGGCTATTAAGGTGTAATGAAGGTATAACTTCAGATCTCCTTGAAGAGAAGATATGTGTAAAAGCAATAGTTAGATTGTTATAATGTTTTGTAGCAGAGATCATCAAAGATCTTTGAAGAAATATACCTTCCAGAGCCCTGCAATGTGTTTGAGCTGTTGTTTCAATTTTACAGAAGATTAAAATGAGTTCTCCAAAGATTCATTAGACTGAGGTAAAATAAATGTAAAGGCCATGACAGATTTTAGTATATCACCCCACTCCCAAGTTTATGCTTCAGCTGCATGACTGTCTTTATATTTGCCTGCAGCAAAACAGAGGTTTAAAATAATAGACAAGTTGCTATATATGTATTAAAATTCCTTTCAAAATATATTAAATTGTATGTTAATGAGAAAATTCTATTTTAAATCCTTTCATCTAGTTCATAGACATAAACAAGAAGGGAATGATATTTATAGGTATGTTCTTAACAGACAGCACTGTTTAGCAGGAAAGTTTATTTTCTATGTCTTAGAGCTGCCGCAGTCGTCAAAACCCCCACTACAGTAGTCTGCTTTAGCAGCCCCCAAATTCTCTTTTCTCTGTCTGTCTTGCTGCTACTTTATATCTCAAGGATTCTATGATTTGTCTAGCTTTTACTAAAACTAGATAGCACTCTGGGCCAAAAGAGTTTCACATGTTTACAGCTGGACTGAGTTTTCGTCCTGAACAACACTTTGACCGCTTTTCAACAGAAGAAATAATCAGAAGGACATGCAGCTGCTGCATAAAGGCCAGGGGAAATTAAAATGTTTCCCATAAGGAAGCAAATGAACAAAATACATATGCAGCTTGATTAGAATTTGCATTGTAACATCATTAATTACTAAAAAGCCACAGGTGGGAATGCCATGAGGCATGAAAATATTATTATGAAGGGAGAAATGATTCTGTGTCAATAGGACAGTCCTTGCAAAGGGGCATCAAACTGGTAAATGGCTAAGGCTGTCAGAGCAATATCTAAGCAGATGAAACATTTCATAAGAAATAAATACAAACCAAGAGAATATTTGTGATGCTTACTTTTTTCAGTCCTTCAAAAATATAATTTAACTCCTTTTTTTTTTCCCCTCAACCAAAAAGTGTGTAAACACTTAGCAAGCTAGTGGCCTTCTTTACACAACAGCTAATCCTGGCACTTTGTAATTTTATAGTTAGAGAAATGGAGGAGAGAGATGCTCAGGGTAATACAATGTGTTTGAACCAGAACTGAGATTGTCAAACCCTGCATTTTATTGACAGCACAGGGACGTTTTGGGCTTTCTTTGATTGTGATTTCTCTTCTGCTACTTTACTCTTTTTCTGGTAATTCTGTATAGGTGCTTCTGCCTGGGCACTTTACTCTAGGACTCCATTGTTGCTAAATTCCAGACTTTAAAAAGTGAAAAATTTACAGAAACGTCTGCAGATTTCACATTTTCAAAAAATTGAATCAGTAAAGTGAAATTATAAGGAAGAACACCAGCAACAGATCCAACTCATTATGTTTACAATAATTTAACTGCACAAAATTTAAACCAGTTTAGCTAGACACCAGGCTACATAGGTAAAGCTAGTTTAGCTAACTATTATAAATGTCAGAGAAGCTGCCAGCTAGCAACTTGTGTAAATCTTTTCTTGCCACAAATTTCAAAATAAATGGAGTGATACTTAGGAAGATTTTTCTATACTTCTGAACTCAAAGATCTGTCCCCTTTCAAGGAATTCAATAGAGGAATTGATGAATGAACTAAATCTTCCCTCAAATGCTGAGAAACAGGTATTGATGCCTGTGATGCTAGAAAAATGAATGCTATTCAGAAAAAAGATTGCGTGCCTTAAGGATATGTTGAAAATCTCCTCAAAGAACAGGTCTGGTAGAGAATAATTTTAGATTGGTGTGCTGGTTTCAGCTGGGGTAGAGTTAACTTTCTTCACAGTGGCTGGTATGAGGCTGTGTTTTGGATTTGTGCTGAACACAGGGCTGCTAATACAGAGATGTTTTTGTTATTATGAGCAGGGATTACACAGAGCCAAGGCCTTTTCTGCTTTTTGGACTGCTGGACTATCAAGGAAGTTGGAGCTACACGGGAGGTTGGGAGGAGACACAGCCAGGACAGGTGACCCAAACTGACCAAAGGGATATTCCAGACCATGTGGCATCATGCTATTAAATATAAAGAAGAAGGAGGAAGGGGAGGACATTTGGAGTCATGGTATTTGTCTTCCCAAGTCACCATCATAAGTGATGGGGCTCTGCTCTCCTGGAGATGGCTGAGCACCTGCCTGCCCAGGGGGAGCAGTGAATGAATTCCTTGCTTTGTTCTACTTTTGTGTGCAGCTCTTGCTTTCCCTATTAAACAGTTTTTATCTCAACCCATGTGTTTTCTGGCTTTTACACTTCCCATTCTCTCCCTGATCCTGCTGGTGGAGGATTGAGAGTGGCTGTGAGGGGCTTGATTGCTGGCTGAGGTTAAACCATGGAGTTGGTGACAAAAAGCACAACAAAAATTTTTAAGATTGTTTTGTGGTCACCAGGGCAGAGTATCATGATTCCACAGTATCTTTTGACTGCTATCTCTCACCCACTTGCTACATATGAAGTGCAAAGCCATACATTTACGGACAAGGCAGTTTGGGTATCTCACTCCTGTGAACTTCCCACTGTATTTTTTATTCCTGCTGGATGGCTTATATGGATTTTGTGATGGAAAGCAGTGTAGTCTGTAACAGCTTTAAATATTTCAATGCAGTCCATTTGGAACACAAATTCTGATATGGGATGAATGAAGAGCAGGAACAGAAAACAAAATGAAACTGAGCAGCAGCAGGAAAACTGTGCAGAAAGGCAAGTCCTTACATGTAAACAGCAGCATGGATGAGAATGCAGCCTCTGAAAGCTGAATAAACAGTGACTATGAGCCTCAGCCTTTCTGCAGTGCAATGAAGCCTTTTCCCTTCAAACTGTAGAGTACAAATTTTTGTAGAGTACAAATTTTTTTCATCCTTTTTCATATTTTTCTCTGAAAAGAGGCTATCCCACTGTGCTCAAAACAAGCCAGTAAAAAGTAAAACAAACAATATGAAGCAAACCCCAGCAACTTTTGTTATTATATGATTGTTTTCTGTCTCGGGTGAAGCAATAAAAATATTGATTGCTGGAGGAAAGCCTAAAAATCAAAATGATTTGTCTCAGTAGTAGTCCCTAGAAGAATGAGCTCCTCTGTTGCTGTAAATTGGCCTACTTCTATGGACTTAGATTTTAGTGCAATTGTCGCGTGTGTCTGAAATGTCTCAAGAGCGATGAAGCATTAGATAGTAGATGGTAAAAATAAATAGAAACTAACAAGGTTTGCCTTCCTACTCAAGCCCTTCAGTCATTCTCTGCCTTGCTTTTTCGAACCTAAATAAAACCAAAGGACTTCACTTTATTGCTGCTAGCACAACCCAGTGATCACTTGTAGTCATGGAATGATTTAGTCCATGAAGCTCCCCTCCATCACCACCTGAATTCAGATCAATCAACCCTGCACAGCATAAGCCTTGCCATGTCATTATCAACAGCAACTTGTTTTCCTCTGACTATATGAGAATGTGCCTTAGAGAGGGGGTAGGATACCCAGATTCCTTATAAGTGAGGCCAGAGGGAGGTCTCAAAGCCCTATCAGCAACATGCATGCTGCATGCAAATTGTCATCCTATGTGACGGAAATGTAGCTGCAGAGAGTTTCATTCTGCTGGGCAATTTGAGGAATCATGGCACTGCAGCCATGCTTGTGCTTCAGGGACGAGGGTCAGTAGGGGCTGGTTGGGAGGGCTGAGGGGAATCCTGCCTTGGAAAGAACCACACAGCACTGCAGGAAAGCTGCTTCTCATTTCAATTCCTCATCCTCAGGCAAACTTGTCCTTTTTAGACTTTCTGTCTCATAATATTTTTCACTTGCACCATTTTCCCTTCTGCTTTCATATATATCCTCCAGTTATTTTTTGTGCTTTTTCTGTGTTGTGAGTCCTCTGTTTTCCACTGTTGATGCTTTAGCATTCTGAATCCAAACTCAGTAAGCTTTGCCTGTGGTCTAATCATTGTGCCAGCTATGTCTTGGTATTAGAAATTGCCCTCTGTCTTCTCATCTGTTTCAGTAATCGACCACTTTATTTGTTAGTTTAACATTTTCATTCCTTGCTCTAGTTATTGTCATTATTCTACTTATACAGAATCACTAATGTTTAACTCCATAATCATTATATGGAGAGAAAAGCTGCAAGCAATTTGGAACAGTAAGTCCCTCTAAAAAGAGAAAAAGCTTTAGAACACTTTCTCCCCCTCTCCAAAGAACTGTTTTTCAAAGCTAATCAACTACTACAGCAGAGTGACCTACTTCATCTAGAGAGTCAACACATGGCCATCTGTCCAGTAAACAGGAATGAAATCGTGCCCCATAAGTGCCTTAAGGAGAAAGAGATTTTCTGCATCTTCTACATTCAGAAGAGAGACAGTGGCCAAAATATTTACTGCTGATAAACATTAATATGCCCCTCAAAGGCTGCACTACACAAATTGTTTTAACATAAGCCAAATCTCCAAATATGTTTCCTGTTCATGCTGCTTCTGCAATTTTAATTAAAGTCAAGATTTTCTCCTTAACTTTGCACTATGATTTTAAAATAAATAAATTGCAATTCATTTCAGAGGCAGCAGCTTGGCTCATAGTTCTAGACTCAAATGATTTAGACAGGCCATTTTGGCCATCCTTAGTCTGAATAGCTATGAGTAAACATTTCTGTCTTTCATGTATCCCTTTTAAAAATCTGTAAGACTATCCCATACACTCCATCCAATCTTTAACATTAAGAAAATTTTCCTAATGTCTTATCTAAAACTTTGAAATAGCTTAAACTTTTAATTTCTTGTCTTACATATTAAACAGAAAGATCATTTCATCCCTTTCCTTTTTAGCAGCAAGTTTTGCATGTTTGAAAATGGTGGCCTTTTAGTCCCATGAGTAAATGGAACCAATTCTTCCCATCTTTCCAGCTGTATTGTGATTTTTAGACCTCTGGTCTTTTTAATTTTTTTCTGGATTCTTTCATGTTACTTAGCCATTGTCTTAAACTATGAGTGTCTGGTGTCTGACATGACATTACATTGAGACTTTTTTTACCTTGTGCTAAGCAGAGTATGAAGTTTACCTTGACATATGACCATATGACTCTTGCATATAATGCTCAAAAGTTTCAATATAATGGTTGGGGTTTTTTTTTTTTTTTTTTTTTTGGTTTTGTTTTGTTTTGTTTTGTTTTGAATCTCTTGGATATAGAATTATCCCTTTATAGCAGCACCAGCAAAAATGTAGGTGGGTAGCTCAGCTACAGAAAAGGCTGCAAAATATCAGAAAACGTGTATTTTAATGTCCTTCTTTCTCCTTCCTGTCCCCTGTATAGGTTCTGCAAAGCCTCTGACTAATAAAAGACTTTGAGAGATAATGTGTTATTTAATACCCCTTAGTTTTTGAAAAAGAGTTTTTCTTTCAACAATCAAGTAGCAGTGCTGATCCCTCTAAAACTTGCTTTCCACATACAAGATTACTGCTTCCCTTCCTCTACTTCTTGCAGACGCCAGGATTGATGCTTCCCTAGCAATCCTAAAACCCTTTTGCAAAGATGTGGCTACTTTTGAAGGGTGGTAAAGCCTTATATAATACTGAAGCTTCATTAAAAATGCACTGTAACTCCAAAGCTTGTGAGCTATAGTGTAAAGAAGGACAGTACAGGGTGATATTGATCAATGGTATTTTTCTTTGCATAAGTCTTTCTTGTCCTCAAGCCACTTAGGGAGCTATCTTGACTCTAATCTTCCTGGCATCCTGCACGCTGAGCTCTTGCTGAAGTTAATGGCAGAGCTGCATGCAAACTTCCAGGTTCAAGCCCTCTCTCAGAAGCAAGCTCTGCTACACTTGCAGATCCTGTGATAGTATGAAAGCTTTACTGTGCTGCTTTCCTCCTGTAAACAGGATCAAAGACAGAGTGTCATTTTTTTATTTTATTTTATTTTCATCTGCTGTCTGGTTGCTGTCATCTCTTTCTATTCTGGCTCATCTTGTATTGCACCTTGAACATTTTATCTCACAGCACTTCACAGTTTGGTTCCACCCTTTCTGTGTGGTACATGACACATTTGAGTATTTTTTCCTATCAGTATGGCATTTTGTATGATACATGCTACTGTGCTGAACTAATTGTGATAAGTCATGCTGCTAAATCCAGTACAAATGCCCCTTTTTCAAGGTTTTTCTTGTGCTTACATATCCTTCACTTTCTAATCATGCAAGTTCTGTTTTCCTAATTGATCTATTTGTATGACAATTTGATAAGGTAAACTGTCTGTTTTCCTAGGACACAAAAACACAGGCTTTTCTAGATGACACCTTAAAAGAGTCCTGAATATCTATCACATGGATGATGTAAAGTACCTAGATTGTAAATGCCCTAAATGTCTCAGCATTGCAATTGTGAGTACTCAAACAGGATTTTTTTCCATGAGCCCTTATTTGTAACCCTTAGGCAACAATAAGCACCTGAAGAGAATGAAAGTCCTCTGACCTAAGGAAGCTCTCTCAAATCCCAAATTACACTAAGCAAGGTCATCCCTGCAGTTCCCAACAACTGCGGGAAAGTAATTGCAATCTTTCAGTCAAAGATTCAGTCTCAAAGCCTTTGAGGATTTCAGTCCTCAAAGCCATTTTCCTTGCTTCTTTCACCTCTGGATTTAGACTCCTGCCTTTCAGAAAGCAAGCAAAGTCTATCAGATGAAACACTGATTCCTGAAAAATAAATTACACTGGGGGTACATGAGCCTAAGTCATCAGCGTTGGATGCAAGGGGTTGCTGTGGGGTGAAAAAAGATGGGTTTCCACATGCAAAAGGGATAGCTGAGCAGAATGAGTGGAGTGATCATTCACCTGTACACAGCATTGTCAGGGGTACTATGGAAAGATACCCTCATCTCCAGGAGACTATGGAAAATCTAATAGGGACAAGATCCGAATTTATCATCTTATATCTGCTGAAGAAGTGGGTGAGGGGCAGTCACTGGACTTTTCACTGGATTTAGTTAGTTCTTTACATAGAGAAGTTCTAATAGCTAGGTGGGAGACGCAGAGGACTCCAACTTGTTGACCCATGCTAAAAGAACTGCTGTATCTGAATGCCAAGGGTAGAAGAGCCATCGATCAATAACAAAATGTAACTTTGTAGCAAAGAGTTTTAAATAAGATTCTGGAAATTTCTAAACATAGGGAATCAGGACTACTGGACTAGTTCTGCAGATTGCTAGCACTTGGAGAGGACATCAAGCTAGACAAATACCACAAAGCACATACAAATTTTCCCCAGTCATTTCTTTGCTGCTGAGGCTGTAGGGGAAGCAGCTGGGTGTTCCCATTAGGACAGAGTTGATAAGCAGATGGGTTTTTGTCTTCAAGATCAGGAAAACTCTCCCCCAGGGCAGAACTAGGCACTGTTCTTATGTGGTACAGAGGGCTCTCTGGTTTGGTCCTTGCCTGCTATGCCAGGTTCACACGTTCAGAGGCAAAGGTGGCCTCCTCCTGACTCAGAGCATCAGGGACTCTGTTTTTTTTCGGCTATAAGAGAGTACAGTGCCTCTTTGTTATCTGGCATTGCAAAGCCTGTGGGCATTTGTGGTGGCTCTGTTTCAGCTGATGTCTGTCTGAAGCACTTAACAGTAAGGTCCCAAGGGAGCTGAAATGTTTTAATTTGAGTAAAAGTTACTGGATTTCCTTATGGGGGAGAATGGTAATGGCCTGTGATACAAAAGAGGTGACCTTCAGCTCTGATTTTAAATCCTGTTATAAATTTCTATGCACATATATTGCTGAGGGAAGATTTTGGCACAATACGCATTTAATTTAACAGTCTTGTTTATTCCAATAGTGCAGAGGTGTTCTAGCATGTACGAAAAGTTAAATTCAGAGAAAGTAATTTTAACCAAAGATCAAGATGAAAAGCCAAGCTACATTATAAAGATACTTAAGCAAATGTACTATATTTAATCTACTTTCATCCGAAAGCAGCTTCCAATTTTCTCTTTCACTTACATTTCTAATGCAGTGGTATTTATTACTTATTGCCTACCTTACCAAATGAGCAACAGTATCTAGAGATACCTTCTTGCTGATTAGAAAGTTCTCCCTGCAAAATAATAGATTTATGAAATATACATGAAGAAACTTTTATTAAAATTACATTAATAGCCAAATTCTGCACACAATTACACTTGGCCATTGTGGAAATCAATGAATTGCACCAGGATAATAGAGAGCAGAGTTTGCTCTGACTGAATAATTTTAGCTGATTAGAAACAATGAAATAAGATATTAATATTGACACTCCCTGTTTGAAATACCCTTGTTGTATGGACACAGGATTGATGATTTAGGGTTCTATGTGGAAGCACAAAGTCACTCTGCCAGCCAGCCCTGACAACAAGACCATATATACTTAGACAAATGGTCTCATATATAACTCCACTTCTGGGAGGCAGGAGGAGAATCTTCTCTCCTGCTTTGCACCAGGTCACACTTAATATTCCCTCCAAGTAGCCGGTAATACATACCCAAGCCAGCTTTAAGCTCTCTAGGTCAGGTGTTGAGAGCAATGGAACTCCTGCAGTACAGAGTTCAATAGAGGCGAAGCACCCAAATACTTAATCTGGTCTGTCACTAGTTAGCTTTGGTACCTCTTTTAGGTTAGCTATAATATGAGTCTGGCTGCAGTCCAACCAGCAGGTTTATTACTTCCAATGCAGAACTGGTTTTATTAGCCTGGGTATGGTACTGTGCTAATGTAATATATATGATGCTGTATAGATGGGGAAGTGGCTTTAATTCTTTTGGTCTGCAAGCCAGCTCATGGCTCTGCATTGTGTTTTATACTCTAAGGGAATTATATTCTTCATCTGAGGGAGCATCTGGCCTGGGGGAAAAAGGGGTCTGGGACTAATGGCTGTGCTCAACTGTTTGGATGTTGAGTTAGGGCTTTGTAGCCAAGCGTTCAGACTTTCAGGCAGAGGACAAAACTGGTGTCCATGAGAGATGGAAACAGACAAGGATCCAGAAAGCAAGGGATGTTTTGAGAACTCATTGTTCCTAAAATAGCTGTAGTGACTGACAAATGCTGTGCCTCCTCCCTGTGTCAGCTGGAGTAAAGGTGAACTCAACCTTCCCTTCTCCTTCTGTTTGGAACTGTAGGGATATGCTACAGCAGGGTCTCTGAACTGTGTGAGAACTTCGTATCTCTTAGATCTGTGAGACCCCAGTGTCTTTAGGAATGCCCAGGGAGTGTGCACAGCTGCTTTGGACAGGCTACCTACCAGCCCAAACAACCAGACCTCAGCAGGCTCTTTGCTTGACTGTGCCAGCAGCAGTGACTTGGTGTGGAACAGAAACCACCATAATTACAAAAAGATGCAAAGACAGTGTTTTAAAAGCCGTGTTGCTCCCAGCTTCAAAAGTGTTAAATGTCTGTTTCCAAATAATAAAATAATAGAATAGTAGAATAATAGAATAGTTTAGGTTGGAAAGAGTTTCTTTAGAGGTCTTCAAGTCCATCCAATGAACAGGGACATCTCTCATCTAGACAGGTGTCTCAGAGCCCTGTCCAGCCTGACTTTAAAAGTTTCTGGGGATGGGACATCCACCACCTCTCTGGGCAACCTATTCTAGTGTCTGACCACCTGCATTGTAAAAGCTTTTTTCTTTATACCTAGCCAAATTCTACACTTTCTTAGTTTAAAATCGCCAGTCCTTGTCCTATACATCTGAAGGGTAAATGCAATAATGAAGAACTAGTAAGGGTTTGGGTACATTGGCAGGCTGGCAAGAGCGTCACAGAAACAAATTAATTACACTTCAAATAATGCAGGTTGTTCCTCCTGCTCAGATGTTGGGAACCTGGAGAGGGGAAGAGGGGAAGGAAATGTAATAAAATACATCCCAACTCTCTTTTTTTTTCTTCTGTTTTATACCATATTCCCAGGCACCTCATATTCAGGGGTGGAGGAAAAAGGTGTATATTTACTGGAGAAATCTCCTTGTTCAGCCAGTTACTATGTCTCTGGTCACGGGTCCCATGTAGGAATATTTGCATAATTGAAATGGGACTTCGGGGACTGCAGTGCCCAGAGCGAGGTCTGGGAAGCAAATGAGTTGAGTTCAGGGGTGCTAGTGCAGATACCCACAAACTGAACATTTTCCTTGTGATACCCTGGCACAGAAGCATATTCTCTAGAGACCACTCCAGGCACATGACACAGAATGGCAGGAAGAGGCTGGGGAACAAGACCCCTGCATTCTTCTCATTGTGTATGCTGAAAGGACCAGCTGGATTAAGATACCTCCTTCCCTTTGCAACTCTTCTTATCCACACGGAAATCACCAGGGCAATAATACATTGGATGTCTGAGGACTTCAGAATGGATGCCCTATTATTTCTCTCTTTTGTTTTGTTATAATAGATGTGACCTTCAACTGCTTTCACACACTTTTCACTCTGTAGAGAAAATACCATGCTGAATGCCTTAACTGTGATTTCAATACAAAACCAACCAACAAAAAGAGAGTTTGGGACAAAAGCAACAATGCGGGTAATGACATCCAGAAGTGTTAGAAGTAAATCTAACTGCACACAAAGCAGAGTTCAGCTCAGTGTCACTGCCAAGAACCATCTTCTGTTCTCTATGAAATGAAGTTGGAAAAGAGCTAAACTGAGTGCTGAAATTCATTGGGTGCACAAAAGAACCCCACTAGTAGAAAGGGGATGTACCTGCTCTGGAGGACTGCAGTCACTCGTTCTGCAGCCATGTGTATTTGGCC
Organism: Hylia prasina; assembly: GCA_013397195.1. Taxonomy (NCBI): domain Eukaryota; kingdom Metazoa; phylum Chordata; class Aves; order Passeriformes; family Sylviidae; genus Hylia; species Hylia prasina. The sequence goes on along the minus strand of VYXD01012066.1, from coordinate 801,323 downwards.
GATGGGATGCAGAAGGACCAGTCTTTCAGCTGGTGTAAAAGCATAGAGTGATTTGCCTATGCAGAGGATCTGCTCCATGGCCTGTGCTTAATCCTCCCAGGCAACACTTTAGGAAGTAATCAGATAGTCCTTCATATCTGATTTTGAGTGTACAGCTGTAGGGAAGTGCTGCAATTCCTCCTTTTTGAAACGTTTCCATAAAAACCCCATCTATTTTAATTTCCTTCCTTATCTTCACCTGCTCTACTATCTCAGTTTTATTGCTGTTTGGAATAGGCTTAGTCCTACACATCAGACATGGAAAATGTTGCCTGGCTGGACTGAAAGAATAGAGGAAGATCCCCCAAATTTCTGAACGATATTATGCAGTGACACACAAGTTGCTTTCAGATGCAAGGGGTGATGCATAAGCCAAAGCTTCATTTGCATGCTAAGGAAGGTCTGAAAGCCTGCTCATTCTCTGCTTGGATCACTGTAATATGCATGAGTGAGAAAGGAGGATAATAACCAGTAGAAGGAGTTGCTTTTATTAACATGTAAATGCTTCTGCAGTTTTTCTTTTAGATGGAAAGTTTGGAGGCAAATATTTGCTCCTCTGCTTATGTGTGAGAAAACAGATTTTTGTCTGTGTTTCAAATACTAAAAATAGGAGGAAAAAGTTTCAATTTTGATTGTTTTTTAATTAGATGGAAAACAAAAATACCCATGTGGATTTGATGTGAGACAAAATACTCCCACAGAAAATACCATTTTCCTTCCAGCTGCAGTGAAGAGGGACCTTGGTATTTACCTCAAATTGATGCAGCAGCTTGTGCTTGTGCATAAGAGCTCAGCCTTTTGTCAGATTGTATGGCCTCAGGTTGGGCTTGCCTGGCAGCGTCAGTACCCGGTGTCATTCGTGTGCAACACTTCAGGTGAGAGTCCCGGTACACTGCCCACGCTGCACAAATAAACCCTTAAGGGAATTGGTCCTTGTCCAGCCATGGGCTTTGCTTGTTGGCTTTTATTAAACTACAGGATTTCAGGAAGAATTTCAGGCTGGCAGGGAGAACCACCATTGGAATATCATAGTCTCAGCATCTTTCATATATAGGAAACAGGAGAGCAGTAGCCACTGTTCTGGTCAGCTTCACCAAGGCATGTTTTTCTTCCTGAAATCCAAGAAATCTACAGTGAGGTATTTTACTTTGTACAGAAAACAAGGGATCAAGAAGCAACAAATGGGAGAAGTAGCAAACATTCCAAAAATAAGTGCTCAAGAATCAGAGGGAATTATTATACCTTGTTCATCTATAGTTTGCAGCAGGAAATGAATATTTATGTCTCAAATGTTGTGTTAAAACATTCTTCCTTAATATGTATTTATATAAAACCTTCCACAAAAAAAATCTGCCTTCAAAAGCAGCAGGCACTGACATCCTGTCTTGCCAGAAACACAACATCTCATCAGATGCTCAGAAAGAATTTATATGAGACTTTGTGAAGTGCCTAACAAATAGCAGGCATTCTACTGAAGAAAGCATCAGCATTTCAAGATGAAGAAATAAATCTGTTCAGTGCTTTAGGAGTTCGAAGCTGCTTTAGGAGTTTAAAGTGACTTCCTTAAAAAATGTAGACTCCCAGCTTAATGTTTCTTCTGGACCCCTCTGGCTAACAAATGATTTGTTTATAACATTTCTAAATATGGATCTAAATATAGATCCAGGTAACTTGGATTAAATCTCATTCAAACCCCTCTTTATTTCTAAGGAAAATTAACAAAGATTGTATTGTTCTTTGTCATAGTCCTTTGAACGTAAAGAAAGCCCCTGAAAAATTTCTTAATAATGTACGCATCATTTTCATGTGATCCAAATATGTAGTCTTTTTTCCAAATAAAAACCAGAATATTTTCGAACAACTTCCTGCATTATTACTGAGAGCCCTACTTTATTAATTTAGGAAAAAAATTCTGGCAGAATTCCTTATGTGTAGATATTTTATTATCTACAACTGTATCATCCCTTGCTTTTTACTTTATTATTTTTTTGTTTCCTTAATCAGTTTCCAAAACTTTCTAGTTTCTAAATTTATATATATTTCTGTCATGTTGCCCTTTTTTTCATTACCCCTCATCTCAGCCCTATCCACTAATGCACACACACAGAGATCAAAAATATATTTTAGCTTTTGGAGTTGCTTTTATTCTCTCTGCTAAAGTCAAGTTGTTTTATAACTAGCGTCACCTAATTTTTCAGCTGTGGGATGGTAGCATTTTGACCATCAAATAAAATATTTAATCAGTTCTCCCAAATTATTCATACCTTCTTCCAGGTCTATCAGCCTATAGTTGTTTTCAGCATTATGAACCTGTCTCTTTTAAATCACCAACCATATTTATTACTGATTTGAACTTTTTTTTCCAGTCTGCACATAATGAATATAATTAAGTTACAATGACTTGCTCCTAAAAAATCTTTGTTTTTAGTTCTTAGATCAGTGCCTTTTTATCTGCCAAGATGAAATCAAATTTATCATTCCATGACACTATTTTTTGAGTTATGAAATCATTAGTATTTTTTATTTTAGAAATTCCAAGGTAGTTTTTGTACTGACATGTCTCTGATATATATCACTCACATCACAATGTCAGCTTCTCGGCTTTTTTTCCTTGATATAGGACAGGCAGGTTTTAAGGAGCTGTTGATGCTGTTCTGAAATGAGATGTGATGGTAGGAGCTGCTGCTGGTTTGTGCCCCAGCTTGCCCTATATTGGTAGAAAATTAATCCATAAACTTTTAAGATCACTTGTACATGGCTGTGTTAGTGGCTCAGACATGAGTATTTTGTGGAATTTGAGCAGGTATATAAAATGGTACACTTGTCCCTTGTTCTACCAACCCTGATTTGTTGTGTAGCTTGTCCCTTAGTGATGGGTCCCTGCTGCCTTGAATCTTCAACAGTGATGCTTTCCAGATGTGTTTTTTCCAAATATCCTTCCTGTATGTGAAGTCACTGTTTTCTTTTCATTCTTCCTTCATCTGCTTGGTTCCAAAGGACGCCAGGCAAATGATTTATATATAAATTCTCTCTGCAGAGTCTCATTCCCTCAGTAATCTGGGAGGGATTAACTATTTGATGATTTCAAACACTGATTCTGATCAAAGACCTGCTAGTCATGGCCAGATGGGTCTCACAGAAACTCTGACAAGCTGATCAGTACAGCCTGATAGGAGATTGCAAGACTGTCCCCACAGCTTTCCCAAGGGACAAAACTTGAATAGATAATGCTCACACACACACACACACACTCACACTCACACACATGCAAATGCTCTCCCAGCTCACCTTCTGCAACTGCTCTACCTCTGAGCACAGGGTTGAAGCTAACCCTTCAGAAACTCCCATGTTAGCCTCTCTGTTTGCTGGGCTCAGCTGTTTCATTCAGCTTTTGATTCCGAGTAAAGTTATTTCAATGGCTAAACAGAAGGAATGATGCATGCAATGCCCTTCTGGATTATCCCAAGTTATGAGCTGTGAATGATGATGCAAACAGTAATATACATGTATCATGGCTAAGTGAAAGATGGCCCCAGTGATCATAACAGAATGGCAGAGGATAAACAATCACCAGAAGTAACCTTGCTGGCTGAAACAAACATCTGATTTTTACTAAAGCCAAAAGTAGGAAAAACGTTTTCAAGTTTGCTGAAAGACAGATGGAAATGTCTTAGGGAACTTGACGCAAAGCAATTATGGATGCTCAAACATAACAAAGATTTTGAACATGAAAAGAGAATACTAAAAGGATTTTTATGCTTGACAGTTCAGTTCATTGTATTCTCTTTTTATATTAAATTATTAAAGGTAGATATATCAATGTGTGTATTTTTGGTCTCTTTTTACTTGTTTATCTTATTGGAAAAGTTTAACATTTCCCAACAAACTATTTTCATAATATTTCACAAATGTTACAGTTTGCCAAGTTTTGCTCTCAGTAAATTAGCATTGGTCAGAGCCTCTGACGTGCTACGCTTCCTCTCTTAAATGAAACTTCCTTCTTAATTTAATAAAGTGTACTGAGTGTTGGAAACAGATAAGAGAAGTTGCTAATCATCTTTGAAATATCTTTGAACCCTCCTCTGTGTTATACCACTAAATTCAACAGTACCATAATTTTCAGAAGGTTTAAACCGAGAGTTTCAATAGTGCATTAGAATAAAATAGACAACTAATTCCATGACTGGTGATTCTTCCCTGTTGCTGAAGGTAGATAGAAGTGTGCTGCAGCTTGGGGGTTATAAACCAATTTTCACACTGCTTAATGATTGTCATGTTTTTCACTTCTTCTGTATCACTTCATGTCTTATATAGATTATAGGCATCTGTTCTGAGCTGTTCACATGGGCCACTGCTATAATGTATTGTCAGGTATCCCTTGAGAGAAAGCAAGCTGTCCCACCCCAATGTATCTGAGATCACTAACATTTAACTGGAAATGCTCATCTCTGCATTGAATGTAGAAGGAGCTTGGAGACTAGCTTACCCAAAAGCTAAACATTTGGATTGCTAAAATTAGGTGAGATAAATCCCACTGTAGGATTTCAGGCTTGCTACACAATGAGGAGGCAGGAGACAAGAATCTGTGTTAGGAGGTGGTGTCTCTCCTTCAGGTGAGACACCATTCTCACGTAAGCATCTACATGGGACAGGAAATTTAAATGCCCACATTTAATGTGGATACCTGTGTGATCAAAGCACTTATTTGTCCTACCAGGACTCAAAAGGACCATGCTTTGCTGAAGTTATACAAGTTTGGGGTTGCAATGTGCTTACAAGGGAGTTTTGCTCTCTATATATGTGCAGAGTGACAACAGAGTTAAAATCAGCTCAAGTTTTCATGTGAAAACTATTGGGGGAACTATTATCTCCTCTTCTCCACTCTACGAGTTATTACTTTCTGCCTAAATGTAGATTATGTGCAGGAACCAGAAGTTTTATATGACTCAGAGGTACTGTGTACTTTCCTGGCACTACAATAATATGCAAGGACTTGCATGCAGCCAAAACACATTGATAATGCTAACCAATATTTTAAATTGTCTGCTGGATATCTGCATGTAGCTTCTCCCCACAGGCACTCCCATCCTTGTCACATGCATCTTCTCTGGTAACATGGTTTTTAAAAAGAGCAAAAAAAGACCTTATTTCAAATTTATGTTTTCTTCTAGCATCCTGACCAGCTGCTGCTTCTGTTTACTGCTTGATGAACGCTTGGAGTACTGGAGGAGCTGCTGAATTCTCCAGCAAGACCTGGAAGAGTTGGACGTTATTGCAGCTCAGAACTTAATGTATGTCTCTTGTGAGTGGCTGATCACCAAATAAATTTTGGGTGAGGTATGTACTATTTGCAGAAACCATACCATAAGGAAACAAATGAGGTTTAGAAGATGTGAATTAAAATCTCTCTGATTATCTTTACAAAGATATTTTGTTAGCTTCACTAGGAATTTATTGCATTACTAAATGTGGCAATTTTTTTTTTTCCTAAAGTAAACCATTTTCAAGTAAACCACCAGGTAATGGGATCTATTTTCAGTGAAATAAATACTAAAACAACATAGATTAACTCACCTAACCCATGAAAAACTTTATTCACCATTGAATGAGGGTGTTGGGAGACAATATGTGATGTACACTACTGCTGATCTTGGATTCTGTCACAATCTTTTGCCCAGAATAGTCTGAAGCACTGACAAAAATAAGGAGACACACAGGAATTAAGAAAGCGTTAGTAAATGACTATGCATGGGGACTGAGGTGCAGGTACATTCACACCTTCCATGGCTGTCAGTTTGGTAATCTTTCACAAAGCATTTCATTTTTCTAAACTCAAATGTGTGAATTGTTATGCTCTATCACAGCTATTTGTAAAGGGCATTTTCTTCCCACCTGTTCCTGTTCCTTTTCTGATAATGGAGACTTCAAAACCTCTCTGAACACTATGTGCTAGTGTTTGACCATCCTCACAAAACAAAGTTGTCTTGTGTTCTGATGGACTTTCCTCAATTTCATTGCCATTGGTACTGGTACAGGGCACCACTAGAAAAGCCTGGCTCTGTCTTCTTTACACCTGCCCTTCAGGTATTTACAGACATTGATAAGATTCCTCCAGAGCCTTCTTTTCTCTAGGTTGAACTGTCCAATCTCTCATTCTCTCCTTTGATGGCCCAGAACCTTAGTCATCTTTGCAACTCTTTCCTGGGCTCTTTCCAGTATGTCCATGTCTCATTTGTAGTGGGGAACCCAGGACTGTATCCAGCAATTCAGATGTGTCTCATCAATGCTGAGCAGAGGGGAAGGATCAGCCAGTTTTTACTCTGCCTCCCTATCCATTTATCTTGTCCGTGCATTATCAGTTTGTCAATGATGATTTTATGAAAGATTGTTAAATGCCTTGCTAAAGTCTACTTTTGCTCTCCACTCATGCACCAGATTAATCATTTCTTTGCACAAGGCTATCAGGTTGGTCAGACATGAATTACCCTTCATAAATCCATGTTGATGACTTCAAATCACCTTGATATCTTTTGGAAATGGTTTCTGGATTTATTTGCTCCATCACCTTAATAAGATTTGAGGCCAGGCTGGTTGGTCTTTAGCTCCCTGGATTCTCCTTCTGCATATCTCAGTGTGTCATTTGAATTTTTCCAGTCCTTGGGAGCCTTCTTTTCCCCTTTCCCTTTCCCTTTCCCTTTCCCTTTCCCTTTCCCTTTCCCTTTCCCTTTCCCAATACAGAGCTCCTACTTAATCCAATGTAGAACACTGTTTTTTTGTTTTGCTTATATAATTTTTTCCTTAAACTAAATGAACAATGGATCTTTTTGGCCCAAGGACACTTCCAAGTGAGTCTTTCCTAAGCAGATTCAGGTACCAGGAGCTATGAATACAGATTAATTGGTTTATTAATCTATATTTACTATTATCATTTTATGAATTTTCAAATCTGTATTTGTCTCTCATTCAGATAAATCTTCAGCTGAAGTGAATGTAAGCTTAGTCTGTGTAACAAATGGGTGATAAATGAGTAAGACCTTCAGGATCTGGCATGCTAATGATTATAATTTAACACTACTATAGCTCTTTCCATCTTCAAAGTGCTTCATGAACATTAGCCATTCTAATTAATTTCATTTAGAGTTGTTCCTACTGTATCTCTTCCTCTGCTGAACGCTGTAGTACACTTACTGCTGTATTGTAATTCAAAGGTTGTTATGGTAAAGATTTTGACAAGAACAGAGAATCCCTTGTGAAAATTTGCAATTGTGCTAATTACATCAAAGATCAGATGTCAAGATTATCCTTGAAAAGGATCCTGGAAAATACCACAGGTGTATCAAGTCTCTCAGTGGAAGAGCTAGGTTTGGTGAATCCACCACTTTTTGGCATGTACCAGCTGTAGGGGCAAACAGATTTAATAACTTGAAAAATTGATTGAAAGTCATGTTAACGTTCAGTCTTGGGTTTGAGAAGAGGCAGATGAGGAAACAAAGAACCCATATAACTATGGTACCAGTCAATTTGTCAAAGGCAGTAGGACAGAAGAATGACATATGACTGTAACACAGTGAGGCATCTGCGTTTTATAGTTTTCCTATCTTGAGATGCATTATTCAAATTATCTTGTTACTCTGTGTTACTACAGTTACAAAAGACAGTTTAATAGATGCATATCAGTCATTTGACAGATTGGTCCAACTTGCCCACCGTGGGGACTGACTGTCAGTTTTGGGACATATCTTTGCAATCCGCTAGCATGTAATGGGGGTAGGCTGTGAGTGTAACTGCTGGGCCACCCAGAGGTACAGCAGGAGATGCCCCTCTGCTGAGTCTTGCTGGTTGTCTGAACAGCTTTGTTTCCTGCTCTTTCCTCAGGCAAATCTGTAAGGAATCTTTTGGAAGCTGGCAGTCAGCATGCTGGTATTTTAAGTGTCTGTGCTAGGATGTTTGTGGAAGTGTCTGTGGGGACGTACCCATAGCCTTAGAGCAACTGTGTGAGCATCTTGCACGTGGAAAATGTGATTTGGGTGTCTAACCAGAACATCTAGAGAGGTCACTACAGCTTTGCAGATTCAGCTGGTGAAGTGAGTTCAACATACGCTGTTTCTTGTACATGTAGAAAATGAGCAAGGTAAGCACAGGATCATAGAATCACTTAGGTTGAAATAGAGCTCCAAGAACATCGATGGTGATGGTGACTCAACCACTTCCTTGGTGGTTGAGTCAAAGTGAGGTATGTAGGAAATTCACCCAAAAGTAAATACTCTTGGCCTATGGCAACACTACTGGTGGAAGGGAGACAAGCCCCCAAGGCCAGGTGACACTGACTGATTCCCAGTCCCACTGCTTAGCACCGCCCACATAGACTCCTTGGAAAGTTTTGGTGGGAGAGCTACAAAATCAATTGCAGTGACACTCTTAACAACTTGGGAGTGACCACAGAGCCTGTGCTCAGTCTGCATCCGAGATCTAGTTTGTAACTATTTTAGCTGAATCCTTCTGAATGCTGCTGAAATCCATCTCTTTCTAGCAAGCCCAAATATTTTCCTGGAAATTGGGAACAATGAATGTTACAAGCTGGAGGATGGCTTGAACTTCTGAGAGAAATTCATACTCTACAGGAATTGTAGCTGTGGTCTACACTGATTTATTTCAACATTTTATCATGCAGACATCTGTTTCTGTGGTGGTGGCATATATCTAGGATGATCAAATGAAGAATCATCTAATTAAGTACTTTTCTATGTGCTAGTTTTGTTGTTTAGTGCCATAAAGCTGTAGTTCACAGGGGCTCCTGCAACAGCCTTTCCGATTTCTCTTTATAAGATGGGTAAAGAATTACCCAGCTATATCTTAAA
>VYXD01012066.1:638144-792412 GCA_013397195.1 Hylia prasina | reverse complement strand
AAAAAAAAAAAAAAGGTTTTCAAATCATACAGTGGCATTTAACAGATGAGTATGTCCCTGATATGGCCATTTCAAAATAAGGACTGATTCATTTAATTATTGATTATCATTGTTAAATGATAGATGTTTCCGGGACAGCTCCTATAGAATCTTATTACATTTCTAGAGAATTTTATTATTTTAATTCCTGTTCCTTTCCTCTTTTCCCCATCACTGTTAAGCTCCTTAACTAATGGTGGCCACTGTGGTCAAGGATCTCAGGCTCCTGCATTTGGGACCTGAATAATACATTGTTCATGATTTGACAGGGCAGTAGATTTCTCCTTTTTCATTGTACTTATACTTCTCAGTTTGCAGAATATGACCAAATACTTCTTGTTAATGTCATATAATGTTATATAAATTTCTCATTATATCTACCCTTTCTCTTGAGTTCTTGGAGCTCTTGGATGTTTCTGCAGTGGGATTTTATATAAGTGTGGTTTTAACCAGAAGTTTGTAGACCTTTTGCACTGCTACACACATTTTTTCCTATGATCCCTGGCACATTTATAGACCAAATGACAGCATGGAGACTATTAAAGCACAGATATATGAATTTTTATGAGTTGCATGGCTTCCCTGCTTCATGGCAGCAATGAAGTGGGCTGGGACAAACGACAGGTGGGCCAGTGCAACAGTGCAACTGTATGGTACATAGTCCTGGACCTAGACTGTGGTATCACCAGGATTCCCCAGAAGTCACTGGGTTCTTCTTTCACCTGGATTCCCTCTGGGGTCCATGCTCCTGGAGTTCCTCTGTAAATTCTTTATTTTCCTTAGTTACAGGAAATACAGAAAATACATATCTGGTGGGTCACCCCTACAGATCACGCTGTCCTTTTCTGCCTTACCGTTGGTACTCACAATCAGCTGTTGTTGGTGGTGCTATTTGGACATTTCTGGAAAAATTTGAACCTTCTTGATTTTCAAAAGGTTGTACATGCAGCTTAACTATTTATTTTCATTGAATGTGCAGAAGCTGTTCAAAGCTTTTTTTTTTGGATTTTGTTTGTGGAACAGAGGATTCATCTATTTCTGAAACAGCAAATTAAAATCACGGACTTATGCTAACAGCTCTTCTAACTAGCACCAAATCATGATAACGGCTGCAAGCCCACAGAACAAGACTTGCTGATGTCAACAAGTTGCTGACAAGTTGCATGGCTTGCCTGCAGAATAAAAAGGTTACAGAAAGCTGGAATTTGAGGTTGATGTACCGCAGTTCAGAAAGTACAGAACAAATAAGGGAAAAGTCCCAAAATGCTAAAATTTATCTGCATGCTCTGGGGATCCCATGACACTGGGAGAATTGCTGCTACAGTATAAAATAGGAGATCAGATTCCATTCTGTAAGAGTGACTTTAAAACAATGAATTTGATCCATGCTAGTATTTTCCACAGTTCACTCAATTTGCTTTCACCAAGAATTTATCCTCAGAACTTTAAGGGTTGTTTCAAACCCATCCTAAACTAAGGAGGGACCCTCCCCAAAGATCAGTCAGTCCAGTTTTACTTGCACTAAATACACTTCCCACGTTTACCCCTTCAGGATCCAGAGATAATTGACATTTTAATGTTTTGCTTTGATTCCTTTGAAGTTGTGATTTAGTGTGTAGAAAATATAGTGCAAAATTATGTTAAAACTGTAATAAAAGGTGTTTACTGCACTTAATTGTCATAAGTCATTCTATTAAACTGCTGAGGAATATTAACAAGGGATATGATAATATCACCATCTAAAATTCATATACATTTTTCAGCAGTTGTAAAATGTGTTATAATTATTTAATAGCTTTGCAACTGGTTGTGTTTGATAATTAACTGCTGCGTGTAAGGAACTGTGCTATTATTTCAACTATCTGGAAAAGACAGAACAGCCTCAGTTTAACCTGACAATTACTCACAGAAAAGATCAAGAGGCAAAAAAGTATTTTTATTATTTTTTTCCTCCACAAAGTAAACATGAGGCAAAGGTATCCTACCTCTTCCAAATGTGCTTGTTTATTTTTTCTCCACCAACATATGGATTAGATGACTGTAATGTTCTCTACTGAGGGACTACATCTAAAAAAATCCTTCAGAAACAGCAGAAACAGGTTTTATAATACTCATTATCTGCTACTTAATTCCAAGCTTTGTGTAGGAGAGAAGAAATGTGTAGAAGAGTCCTGTCATGACCTATAAATCACATTTTCTAAAGTATTTAGGCAGGTGTTTAGGTGTGAAGTCCCATCATGGGCAGTGAAGCTCCCTGCTCTTACATCCTGCAAATCAAAAAGATGCTGGTACCTCCAAGGAGAACTATGAAGAATTCAGACATCAAAATGTGCAACCTGAAAATCCCTGCTCAGCTCTCATCCAAACCTTGAAAAGTCTCACAAACCACCTCTAGAGAGCTCTCAGTTTTTAACCTTTAAAATCCCTGAGAACCTCCTGTTCTGCTTCTTTGCCTACCCAGAAGTGCTCAGCCTGGGGAGGACAGATGAAAAGTGTTTCATGCTCACTGTAGTCCACACAGACAGTCCCACCCACCAAGAGGCTCAGCCTGATCAGGCATTCTTAGAAACTGCTCATGGCATACCTCAGAGATATCTGTGACAAATGTGAAGCACTGGCTGCTGCTTTCCTTGAAAATGTGAACAAATGGCCTCACATCTGAGTATTAACAAAGCTATGGAGACAGATTCAACTTGCTTCCCCAGCTAAAGCAGTTCAAGTTCACCTTCTTCCCTCACCCCTGAAAGAAGTACAGAACTTCTTTGTGTCTCATCTCCAGCCCCCAGATATATCTGAAAGCCCACTTAAGATACCAAATTCTCATTTTGAGTGTAGGGCTGAAAGTTAAAATCAATGATGAATGAAGAGAGAAGGATGACTGATAATGTTTACTTGCATTTGGTGCCTAATTCATTTTCAGAGGCCATTTAAAACAGCCTGTATGGAAGACCCTTCTTGCACTTATTGCAGGTGCCTTTGCCTTCAAGTTCACTCTGTCAAGCCAATGGAGACTTTTTGGAGTGGATATCTCAGTAGTGGACTCCTGGCTCCATCTGTATGTGTTGGAAAAGCTGACACTACAAACCTCCACTTTTGGGCTATTACAGGCATGTGTTCCAGGAAGGAAAGGGCTATTTAGGGCCTGTGGGCTTCCTGCTTCCTTTTCCTGTAAGGCTAACACAAAATGGCTGGATCAGATGGATGCTGTGTTTCCCCCTTACTTGTCTGCATGGTTTTTCATCTTTTTGAATCATTTGAATGTCACCTAGTGTGGAAAGGGACCTATTTTTGCTTGCTATTTGGTATCAAGTAATTAAATCAAATAAACAATAACAGATTATTGAATAAAAGGCAGTAAACAACCTAAATCCCTACTCAAGCTCTTTAAATATGGCCCTGCCACCAGCTATACCTTAAAATGGATCAAGTATCTAACAATATGCGTTCATTCTTGCATCCATGGCATTTTCTGAAAAGACAAAGGGACATTCCTTTGCTTGACACTTTTCTGGGCAATGATTTCTGTAGCTGATCCTAGCACCATCTCCTTGTCTGCCTGCCGCCTTCTCTGACAACTGACAGCTCAGCTGTGATTCAGCCCTGTAAACCAGAACTGAGACTTTAAATCAGCTGATAAAGCCATTTGTAACAGGAGAGGGAGCTCTCACAACACTTACTGAGAATTTTTGAGGGTGCTGTTTACCCAAGGTAAGCAAAGGACAGATACCTGTCCTTGTTTTTATCAAGGAGGGTGAGGTGCATGCTTATGTTCCTGTATTAGCTTGTGGGAGGCACTCAGAGTTTCGGTTGCCTACTGCACAAAAAAGACTAGGTATTAGAACGTATAGAAACTGCAGGTGTCCATATGAACAAAACCGGCAAATTATTTGGCCCCTGTGCGTGTTCTAACTCATGAGAAGGTTTCCACACAGGAAAGGGGAAATTCCATGACTTTCCTCCTGCAGTCAGCTGACCTAGTCCAGTAGTGCCAGTCACTGTGGCATAATGTGATATCCAGCACATGGGTGTTCCAAATGAGGTCCAAGAGGGCAGTGAAATACAAATGAACCTCTTAGCTCACTGGGCTTGTTTTGGGAAAACTTAGTGAGCAGATACTAGGTGAACTATCACTTGCTTTCCCTCATCCCCTTGTTTCCTCCAAAGCTCCCACCAAGACACTACTTTTTCTTCACAGAATTATCTCCTTTGTGCTTACAGAGACAGTTAACCTACATAGTTAATTAATGCCTCCAACAAATCCAAATATTCAGACCTCCTCTTTCTAAAGAAAAATGAATATTTTCTCTTATTTAGTAAAAAAGTCTTAGGATTACATACATTAATATTCTTGTAGATTTTATGTCTAAAAATTCCAAGAAAACAAAACTCTGTGTTGTGCTTTCAGCCACTTGCAGAACTTTGTCTTCAATCTGAAACTTCTGTGTCTTTAAAATACCTGTCAGCTGTTAACTATCTTTGATCTGTAATAATTGCAGCACCTTTGGTTTACTAAGGAACAGTATTTTTATCACTGTCTAAAATTTTTGAGAGCATTCACTAGTTGTGAATATCTAGCTCTCTTTATAAACTAGCAATCTCTCTGTAAAATCTTTATTTATTTTCTGGAGACATATATTATAGCTCCTAGGGGCTTTGGTAACCTGTAAGAAAACATGTGCACCTCTTCCCTGTTCTTTGCCTACATCCCGTCTACAGAAGTTTTCTTGTGCAGTATAGACATTACTCCTTTTGGCTTTTTATTTGTGTGCTCAAATGAATCAAACAATATGACAGCACAGCTACCAGGGGAAATGAGAACATAAAAATGTCTAAGAACCAATCCTGCTCTCAATGGGCTGATGTAAACCCCAAGCTTCTCCATTTGCTGCAATGAACATACTGCTGACATAGGCTTTAGATTGCACCAAAACCAGGAGATGTTTAAGATTGTGCCAAAGGACATAATTGTTAATGTCAATGAGGCTTTCCTTGGATACCAACACTTTTCCATGGGGAATCTCAGTACAATTTCCAGAGGACAAGAAATGTGTCAACAGAAATAGAAAGAAACTGAAAGACTTCATATGTTAATTTGAAACTAACCCTTTTCACTTGTCTTTCTAGATGACAGGAAGAGCAGTGAGTCATAATCTGTCATAAATCTGAGGAACAATGAGTGAATTCAGAGGGATTCTTCAAAAGGAGATCAAGAACAGAAATTTATTTTAGATTTACAATGTACACAGAAATGTGAGGAAAATGGTATGTGACCTGATGAAACAAACTCCCACATTTCAAAAATACACCAATGTAACAGAACATCATTGTCCTAATGGCACAGATGACTTGTAAAACTGCTTTGACTTCATGATTCAAAATTAAAAATGAATTACAAATTCTCATTTAGCAAGACTGCAGGAAGCAGAGAGGTTGGTTAAAATGCAGAAGAAAGTGCTATATCTTTGTACTATCTGGAGTGTTTAAATCCTTATCAGAAGTTCATAAATGCCACTCTACTAGAGATTTCCTGGTACTGTTTCATCCTGTAAAAATATTTAGATACAAGTGGAGTAAAGATTGGACTCTGTCTCCTGTGCTGTGAGCTGCTCTCTGGCTAGAGATCCAGACTCATTGCTCTGCTATTTCTCTTAGTATGTGTCTATATGTGGTATATGAAGCAGAAAAGCTCCCATAAGAGAGAAAGCTGAAACCTTTTTTCAAAGAATAGTTCATTCTAGCAGTCAAAGGCTTCCCTGTTCAAAAGCCTGACCTGGATCTCCTCCATTCAGGAAGAGATTCTGGATCAAAGAGCTGTCTTCATTGCTGGGTACTGAAGACATAATTCTGTAAAATACATCACTAGTTATTTGGTATAACGTTCTAGTCAGGATGGGAAAGCACTCACCTGGTGGGCGTGGGGCGACAGTCCCTACTTCCTGCTTGGATCTGCAAGGATACCAAGGCAGCCCAGCATTTGTCTGGTCTTATGGATGGTAGATTATGGTGTTTCCAGTCCACCTAGAAGGGAGATAAATCTGAATCACCAACACTCTTGACCTATGCTCACAGAACTTAAATTTTGGGTAAAAGAGAGATGGTGATCTTTTCTGATAATTTTCTAAATCTAGGTCATTATCATATTTGTTTCTTTCAATCTCTGGGAATGAGATGCATGGTATCAGCAAAACAACAATTTGTCCAGAAGAAACAAAGCATTTTAAGTCTCTTTCTTTTGGTCTAGTCCTTCTAACTCTTGAACTTGCCACCCAAATTGAAAAATCAGTGATTTCCATGACTTCAGTTTTAGTTAGGTGTTACAATTCCTCCACACAGAGTCTCTTCAAAAAGAGAGTTTAGCCTGTTATCTGGTTGTAAAATTGATGTCTCATCTTAAAGTAGAGAACAGAGCAACATAACTGATTGAGAAACTGAGAAGGTAATATGTAGAGCAGGAGGAAGATTAGAATTTATGTAGGCTTAGCTCTGATTGTTAAGAGGGAATTTATTGAACCTTATAAAATCCTCAATTGCATGCATAATATCCCTGTAGTTTACTGTTTTCTTTAATATAAACTAAAGAATTATAAATATGGAACAGATGGTATGAAACACGTTTGCCATACTGAGAATCATAAGTGCATCTTACTTCAAAAAGGTTGTCGGAGCAGTTTCTAGCGGGAATAAAAAAAGTCTAACTTATATTTTATCTGAGTGGAAAATGCATGTGGGAAGTTTTACCACTGAAGATAGTATAAATTTTTTGAAAATCAAAAGCCACCTCTGTCTACTAGATCACTTGGTGAGATAGAAACATAAAATGGTTTAAAGATCACCAGGTTCCAAGCCTGCTGCTGGAGGCGGGAACACCTTCTATAGACCAGACTGCTCAAAGTTTCATCCAAGCTGTCCTTCAACACTTCCAGGTATGGGACACCCACAGCTTCTCTTGGCAACCTGTTCCAGTGCTTCACCACCCTCACAGTAAAAAATTTCATCTGATATCTAACCTAAACCGGCCCTCTTTCATTTAAAACTATTGCCTTTGTCTTGCCCTTGTCTCTGCCTGTATAAAAAGTTCATCCTTCTCCTTTTTATGACACCCTAAGGTACTGGGAGACTGTCATAGTCTCCCTGGAGCCTTCACTTCTACATGCTGTAAAACCCCATGTCTCTCTCTTTGTAGGAAAGGTACACCACCCCTCTGATCATCCTTGTGGTCTTCTTCTGGATCCCCTCTAATGGGTCCACATCTTTCTTTTGTTGGAGTGCCCCAGACCTGGCCTCAGCCCTGGCCTAGCTGTGGCCAGGAGTGACTTATTTTTTTAGAGTAGCAGGGTGCAGTGGCACAGGCCTGTAGTCCCACCTTTGTGGGAAGCTGAGTCTGCAGGATGGCTTGAGCTCAGGAGGTCTGGGCTGCAGTGCCCAGTGAGTGCAGTCAGGCCCCCACTGGTATTTGATACCATCTTAGGTCATTGCCAGGGAGTGGGGGCAAGCGACTCTTTTGTTTCCAGGAAGAAAGGCGTTCCTTTTCCTGGTGCAAAAAAAAGCTTCGGTCCAGTCAGGCTCTGCAGGTGAGCATTTCTGCCTGTGAATAATTGACTCTTTTTGTATACTTTTGTTATTAATATTGTTGGTGTTACTGTTCATTTTTGTATCTCATTGCTGTTCAAAGTAAATTGTTCTTATCTCAACCTGTAATTTTCACCTTTTTGTGCCTCCAGTTCTCAGATCCCTCAAGCAGGAAGAGGGAGTGAAATCTGGGGGAAGAGAATGAGCAGTGTCTGGTTTGGGAGAATCTTGGCGCAGCAAGGGGTCAATAAACTGGGGAGTGCGGTTCTTAAACCAGGAGAGCATTCCAAGTGAGATCTCTTGGCAGAGTAGAGGAGGAGTTTTTGATACAGCCCATGCTTTCTAGGCTGTGAGTGCTCACTGTTGGCTTGAATTGAGCTTTTCATCCCTGAGACCCCCAAGCCCTTCTTTCAGTTGCAACTCATATCTACTCTCCCGACTGGATGCAGCACCTTGCATTTGGACTAGTTGAACTTCATGAGATTCTTGTGGGCTCACTTCTCAAGTATGTCCAGGTTCCTCTGGATGGTATCACTTTCTTCTGTCATGTCAACTGCACTGCTCACCTTCATCTCATCTGCAAACTAGATAGAGATGTCCAGTTCAGGAAGAAATAAGCAGTTGTTCTAGAATTATGGCTGAACTGGACTGTGGTGAATGCTGACATGCCTGGTCCCTGTAAAAACTGGAGAGAGGGGAAAGATACTTAGCAGAATCCAATGTGCAAGACTTGAAAGACAGCCTTTTTGGTTTCTCTTTATATTTTTGTTTTTAACTACATAATTTCTTTTCTAGTGTGTCTGAAATCCATCTTTAGCTATCCCCTACAATTCACATTTGCAGATCCTGTTAGTATTCCTTGAAATAGTATTTTCTGCAAATGGAAGACTGCCTATCTAAACCTCTCATTCAAAACTATTGTTCAGACCTATTTCTGTGGAGATTCACTGCAGATTTCTGCTGTGATTGTAGGTTATAGTAAGAGGAAGGATTTTTGAGGAAGAACCTAATGGTCTGCAATATGGAAATGAAGTTACTCCCAAAAAACTGCATCGTCAGTGAAGGTAGGTAAATGCCCCTTCAGGTTCATTTGGTTCATTTTGGAGTTAAATTTTTTCCTGGAGTTATCCTCCCTTCACCACACACACACACACACACACACACACACACGCACAAAAAAAAAAAAAAAAAAAAAAAAAAAAAAAAAAAAAAAAAAAAAAAAAAAAAAAAAAAAAAAAAAAAAAAAAAAAAAAAAAAAAAAAAAAAAAAAAAAAAAAAAAAAAAAAAAAAAAAAAAAAAAAAAAAAAAAAAAAAAAAAAAAAAAAAAAAAAAAAAAAAAAAAAAAAAAAAAAAAAAAAAAAAAAAAAAAAAAAAAAAAAAAAAAAAAAAAAAAAAAAAAAAAAAAAAAAAAAAAAAAAAAAAAAAAAAAAAAAAAAAAAAAAAAAAAAAAAAAAAAAAAAAAAAAAAAAAAAAAAAAAAAAAAAAAAAAAAAAAAAAAAAAAAAAAAAAAAAAAAAAAAAAAAAAAAAAAAAAAAAAAAAAAAAAAAAAAAAAAAAAAAAAAAAAAAAAAAAAAAAAAAAAAAAAAAAAAAAAAAAAAAAAAAAAAAAAAAAAAAAAAAAAAAAAAAAAAAAAAAAAAAAAAAAAAAAAAAAAAAAAAAAAAAAAAAAAAAAAAAAAAAAAAAAAAAAAAAAAAAAAAAAAAAAAAAAAAAAAAAAAAAAAAAAAAAAAAAAAAAAAAAAAAAAAAAAAAAAAAAAAAAAAAAAAAAAATTGTCAAAAAACCTAATTCTGGGTTCATTTACACTAAATTAATTCAGATTTATGTTACTGTAACTGAAAAATGAAATGGTGATAATCAATCATAGTATTTCAGTCTACTTCTGCTTCCTGTTATTCCAGGGTAAATCAGAAGGGTTTTGATAATGATTTTTCTGGCATCACTGTAGATGGTTTAGTTGAGACTAATTTGAGCCTGTGTTTCAGGAACTGACATTATATGTACATTTTAAATAAAGAAAAATGAAGACGTGTATCCTAAAGTCATATCCCTGTTGGGGATTGAATGACCATGTATTTAAACTTTGATATCACATGCCCTTTGTTTAAACCATTCTTTACTGAGTAATTTAGTCTTTATTGTTATTAGCATGGGATTATTTTCCAGAAGATTGCTTTATAGAGTGTGTCCAGTGCTAGACACTCTACAGGCACACAACAGATCTGCCTCTGTGAAAAATATATTGCTTGAGACAAAAATTGGTGAAGTCTCTGTGTCTGTAGAAGTTAGTCACAGGTAGACATGATTTTCTCTTTTCATCATTTAAACAGGTTAAATGTTACACTGTCCCAGAAATACATAACAAGGCTAAAATAACACTGTGCCTGGGGATATATTGATGGAACATAGCCCTTTGGACACAGTGCTGTCCGAACATGCTTGTATCTCCTATGGCATCCTGCCAGTTTGGAGCATGGGTAAAAGAAACTGGATCTATGCACCCATCAATAAAAGGCAGGCACAAGAGCGCAAAAGCACTCAGCACAGAAGCCAAAAATGCTCCCACCTCTGGGAGACTGTGGGAGAAAGGAATCATGCTTGCAGAGAAGGAAGACTGAGTGCTGTCATTACGAATGATCCATAAAGTGTGATCAAAAAGCCAAATTTCTTATTTTTATCTGCTTCAATTTACAGCAATTTTGTACTGTCTCCCTTAATGCAAGTGCTGTTTGCTTTCATGATATATTCCTGTTTTTTTAGTCCCACTCCTCGTATTTATTAACCAGATAATCCATCTTTACCCTCTAGCCAGTGCCATGATTGCAAATCCTACAGGTTTTCAAAATGGCTATAAAGTAAAACTTTTTAAAGAGCCTCAGGATGGTGACTGGTTGCATAAAGCAGATTATGCCTGTCTGGGGTTTCCAGGAAATTGTTGTATTCCACTTATTACCTGTCTTTGAAATGAAAACATCAAGATAGTTTATCTCTGAAATGCTACACTCCACAGTATAGGAGACCAAAAACTTAATAGCATCATGAATTTCATATAAAATAACAATACATTTTTTCCAAGACAGCTTTCTCCCTATTCCACATCATAAAATCACAGTCAATAAACTTATACACCATTGTGCCGTATAAAATGTATTAAAATCCTTGATTGACTGAACTAATCTTTTTTCAAAATAGGCTGTAAATAAATGGACACGGTGCAGGGTAAAAGCCTTGCCTGTACGCCTCTCCTGAAGAAAAAAGTCCAATCAGGTTCTGACATTCAAGAACGGGAGAAGTGAAGTGTTAATGGGCAGAAAGCACTCTTGAAGAGCCCAGCAAAGTACAAGTAATCCAAGCAGTCCTTAATGGTCTTCCTATCTATTGACTATCACTTCTTGTCATATATCTCAGCAATTACTTGGTCTGCAGCAGAGCTACAAGGAGGTGTAGACTTAAATTATGCATAGGCATAGAGGCGTGGGTTCATTCTACACAATTTAGGCATCTCACTGAGATGCAGGAGTTAGGAATCTGGACACTCTAAACTCCATAGTGAATGGAGAAAGACAGAAATCTCCAGAGGGCAATACAGCTCCTAAGTGGGTGGAATTATGCTCTGGAGGTCATTGTCTCTCTATATTTACTGCAGAAAGAGCTTTGGGCAAAGCTGCCCTTCTGTTAGCAACCTCAGTTATGTTGGATTAAACCAGAGACAGCATTTTTCTCATGTAGTGAAATAGATAAGTTCTCTACAGTCACTGAGTTTGCACTGAGTTAAAATATGTGTGAGTGAGAGAAAAAGAGTTCCATCTATTTTAGGAAGTGGATATAACTGTGAATAATGTGCTCCTTTAAAGTATTAGAGGCTGGACAGAGGGGGGAAATGGCACATAAACTGGACATAGTAATTTGTGTTTTCCACTAATTAACTGCCAGCTAGTTCCTCAAGCTCATCTTCATGTTGTTCCAGTGGTTTATTTCTTCAGAACTTTATGCCTGGGACCCAGATGCCTTGATACATTTCATCCCATTTCACTGACCAGTAACTGAGCTGATGCTGCAGTGGCATCTGAAGATAGACTTGAAACCCCCAACTCTCCCTCCCCCAATCCGCAATAAGAGAAGCAAAACTAAGCAGCAAACTCCTCAGCCTGTGGGCTCAACAGCAAAGTTCCCATGGACTCCCCTGAGCCCAGGGTTTTACTCAGTGACCCTGCAACAAACATAATCATTCTGTCATTTTGTCTCTCTCCCATGCTTGTTTGTCTGTAATGCTGTTTGTAATTTTCATGTTTTAGATTTTAAACATTTCATGTAGGGACCCTGCCTGAATATGTCTGTAAATCACCTATCACACAGCTGGTGCTGCAATACAACAATAATAATAATTAATTAATAATGGGCCTCTTCCTTAGAAGTGTCAAGATCTGGCAACTGACATTGATGTCGACCCCTCTCAGAGGAATCAGGTCATTAATAATAAATAATAGCAGGAAAATAATAATATCACATTCTGTTTTTTCTCAGTGCTGTGATGATCAAACCTTTCTTTCCATTTGCTACCTCCATGCATATAGATAGATCCAGTTACATATAGGACACACGTCTGCAGTCATACCAGCTGGCTGCCCTGCACAGGCTCTGGGCTGCATTCAGCTGCTTGGCAACTTAGTGACATTTGCAGTCTCCACAGCCTGAAAGCAATATATCTGAGGGACCAGAACTCCAAGTGTCCTGCAAAGCAGTGATATGAAGGTTAGTTAAGTGCATAGCTCATTACATGGAATCATAGGAATGTAGAGTAATTTAGGTTGGGAGAGACCCTGGAGCTCACTGAGTCAAACCATAAACCGAACTCTGCCAAGCCCACCATTAAACCATGTCCCTAAGCACTACATCTAAACATCTGAAGCTGAGCAAATGTTCCAGCTGTGATTTTGTGGAGGGGTCCTCCAGTTTGTGCAGTGCTTGTGTCTGCTGGCGTTTGCAAGGTGTCTGCCAAGGCAATGATACATGTGAAATACGTATCCTTTCACCTGGATTTGGAAGAGTGCTGTGCAATTGATCAATCCACATAAAATTAAGGACATCAGTATTTGCATTACCCAGCCCCTCCAGTCTCTTCATGAAAATCAAAAAATCCCCAAATTTTCCTACAACAAAGATTTCAAAATGCAGGCTGGTATTTATACTAAAGAATTGCAAACCTCCCATGGACAAGAGGGAAACTTAGTCTGTGACATTCCAGCATTTCCTTGGGAAGTCTGTAAAGCAAATGTCTTACAATGGGCCAAACTAAGGCTCTTCTGCTGCCTTAGCATGCACTCATCTAGTGACACATTGCTTTACTGGGCTTGCAGATAAAGGTGATTGTTAGATTGGGACAATCTGAGGATTTCCTAGGATTTTCTGCCCTTTTAAACATTCGTGTTCCATATCCCATTTAGTGTAGTTTGATCAATGGTGAATAAATATTATTATAAAGGTGGGTAATAAACATTATGATACTGAAAATTTTTATTATAAATGAGATCATATTACTATAAATAAATTATATTTTAATTAAACAAATTAGATTTATTTTTAAACTAATTTCATTTAAATATCAAATAAACTAATATCCCTATAACTATCTGTGAGAATTTGCCTGCTTTCACCTGCCATAGAGCTTCCCCCTGGATAACCTAGGCATCCAGTCTGCCTAGAGATAACCTTGCAACCTAATCTAAGGCTGGTATCACAGGCAGAGTATTTGTTTTACTGCTGGCCACCGTGAACTTTCTCTGCTGCTACACAGAGGACTTTGAGGCTGTCAGTCATCTTTCAATCATAAAAACCACTTTTGTAATGAAGGGGTTATTATTCACATGATTCTTTGCTTTTATTAACTTCTGTTTTTCTGAGTCCCTCATGCTACATTATTACATCAAAATTGATTGAAAGGAGTTAAATGGCAATCACTTGATTTTTAACATTGCTGCAATCTCTGAGGACCGTGTTACTTGTAGTTACAGCATTTTTGCTCACTTCACTTTGAATCCTAGTAGACAATGCTTTTGCCAGTATTGCTGGTTAATCTGCCTTTGTTTCTTCAGCTCATCAATTTTTGTAATGTTTTTGGATAAAACACAGAACAGGGAAAGGACACAATAGTTATTCTGCTGTCTAGCAGTATATATACATATATATGTATATGTATATGTATATGTATATGTATATGTATATGTATATCTATATCTATATCTATATCTATATCTATATCTATATCTATATCTATATCATCTATCTATATCTATATATTGCCAAACTGTCTAAAATCTTGGGGGATTTCTGCATCTTGTTTACAAACAGGTGTGAATGAGGTCTCTTTTGCCTGAATTTTTAGAATTGACATTGTTATACCATGACATTAACGAGCACAATTATGAGAAGAGCAAAGGAAGGGAGAACAGGAGAAAGCCATACATATTAGAAAGAACACATTACAATTACCATTACTGAATTAAATTTTGGGTTCTGCTGTGCCTTACACTGCTTTTGTTGCCTTCTGTTGTGTAGCAAGGCCACTAAATTAATAACGTGGCATCCAGAGGAGAAGCAAGACAGAGACAGCAGCACCAAGTCATACAGACAAGGAAGAATACGATGGGAGCCATGCTTGTTCTTGGTAGCAATACAGAATTCAATCCAAATTAATTTACTTCAAAGTCTGAGTCCTGCATCTTTGAAAGAGGATGGACAAAAAATTAGAATTTTTTAAGCAACATGTTTTTTGTGTGGTAGCTAGGCTCAATTGGAATGCCTAAACACAGACACCTATTGTCACTTCAGATATTTCCTGATCCCTCGCTGCACCCTCTGTAGCCCTGAAACTCTGGTAATTCCTATATTATCTTGGATCTCTCCTTGTTGCCTTCTTGGTTACAGCAGGCATTTCAAGAGGAATTGTTGGAGTCCAGGGAACAGCAACCCTGAGAAGGAATGGTAGCCCATTTTATCTATGACTGTGTCTTAAGCTTTTTTCATGTCACTTCAATTAAGAAATGAAATTTCAATTTCAAGAGAAATTTTCACAGAGCAGGAGTATGACAAATTTTGGGATGTGTGTGAATTCTAGATACAGTAGTGACTCTATGGGTATTATTGGAGGTTTTAGAAAGGCCAGTGTGTTTTGTGGCCATTATTATATCCCTGTGTTTGCAGATGTTACATGCTAAACTGGAAACTCCATTGCACAACTTGATCTGAGGGTACACATACAGAGTTTCTATTTAAAACAGAAGTTGTATTTTTTGGTTTTGATGTTCTTTAGCACGAGGACGTTAAACGTCATGTTACCTGAAGTAATAATTTGCTCATAGAACAGAAATGTTGGTTTAAAGCTTTTAATTACTTTATAACAGCATGAAAGCCCACAGTTATTGACAGCAGTTGTGGGCTGAAATTGATTAATTTAAGACATATTTGAGAAAACTTGTGAACCTTATGTTGGTCCCACATTAACAGTCACAAATTTTAACCTAGCAGAAAAATTAAATTCTCACATAAATTTAGGACTCTGCCAGCTCAATCCTTCTTAATTATGGTTTGCTTATATTTTTGCCCCACTTACTCAAGGTGCTATTTGAGAGTTCAGAAAAGGTGTCTGACTATTGCAGTTCTCAGAGTATTTTTTCACATAGCAAAAGTTTGAATTTGAACATTTTATATTAAACAGGTATTTGGAGGTGTAGACAACTCTTGGAGTGGGAGCCAGAACTCCATCTACCTATCCCCCAAATAATTCAATTCAACCCAGCAAAGCTTGGATTTTTCTTTAGGTCATCTACTCTTTAAAGGGTTTAGATAAGGCTTACTTCTGAAAAAGAGTTTTAAACTCCTGCCTTTGGAGTATTGCTTTTTATAACTGAGAAAAAAAATTGTTCCTTGAATTTCTTCAAGAGAGTGTTGGTATTGTAGAATACATTAAAAAATAAATGTCCCCACATTTTAAGCTACACTAATAAACAGTAAATCAATTTAATTCTGAAATTATATTTTAATAATTAATTTTATTACACTTACTTCATCATGTTTTCGAGGGGCTTTGGTATTTACTGCAGTAGAATGGTTTCTTACCCTCTGTTAGATAATTGCAGTAGATATGAGATGAAAATTCATAAGCATTGTCAACATAACATCCCTGACAGCAGCATCAGACATGATTTATCAGTATTGGTCTGTTTTAGGGTGCTATTGAATAATGTATTTTTGAACCCCNTTTTCCTTTTTTTTTTTTCCATTTGAGGTCTTCTGTAAATGCTACAAAGGAACATGAAAAAAATAGCTGTTACTGCTGTAGGATTTTTGATAAAATATCAAGAACTACAGCAGATTGGAAGTTGTTCTGACAAAGAGGGACTGATCACAAGCCACTTATAAAATAAACATAGGTTATATACGTTGGCATATGGGGCTTATACGGTTATTTCAGGGGAATACTTTATATTCCCAAATATGAAGTATTATAAAATACTTAATATTATAAAATAATATCAACATTATTATTTAATAATATTATTTAATTATATAATAATAATATAATAAAAATGTTATAATATAATTAATTTTTCCCAATGGATCTTTTGTAACAATTTTGGGTATTATTATTCCCTGTGTTGCCATTTGGCTAAGCTGTAAATCTGTTTCCCTGAATGAGCTTGTACCTTGCTCACTTCCACCAATAGAGACAGACAGTAAAAAGTTTCTCCCCTCTCTGGTGTGCTACAGTGCAGGGAGAAGAGAGTTGTCACTGGTGTTAAGCTGGTCTTTGAGTTCCTTGTAGGCACATCACAACTGAGCTGTGAAACCTGCACTCCCTGATTATGCTGGATATGGTGTGCAAGTGCAGACCAGTTAGATTAAGGGCAATACCAGAATTTGTGACTTTTTCTAGAGACTTTGCTGTAGAATACATTCCTCCCAGGATAAAGGTGTGACATCCCACCCTTAAAGGGAAGGAAGCACTCAATATTAACAAATATTCGTGGTTGAAAGGAGCAACAAAAGTCAGAGGGTCTGCAAAAGATCACAAAGTTTTATTAGTAAATTACACACTTGGCGTGGAAATTGATCTTAGTCCCTGATCAAAGAAAGAAAGAAAGAAAGAAAGAAAGAAAGAAAGAGAAAAAGAGATCACCAGCTGATGGGATGTCCAGGGTATGGGGTACCACCTGGGCCTGGCGAAGGTACCTTTTTATAAATAGGGTTCTTGACCCCGAAGACAGGTTTCTTACCTTCTATGCAAAGTAGTTCTCATGCAGGATCTATTCTTTCAGATCTTTCTGGAAATGGGTTGGAGGGCTTCGGGGCTCTTGTGTGGTCTTGATCCCTCCCTACAGTCCATGCCCACTTCCTGGCCTCATTCCTGCACTTGTGCTGTGCTGTGCTGTGTTTACCTCCAGGAACTAGAACAAAAATGTTTGTTCTGGAAAAGAACTGTTGCCCTATTTTTCCATGGATCCCCTCTCCAGTCATATACTGTTCCTTCCCATTGCCTGTTATTACAAGTAATCCTTATTATCCAAAATTCCTGTCTGTTATTACCAACACCCCTTGGTTGGCTCCACAGACATCCAGCTATAAGTGTTTGGGACATATACATTAGCCCCATATCTTCTGGGATTATACAAAAGATTTTCTTCTAAACACCTGGCTCTGAAACTGAATATGAAGTGTTTGCCCATGAAATATTACTGACTTACATTTTTATGTTTCTGAACTGCTTTACTCTTTTCCCAAAATGCAGTTGTCTTGAAAGAAAGGGATTCTGATTGTGGTATATTACATTCTCTTGTATTTCAGACATTTATACACAAAATGCTATTTAATTTTTCTCTACCCAGTGCTTCAGTGAGATTTGTGGAGTGACTGAGGACAACTTGCATGAGTAAAAGCTCTTAGGATCAAAGGTTTAAAATATTTTGTGCTTGTTAAGTCATTGATGGAAGTCGAGTAGCACACACATGCAAAAAAAAAAAGGGCACAAAGAACTGATTATGAGCAAGCCTCATTTGAAAGCAGGTGCTGTTGCAGTTATCCAGCAGAAGACTAGGTTCACAAGTTGTCCGTAGACTGCAGAAGAAAGGAGTTTTAATACAAAAAGATTGTCTCATTGACCTAGCTTGATCTGTGTTTCAAAGGCAAAGTTGTAAGAGTACTACAATAGACTTCACATATTGATCAGTACAAGGAAAGAATGACATAGCTCAGCCCATAACATTGTCCTTTTTTTTTCTTACTTTTTATCTCCTGCCCCTACTTCTTTTCAAGGTAAGAGAAAAGTTAGAGTTAGTTCACCTTAAAGAGATTAGACTTCCTACTCAAAATCTGGAAAAGATGCTAAGAAATCACAGGTAACCTGTAAGGGTTTATTTTTGCTTTATGTGTGTTTGACTTAACATAACTTATACATATTTCTAAAAGAGTAAGAGAAGAATTGGAAGAATTGGAAAAGCTTCTTTCTTTCTTTTTTTCCCACTTTCTTTCTCTCATAGACACAAAAATGCACACATACATGACACACAGAGACACACACATTAGTTTTGCAAACTGAAATGAATATGGACATCACTGCAAATAATCTCTCAGCTCCTCATTTTCCATTTTTGTGAGGAGAATGAAATAAATTTAAAAAGACCAACAACAGACTGTCCTCTCGTGAGTCAAAACTAATTTTCTGATATGCATGAAGGAGTTCTATATAGCCAATAGCGTGGTGTGTTGGAAAGATTTTAATGACCTAGTTTGAGTGTTTGTATATGGCAATGTATGAGTCATATAGGTCAGCCTCAGCAAAACCAGATCTCTTAGCTACCAAAGGTCCTGTTTGCAGAGATCAGAAACAAGAAATGTAACCTGCAATTATATTGTAAAAAATCTCTAACGGAGCTGTTGCCTTGCTACTAAAATGGCTGAATGTTGAATGTTGACTTAACTAAACCTGTATTATTCATCCACCCAGTAGAATTTGCAACACCAACATTAGGTCCCTTAGATAATGAAGAATGATCAATTAAGCATGGGTTGCACCAGAGACAGTATGACTTGTTACTAGAAAACTCAGACAGTTAATTACTACAAAACTCAGATAGTTATTACAGCTTCATTAGCTTCACGCAGAAAAAAAACCCCCTCCAACCAAACAGTTTTAAGCCTTGCTTGCATTTACCAAGCTTCTCTGACCCTCTCAGACCTCTTTCCTGCTGTGGAGGATGGCCAGGTCTTTAGCCTGCTTGTGAGTTTGACAGCATATCTTTGAAGGACCAAAAGTAATTCAGGCCTTTACAACTGCAGTGCAGAAAAAGAAAGAGATGCCATTTTCATTTCTATGCTCCAAAAGGACAGTATGACCATCCTAATCAACTTTTGGAATAGATTCAGGCTTTCTTAGATGTGGGCAGAAGTTGAATTAAAATCTCCAATGTTTGAAGGAGAGCTCCTAGTAGAATTGGTGGATCTTTATAAAACTGGGAAGTGAGGTAGGCAGAAAACTCTTCAGCATGGCTGAGGCTGCGTTATGCTGGGCTTGTTTAAAAGCAGAGCTGCGTGAATCAAAGGAACTTTGTGTATGAAATCATGCATGGTCCAAAAGCCTGAAGACTGTGTGTACATTCCGGTCTACATAGCAACCAGGTGAAGGTTGGAGGACTTGTATTTGGACAGGAAACATGCCAGTGGCCATGATATAATTATATCTTTTCTAAATTTCTTTGTGGAGCTACTACCTGGTCAAAAATGGTCCCAAGACTCTATAGAAAGACATCTGCATACGTGAAAATACTGTTCTTTCCAACTGCATCTTCATGTGAGGTAAATATAGCCACCTGTGACAAATAGCTCTTTTCCATAAAGGACTCTTTCCTGTGGAACCAAGCACATGAATGAAACAATTTTTCATTTGGGATATTAGGATCCTCCCCACCCCCTCCTTTTCTTTTTTCCCAATGGCATATAGCTTGGTTTCAAGGTCTGCAGGTCCATCAGACTTTTGACATCAAAGCTGTTATATTTCCATTCCTAATAGCTTTATTTGACTTATTGTTTGCAAGGAAAACAAAGCTATGCAATTCAGTCATTATAAAAGGTCATTATTAATTTATTCCTGCTGTGCTAGAACTTGATAGTCTGTCTGTGTTCTTAAAATGCCTTTGTATCTTGTACTTTGTTATCTCCCAGGCATGTAATTTAATTAACACATGTACAGTGCTTTGAAGATGTAAAGCAATATATAAATGCTTAAAGAATGAAATTAAGGCTTTCACAGGTGAAACAGTGGGGCAGCAGGTGGGAAGTACAATATACAAGCAGCAGTGCTTGAAGGTAATTACTTCTGCAAAGGATGGGAGGAGGTATAATTCCCCCCAAATTGTTGTGGGGAGCAAAAGAAACCATGTCAACTCTTGAAAAAGCACCTAGCTTTTGCTACCATCCAGGGATGTAGAGTCAGGTGCTTGCTGCATTTCAATCTTAAATACAATGGATGAATTTTCATGGTGACTTCGCTATGTAATCCCTGGAATGAAGAAGGGAAGTACACAGGGGAGCATAATACTTGTGCATTTAGGCCTGTATTCTGACAACTATTAGAACAGGAAGAAAATGGATTCATTAAGTTTATGTGAATAAACACGTTCATGCCTGTCAATTATGGATAGCACGGAGTAAGGGATAGGTGGCTTTACATAATCTCTCTTAGTGAGCTGTACCTCTTGTCAGAGTTATTTTACAAAGCAAGATTGTAAATAACAAAACTACTTTAGACCTGCAGCTGGGTCAGTAGCATTAGTCCCATAATACCACCATAATATGTCTTATGTTTGGTGTCCAGAGAGCTCAGATGAGAGAAATTTGAAAGAAATTCATTGGCTTGGGACTCATTAGCTTTCTGAGAGTTTAAAGTTAGGGGACAGTTTTAATCAGCAAGGGTGGACTCAGCTGCCTAAACACAGATATCTACTGCCATTTGAAATTCTTTCTTTGAGCCTGGGCTAGCAGATATGGTGCAAGCCCCATGAGGGACACATGCCTTTCCAGAGCAGCAGTTAAAAGCTCAAGAGAGCATTGATCTGCCAGTCTTGCATGCCAGCCCTGAATGCATGCTAGAGGATGTTAGGATGTTTCAGAGGGCATTGGCTGACTATGTTTATGCAACTGAATCCCATCTATGCAGTCATGTGTCACTGTTTGGCACCAGAAAGAGTGATAGTGTTCATGGCTTCTATTCAATTTACAGGCCACTAATCTCTCTTCTTCTGGAACATTTGCATGCAGCATACATCAACCCAGAGTCACAAATGTTAGTTACAGACTGCATAAAAAAATTAGATTTCAACTAAAAGAAAATAAAATTTTTCTGATGCATACTTCAGGTGGAATTCCCTGCCAGTGAGTAGGTTCATCCCATTTAGGCTTTGACAAGCACTTTGCAGTTGTCATGACTTCTTATGACATCCCACTCCAAAGTTCAGCCAATTAACACTGATGCTACATTTTATATATAATACAGGAGAAGCTTTTTTCTTTTTCAGCTGGAAGGTCTCCCTGTACATTTTATTGTGATCTCAAAATTTGTTACCTTGTGTGGGAACATTTTCATTTTTCTATATTTGCTTTATCTTGTTTTGGGCGGAGGTGAGGAGGCATCAAGAAATCAGCATATTTATCACTCTGACTGACACATTCACTTCTGATGGGTTTTATCTTGCACATGCTTATTATATTATTCACAACGGGAACCTTATTATGAAGTGGATGAATGCGACTATTCATTCAAAACAGATGCACATTAAGTGACAGTCACTGAGTAATTACCTTTTATATGACAAGGAAATCAGTACAAAGTTGGCTTTCGTTTGACACAGTTACATCAGTCAGTTTGCAAAGGATAGCTATCCTTTAGTACCAACAGTATCATCCTATTTCTACTGTACAGATTGCTGTTGCCATGATGTCCTACCTTGGTTTTTTTGTTGCTGTTGTTATTTTTACAAGAACCAACAGCTATCATGAAGCAAAACTCATTATCAGCTTTCTTAGGCTGCAGTGCTGTATCGCTCTCTTTTTCCCTTTCTGATAAACAGTGAACAGACAGAAGAGTTCATCTTTTATACAAATATGTAAAGCTCTGTTGCCACTAGTATTCCAGCTTTGACTTTCATTCTAATTGCCACAGGAAAACAATTTACAGATTTTAGCTTTTTTTTTTTTTCTCTAGGAATGTGTAAATTTTCAAATTCAATCATTATAATGATGAACATGTGTTGAAGAAACATACTTAAGGTAGCATATACTTGTCAGGGAATTTTTTTTCAGTATATCAGAATAAAATCTATTGTCATCACTGTATCTATTTTTCAAAGGCAACAGAACAACAAGACATTTCTAAAATTGTAGTTAATGATGACAGTTGAAAGATATAATAGTGTGTGAAAAAGCCTGTATGTAGAGTCACATTTTTCTTTTTATTGCTAGCTCAATGTATCTTGCATATTCTCTTGATGAGCCTGTGTAGTTTTAGTTCCTGTAGAGGCTTGAGTGAAATAAAGGAGGCACTGTTATGTTGTTAACAGCAAAAAGTTGAGATTTTTCTAGAAGAAAGTCCCCTCATGCCAACTTATCAGCTTTTACAAAGCTCTGTTTGCTGTCATGTACACAACTGAAATTTAGTTCTAGCAGTTCATAGAATTTGCTTTCTTTTTCACTTCTGTAGAAATAAAAAGATCAAATGTGTGTATATGATCTACAAGTAATCCATCTATATTGCCTGCTGCCTGAATAGGTTGACTAATGATTACTGATTTTTATCTGCTTGGGAAATAATGCAAAAATTTCCCTTGCTGTAACTTCTGTGACTTCAGGCTGCACTGTGTTTTAATTATAACACATACAGATCAATCTCAACAAAGAACTAGTAGATGTGCTAAAGGGAGAAATCCTCCTTTGGTCAGGTGTCAGACTATTACTATTATTTATTTGGTTCTAATGTGACAGTCTTGACCTACTTGGTCTTTTCTTCTGAATTTCTTCTTTTTTCTTTCTTGTGAAATTGAAACAATTCATTTGGCATTTTAGACTATCATTAAAAAAATGCCCAAGAATGCCAGAATGAACAACTTTCTTGCCTGTTTATGTGACTGCAAGCTGCTTAAGATTTGCTTTGCTACACTGTTCACAGCGAAAAGCCCATAAAGCCCTCTTGCAACAAATTATTGTACTTGGAGAACAAAACCAAGGTAAATTCATTTCAGCCACTCCATGATTAGTTGGTTTTGAGGATATCAGACAAAATCTTTAATCTTAACATCAGTGGAGGTTTCTTGTTCAAGGTGATTATACTTGAACTCATAGTGCCCCTGTCACATTTCTTTAAAATGTCATGAATTGACAGTTCCCACAGTGAGAAACTCAACTGATGCAATATGAACATTGAATATCACTGGAGTGTCTTGTGTTGTGAAGGTATGCTTGGGGTGCTGAATAGTGCAGTAGAAAAAGGGTCTGCAGGTTCTGACCCTGACATGGATTTAATTTGTGAACTTTTAAGGGTAATTTCTCCTGCATCCTTTTTTTTTTTTTCTCCTTTGTTCTTTCTTTTTTTTGTTTTTAAATGTAATTAATCTACACTTGTAGATTTTCTCTTTTCAACGTAAGTAATGCTATTTTGGGGTTTAATCAAGCATTTGTCAAGTGCTTTATTGATGAAAGATTATATAAATGCTTTCTGAAGCATGTGCAGATCCACAGAAGTAAACATTTAACAAGTAAACAGTCTTTAAGGATACTGATGTAAGACAGGGACAGGACCATAGATGTTGGAATCTGCCCAGTAGTGCAAGGAGCCTTTTGGGAGGCATCTGTACACAAAGAAAGTAAGGACAGACCCCTTGAGCAGCTACTCTCATATTCCCATTTGGTCTCAGCATCTCATCAAACCTTCCCACCTTCCTTCTATCCCTTTCCTCCCACCTCACCCTCTGTGTTAAACAGGGTCCAACTAAGCAGTACAGCTGCAGCCTTTCTCAGACTGCAGGCTTACAGCTGGCATTGTCTCCTCCATAATTCCATACCTCTTTCTCCAGCCTGTTTGTAAAAGCATTCTGAGAGATATTTATGCTTTTGGCAAAAGAGCAAGGAGAACAGGAAGAGAGGCGCTATGCTACTGGAAAATGGACCAAGAGACACCTCCTCAGTTACAGCCTTTCTTCTCTTGTCCCTCCAGTGACAATGACAACTTTCCTTTCCTCCTTCTGGCTGAAAAACCCAGTATCTTGCTCCCTAGCTCTCTAGAAGCCACCTCACTTTCTGTTGCAGCCTGTGAGTGGGTGAAGGATGAGTCCAGTTTGATGCTTATACAGTTGTTCCTCATTTGGTCCCTGGGTCTGTGGGCTACCAGATGGACTACAGTGACTCACATCCTGACATATTCACATGTCTAGCAGAGTTGAAGAATTTAGCACAAGGTGCAGAGGGCTGAGCATTATTCCTTTTAACAATCTGGAATAATTTTTCAATTTATTCAAGTTGTCCTCTCTGCAAGTAAACTGAACAATTAAAGGGCATTCACTTATTTTTCATGCACTGAAAGTATGAATTTTTCATTACGTTCCAATTCACTTTTTTTTTTTCCCAGCTTCATTAACTGTCTAGTGTGAACTTTATTGTCTACACATTCATATGCTTTAACTGGCTGGTGTGTTTGGGGGAATATATTTTGCAGACTCTGTTTTTTCTTCCTCTCTGCACAAATGTTGTTATTCTCTGAAAGAGAAAAGAGAAAGAAAGGGAAGAATAAATAATGATCAAAAAGCATGTTTCTTTTCAGGCAGCAACACTCAGCACTCCATCGCAAATCATGCTGTGTAGGGTCTTGTAAAGCTTGATTGGAAACATGTTATCATATTAAAAATGTGTATATCTCTTCCATCCCCCACTCCTCCCAGCTCGTACAATTAACCAAATCACAGGTTTCAAGGGGATTTTCCCTGAAAAACAGCTGTGTTCTTTGCTAAGTTTGCTTTTTCTGCAGAGCCTCAAAGACAGGAGTTTTTGAGACAAAGTCAGACCAAATAGACTGGCAGTGTTATGGCCATTTCAGGTGAAAACGACAGGTCCTTTCAGAGACTCCTCTGAGGGTGTGTAATGAAAACTATTTGGGAGATATTCCTGTCGTGAATGGCCTGCTGCCTAACTCAGATCTATTGCAGCAGTTCAGGGATGAAACAGAGAGTGACCTGACCTGATTAAACCCTGACAGTGCCCTGCTACCAGCAACAGGTGCCCTAAGTGCTGCCCCGTGCCCAGGCGTGCCGGCGCACTGCTGATGTCCTGGCTGTGTTTACAAAGGCATTGAAGTCAGTGTGATGTTGGGCAGTGGCAGGAACAGTCTATCCCAATCTAAAGCACAAAAAGGCTGTCACACAAGAGGAGAAAGATTACATTCAGTAGTGGTGTAGCTGTGAAAGTGGACTATTAACTTCTAATACAGCTCTTTTTTTTTTCTTTGGGAAAGCTACAGAGGCATGGCATTAAGCCTGTGAGTGTCAGAGAAAGCTAGAGCAAGCAGGGGCAGGTTGGGGAGGTCTCAGGTCAGGGCGTTGTGCTGTGAGTGCAGCCTTCCCTCTGGAGCTGGCAGCTGCTGCCCTCTGTCCTTCTCCATCTTTTAATGCTAATGTTGTAGGGGCTCCTCTCACTCAGACACGTATGTACTCTGCTGCAAGTCTAGTTCTGTGTGCTAGCAAGTGGGGAGAGGGGAAAAAGGAGGTTTCTGAAATAAATCCAGGTGATAGTGCTGAGATTTTGGCATCTAATGTTTTTCTTTTGGCTGTTTATGATGATGGCATCTGGCTAATTAGGAAACATCACTGCTACAAGGACTTGAACTTTTAGCGCACTCAGTCTGGGGCTGTTTAAAAGTTAGTCTGGGGTTGCTTGGTCTTCTAGTAAGTGCTTGTCACTGATTGCATTTTAATGTTTGTGCCTTTGTATTTTGCTTGGGTAACCACTTCTTGGCAAATACCTGAAGAGTTCGTAAGATTAGTTCCTTCCTTTTCCATTTCTTAGATATTTCATCGTACTGATTCAAGCTTTAATGTCTGTCAAGAGGGAGATTGAGGGAGTGTAATGACCAAAGAAAAGCCATCCTTGAAACACTGGATTTGTTTTGGACTTCCTAATTCAAAAAGTTCAAACTTCATCAAACTTTAAGTACCTGTCTCTGGTGGCCCTTCTGAACAGCAATTTTGATTCACATGCCAAAACCCGAGGTCAACTCTGCTTGTTTGGGACATGGATTTTGAAACACAAAGTTTCCTAGCATCTGAAACAAAACATGAATGAAATTACTCTGAATGCTATTTAAAAGTGTAGAAAAGGTTGAAGAAAAAAAATTGTGATTAATTTTTCTGTCATATAAGTGTTCTCATAGGTCTCCAACCC
Organism: Hylia prasina; assembly: GCA_013397195.1. Classification (NCBI taxonomy): domain Eukaryota; kingdom Metazoa; phylum Chordata; class Aves; order Passeriformes; family Sylviidae; genus Hylia; species Hylia prasina. The sequence continues at coordinate 766,336 of VYXD01012066.1, read as the reverse complement.
AAGCCCACCTCCTAATCTAAGATCCACCAAGTAAGAGATGGCAGAAGGTGACAGTCGCATATCAAAGTTCTTGGCTTTTCAGATATTTATACTGGAATTAACTTTTCTTTCTTGCTTAAGTATCACTTGCTGTTTTAGACAGGGTCTCTGGAATTTAATCATATTTTATGAGGATTATATTTCCCACTGTACACTTTGGAATAGTTCAATGGAGTTTCGGAGATAGGTCTATGACAAAGTATTCACTTGTTAACTTTCATATTTATATTGCCTCCTGGAGACATCATCTGAATTAAGGATCTGCAGTGACAGCTTGTCTATCTATCTGTTGGAAGAGACAGGTTTTAATTATTAAAGTTTTTTGATGAAACTTAAGTGTTATTGTTACCATTTCATAGCAAAACAATAAGCCCATGGAAGTCAGAAGTAGGACTAGGCACTGAATTCAGATCTTCAGAGTTTTGCTTTGCAGAAATAATTCTGTTCAGATGTATAAATAGACACTTTACAGTTGATGCGTAAATTCCCTGAGAACCTTAAAAAACTCGATATTTCAAAGTCAGATTCCACATTTCAGCATGAATGTGTGATAAAGAAGTGGGAAGAGCATGAAAAAAACATGTCATATTAACTGGAAGAGTTTACCTCTGACATTTGTGGAACCTGTATCTGACTCAAATGCTGTCAAGAATGAATGAATTTACATTTTAGGCAAATGTTGGGAAGCATATTGGTATCACAGCATATGGTGAAATGAGCAATTTCCTACATGTGCTCAGGATAGGGAAGAAGAGGTTTGTGAGAGCTTCATTCCAGGCAGCACAGATTGGTCAAGGCCCTGCCTGCTGCAGGGCTGAGTCTGTGCTATTTCTTGGGATCTACCTGTGCAACCCTCTCAGGACCCTCTTTTTTGTCTTGTTGTCAGATGGGTTACTCAGACGTAACTAATGGCAAAAATTGGGCTGTGGTATTTTTATAACTGGAAATTATGCATGTTGTAAAAAGAAGACAATTTTTTCTTTGTAGCACAGGTTGAATCTGCATACTGGCAGTTGGAAAAAAAAATCTTTGTGTGGGAAAATAGGAAATGTCCCTTGGGTGTCTCTGAGGAAGAATAAGTACAGAGCACCCTGAAGCCTGAAGTTGTTTTTGCAAAGTCAGTTTTAGTACAAAAACACTTTAACCCCAAATTGGTATAAAAGGCTGTGCCAAATTACATATCCACTAACTGAATAGGGAAGTTGTACTCTAATTGTTGGATATAAGCTTGACTGCCTTTGAATTAACAGTTAAAGCTGTATTCATTAGGCTGAACAGGGAAGAGTGCAGACTGTCACAACATACCTCAGTTCAGTAGTCATGCAGAGCAGGTGAGAGAATGCTAACCACTTACAAAGGGAAGCGGCTGATCTCCATCAGCCCCATCACTTAATGATGAAGAGAAACACAACCAACTGCAATATCTAGAGAATGATTTACCATATATCTGGAAGTTCAGAGTCCCAACAGGCAATGTACAACCTACAATTACCCAGAATGATTAGTCTTAATGCTTTTAAACGCTTTGCTAACTCAAGAACTACCGAGGACAGAATTCATAAATGTATTAAAGTCCATTTGCTGTACATACAGCTTCCAGTGAAAAAGACATTCCTTTTGGAAATAAGCATTAAATTCACTATTTTTGAAGAAAACGTTGGGAATGGCAGCGCTAATTCAGAAGGAAAAGGACCCGACCCAAAACTAGGGATGAGGTGAGACAAAAAATTTTGGCAAACAGGAGCTGATTAAGGGGACAACTTCAGTTTATAAAACTGGATCAAATCCAATTTCAGTACCTACTGAAATTTTAATTTCCTCTTTGTCTTTTTCATTTTCCTCAGGAGACAGGTTAAGGGTTAACAGATTCACCCCTGAGAATATGAATATTTAACTTTTAAGTGGCATTGCTTTTGAATAGAAACTGCTGTGGTGTATGAACTGTGGCACAAAATCTCTGGCAAGTCTTGCTGGGATAACCTAAGATGTTGCAGTCTTCAGTTGTCTGTCCTACCTCTTTCCAGCAGATAATTCCCGCATGAATGTTGGTATAAAGGATTCGCCAGCACACCTACAAGGCTTTACATTCTGGCACATTAGTTAAATCCACCTTCACCAGCAGAGAGAGCTAAAACCTGTCAGGCTAAGATACTTAATCTGTGCATTTTGCAGACTTTATTATAGAGATGATAGCTGCCAGCAGAGATGTAGGTGTTGGAGTTGAGTCAACAACATTTTGAACACAGCCAGACTTATAAGAGGTAGCACATAAGAACCCTGAGCTTTCTTTGTTGTTGTTTTTGGTTTTGTTATTTTTGGTTTTGCCTTAGTCTTGCCTACTGACAATCTTGTGGAGTTGGATGCAGCAGAGGCAGCAATTCTGTAGATAATCATTGTGAGAAGGAGCATTCATCTGAAAGAAATTAAATGGTTTCTGCAAGTGTATCTCAACTGGAAATGTAGTCACAACTGGTAACAGCTTGGAAATTGCTAATCATAACAGTCTTTAAACATTACTTCTGAGAGTTGTGTGCTGGTGCGAATGCTTGTCCAAATCACCTGGGACAGGTCTTCAAGTGACCATTTCTTTGTGCTATCACTGATTCTCTGAACTGAAGCAACAACCTTCAACAGTGATACATACAATGAGTCTTAATAAGATGCATAATTGTTTTCAGGTTTCCTACCTGAATGTTGCTAGTTACCTAATCAGGGACCAGCTGCACCATGCCTCCAGTATTTTTGTGTGAAGCTCACCTGGGAAGAAGCCAGAATATTGGGGGAAATTATGTGTGCTAAAAGACAGCTCTTGGCAATGAGATGGGGAATGAGAGCTCTCACACAGGGCAAAGTCAGTGGGATCAGCCATGTGGAATCACCATCTCTTCTGTACAAATTGAACATTTTCTGTCTTCATTTTCCTTTACAAGAGAGGCTTTGTAAAATTTCCTCTCACAGACAAATCTTGGTTTATAGTTTCTCACTGTAGCTGGATCTGGATAGCCTGGAGATAAACATTGTATGGAAAAAGGAAGCTTTCCAATCTATCTGAATAAAGCACTGGTGAAACTTTCATGAGAAAACATATGCTCCTTTATAAGAAATTTGTATATATCTCAGAAAGACTGCCTGCTTATGAATGTGGAAATGACACAAATAATATATACTATGCTATTTCCTGGTTTGAGATTAATAGCCCATAGTCAACATGTAGTCTAGGACCTATTTTTGCGCACAGAAAATTATGCCCTCTTGCATGAAGCATGAGGCATGAAAAATCTTTCTTCTTATTGAGATTATTTTTTGCCATAGAATTCCCTTCCCTAGCTATAAAAAGAAATTGAGCTGTGAAGGAAATTTGTTATTCATGCTGTGCCATACTAAGTCTGGAATATCAAGACTCCTGTATCAGATTTTGTAGTCTTTGGATCTACCTAATCACAGACATCTTGGTATCTTCCCTGTTAAGTTCCATAAGTATCCACTGAAACGAGACTTATCTGCACTTGTGATGGAACACACTTCTGTGGTGTGCACAGGACTATGCTGCCTGAGCTGCATTTCACTGTAGCAGCTCCTCGGCCGCTTACACATGGCCACCAGAAATTACTGCTTATTCTGGTACTCAGCCAAGCTGAGTATTGTATACTTTGAGGTGCCTGTGAGAAAGGTACATCTATCTTTTAAATATCTCTTAGGTAGTTTGGGAACTCAATACTTAGGCAATATGGATTCCTTGGTTTGAAATGAGTAATTTAACTTGTAAACATTCGTACAAAATAAAGTGAAGGATGAAGAAATTGTTGTCTATTTGAATTTGAAAATAGTGTTTGTATTTTTTTCATACTCGTTTAAATTTCTTGTTTATTTCTTGTTACAGAGCCAACATAGGATTTATAAGTCCGTATGCATTTTCTGACTCTTTCTCAACCAGTGACAATCACTTTTACTTCAGGCCTATAAGGTGTCATTATGTCCAAAGTGTGCTGACTAAGCAATGTTCACACCAGGAAAACAAGAATGGTGAGGATACCAGGATAAAAATAGACCGATACATATGCTAATTTTGTGAAATAAACTTTTTTTCCTGTGTGTATCTGCCTTGGCCTCCATTATGCTTTTCCTTTACAGGTACCTATATAGAATCATACAATGGTTTGGTTTGGAAAGGACCTTAAACCACAGATCATCTAGTTCCAACACCTTCCATTAGACTAGGTTACTCAGAGCCCCACTAACGCATAGGTAATGCCAATAGGTATCTTACCTATGAATTGGCAACATGAAGCAAAACAGAGAAAGCAGCACAGGTGCTTATTCATTCCAAAAGTAAAAGAGATGTGTTAATTTCTGAAGTCAAAGCCTAGGTGCTCAGCTGTACATCATATATTATCTTCATTAATCTACTGTAACAGAGCAGGAGCAGAGTGGTGAAGCATCCTTATTCAAACCTCAGGTACACTGCTTGAGCATAATGAGTGAACACAGCATTCAGTACTCCCATTTGTATTCCTGCCTGCTAGTTGGAAAGTAGAGAAAGGGAATGGGTGTGCGTACATGGAGACAGATGTGTCAGTGCCTGTATTAGGCATTGAGTGGTTTAGAAAAATGGCAAAATATGACAGTGGTATTACTCATGTCTTTACATGTATTCTCATGTACTTTTTAGAGATCTAGAAGCAACGTGTTGGTATAGATTTTGATTTGCAAACTGAATGTTGAGTGGATGATGGATTCCATGCTGTGCTTGGACACATTTCCCAGCTCCCTCCTACTCTGTGAGAAATGACTGCAATCATAAACCCATCACGTAATGAAGACTTCAGTAGGAGCAGGAAACACTACCACACCAGGAATTTGCAGGACATCTGGTAAATCAACAACATTATCACAAACATCATGGCCAACAGCCTGAGCTGTAGCAACAGTATATTCATTTTCCAAATGTTCCAACTGAGAAAGATACTCAGACCATTCCCACTATACACCAGATGGTTGATTGGGAAGCCAATATTTTCTCTATACACAGAAGCTTACTCTTCCATCATTTTACATGGGGACCAGATATTTTATTAGAGACAGGATTTTCTCTGGCCCATGTTCTGCTAAAGAAGTATATATAGTGTACAGCACACACACCACAACACAGGCAACTGCAAGATACTGGAAGAAGTGTCCTGGCAGGCCACAAACATGAGAAACCTCTGTGGTAAACTGCCTCCCTTTTCATTTTTAATGATGTTAAACATATTTAAAGTGAACTACAATGCATTAAATTATATTAAATGTGATGTAATATCAAAGCCACCTGAAAATCAATCACTGTCATGCAGTGGTGTCAGAGAGCCACAAAACAGGTCTAGTGATATAGTAGCTCTAGTGCTTAGTAGGATGATAATTTAGGAAGTAATTATCATAGCACAATTTCTAGTCCCTTAGTCAAGAAAAACCGTCTGCAAAAATCAGTGGAAATTTTGCCTTATTGAATATGTACTTCAGCTAAAACCTGGAAATAGAAAGCTCAGTTGACTTTGTGTGTTGACTTTGCAAAATGCTCTCCAAATCGTAATAGTGAATTTGCCTTCAGAGAAAAGAACTCCTTGTATTAGTAGAACTTCCAGACTTGCTTTCAGTCTGATAATAAAGGTTTTGATGTAAACCTTTTGTCTTTCTTCTCTTTATCTCTGTTCTAGCCATAATTTTAAATCACTGGATGGATTCCTAGCTTCATTAATCCATGCTTTTTCAAATGCTTTATAAAAGACAGGAATTTTCTTAATGTGTTTGCAGTCTGATATTTGAGTCTTCTGTGAAACCAAAGAGAAATATAACATTTTTATATGATGGACATATTCCTATACTTTTTAAAACACTAAGTTATTCTTTCCTTGCATCTTCACCACACTCTTACTGCTTGACCCCAGTATTTCCATTACTAGCACCTTATACTGTAGTTTTTTTAGGAATCATCATCAGCAATAGTTACACCTCTGCAAAGGACTAGGAAAATACATTGTCCTATTATTTTTAAATTCTCCTGGAGTTTATCTGGTGAATTCTAGTGCTATATTTGAGCAAATATTTGAATTTGAGCAGTGGGATTAGCCTATGTGTTTGGAACATTAAATCTGCTTCATTCTACAGCCCTAGGGAAAATCAGGAGCAACCTGGTAGAGTTTGAAAGCTGCATTCTCTGAAGTGTCCACACCTTGTGAGCATTACTGGTCAAGAGTCACAGAGGATGAGTTGGATTTTTCCTTAAACTGCTCTTAGGAGTTAGAGGAGTCAGGCTGGCTACTGGGGCTGGATCATGGCGCATTTCATCCAGCACTTGTACGCTTGTGCATGCTCACTCCAAAAAATCCGAATGGACACCTATGTACTTACACATTTTTTTAAGAAATTATATTTCCTTTCATCTTCCCAAATTTTTCAGTTTCACTTCATCTCTTTAAACCCTGACTGTGCAAAGCCACATTGATAGGCTTAACTTAAGAACAGTAAAGCCACTGAAGCCAACAGAACTGACGGATGTAAAATTCTAAGTATGTTTGCAGGATTTAGCACTAAACTTTAAGTCTGAGATCTCTGAATTTGGAAGCCTAAGAGTTTCATGACCTTTCAAGCATGGATTATCCTTATTTTCTACAGAAATGGTTCTAAATGCACTGCTTGTGCTTAGGAATAACAGATGCTCCCTAGGAGTGTGCTGGAATCTTTTGGAAGGAATTGTGGTATTTGGTCGTGAAAGGTGAATAACAGTGACAATACAGAAGACTCCAGGCTGGATCAGTCCAGACAAAGCAGTTCAAATCCTGGTCTCAGTGAAGTAAATGGCAGCTATGCCCTGTGACTTTAACTGTCAGTGAAGAGAAATGACTGTGTAATTGCTAAAATCTGATACTAAGCTGGTACAAAGAGACTGCATTTTACAGGTACAGATATAGTTTGGGTTTGTTTTTCTTTTTTTTTTTTTTTGTAAGAACCCAACCAAGCCACAGAAAAGGCTAGGTCAATGCATTAAAACAGGTCCTAACTGAAAGAGTTAATTCTGGTCATACTTTGATTAAAAAAAAAAGAAGAAGAAGAAAAAAAAAAGAAAAAAAGAGATTTAATATATTTTCAATCATGTCAACTGAAATGCAACTTTCCCCAATGATAGACTTGCCTACATCTATCACAAGGTAAACAATCTGTGCTAAAAGCATAAAGACTTATTTTTCCTTTATTCTTATCTCAGGAAAACAGTCCACTGACAGAAACACCTTTTGTTTGGAAGAGATTTGGTCGTGTTTCACCCTAAACTAATGCAGAAATAGAGGTATATTAAGGGAGTTTTGACTGCCAGCGGCAGTGGAATTCATTGCTCATTATTTTGCTCTCTAAAATATAAATGCAACTTGATTATGTTGCCAAACAACCACATGCAGATTTGCAGTTCCTTAAAAGTAACTTACTTATCAACTTTGTCAAGAGTGAAAAAGTCATTAATGACAGGCGCTTGCAGAAAGAAAAGAAAAAGGGAAAAAAGGCATTAATCTGGGTGATTTCATTTTGACAAAACTGAGTGATAGCAAGCAGTATTCTTGGAAGGATGATCATCCAGCTATTGAATCTCTAAAACAAGTAGTATTTGGAAGTTGTTAAGGTGTAACATCTCTCTGAAATTAGAAGGGTGGTTTTTTAAGTTGGATAGTGTTGTGTTTTTGTTTTGCTTTAGTCTCTTGCAAAATTTGGCCTCTTCATACCAGATTTCCAAGGGTTCAGGCAGGTAATGTGTAAACAATACCCAAGGAAAAGCTATCACATCTTCACATCTGTCAGCTGGAATATCTTACCAGTGACTGAAGTCTATGAGAATCAGGATGGAGCTGAACAACTAAGTTTCTCTTGCAACCCCAAGAGTGTGATTTGCTCATAACAGCATGTTTGGGGGCATCCTTAATTATGGGACACATTCTTTTGGCTTATGTCAATCATCTGCAAAATGAAATACATTGTCAGTATTCTTCAGGCCTTTCCATCCTCTTAAAAAACATACTTTTGGAGGAAACAGTTAAAAGTGGAAGAATGGTGAGGAGGATGGTAGATTAGCTCAAATGACCTTGCAGCTGGGAATGCTGAAGCCTGGAGAGCAAGAGTGTGGGAAACCCCATGCATTATGCCTACTGCTGCTTATCCTCTGCCTGTTTTGTGAAGTAGAGTCCCTGTCTAGAAAAAAACAGGTATTTACAGAGACTTGGAGGTGCTCTCATGGACCTGTTTGAGCTCCCTGTTGGGAGAGGAATAAAAGATCATTAAAAGCACTGAGGAGATCGGAGCATGGTGGTAAACCAGATGTGTGCAGGCCCTTGGTAAATGGGTGCACACAGCAGCCCTACAGTCAGCCAGGAGCCTTGTGTTGCCTACGCTCCCCCTCATGTGTCTCTGATGCCCAGTTGTTTCTTTGGGGGTCCTCCAGTCAGTAAAGTAATGAAATAAATTTATTCTTTGCATTTCAGCCGTGGGTTTGGGGTTGTTCTGGCTGTGTACCTGTATTGACTCACACATCATCTGTCTTTTGAAATCTCTTTTTGGTACAAATGTTATGAATCCCTTCTATTTCTCACCTTGTATAATAATTTCAATTGTACATGGTTACTTAGTAAAATGAAATGAGTAAAAAATCCAGTTTGGTAGTTCTTATACTCCTTTTTATGAGTATTACATGATAACTCTAGGCATGTAAACTATAGCGTCACAACCATACAAAGTTTTAGAAGACTGAAGTATTAGCATATCATGTGTCTGACAGATTTGGCTAAACTATCTGAATATATTTACATAAATATGATGTGCATTGCACTAGAAAGAGTAGAACAAATTTATTGGAGCTACTACTACTTCTTAAATTTAAAAAGTAAATTGTGTTGGTAGTAGAGTAATAATAATAATAATAATAATAATAAATTCAATCTCCTTGCCACTCACTGTACCAGAATATCATGAAATCAAGTTATATGCCTACCTTTGTCCTTAGCTTAATTACAGCCTTTGACACCTTCTTAAAACACTCCTGTTTTCCAGCCTTTCACCTTCTCCATGCAATACCTTAATTACTCTTTCAAAAAGAAGATTAAGTATGAATACTTTGACCTACCTTTTTTGTTCCCATTCCTCACACTCTTTCTAAAGCTTCATTACATTTCAGATCACATTTTCCTTTATGGTATTCTATCCTTTAGTAGGATATTTTGATATTCACTGTTGGTTTCCCACTTACTTTCTTTTGCTGCTTTTCCACTATCTTAGTAAAAAGAACACACCCTTCTTTCCTTTGGAAGATGCAGGATTTTGTTAAGGTCTAATATCTCTTTAAGAAAACAACTGAAGACAAAATTTCATTTGCTATTTTTATATCAATCCCTCTTAACATCTTCATTGCCATCTCTCCTTTCATCAAACTTGCCTGCATTGTCTTCCTTAAGATTTTCTGTACGTTTCCCCTCCCTTGAAGTGTAATAGAAATAAAAGCAAATTCCTTACTCCTTTTTTGAAACCCAGTCAGCTGCTAAGTCCCTGCTAGTGCTATTAAGAAAACTCATTGATGGATTCTGTAACTGTGGAGGTCATTCCATACCCTCCTTTTCTCTTGCTTTTGCTTTGCACAGGAGAAAGCATTTCTCTGTATATCGATACCACTCTTTCACCACTGTACCACTGTCTAAAAACCTTTTCTTTCCAAACAGACATTAAAAACACTCCTACATTCACACATGTTAAACCGTTTGGGCTGTTATATCTTTCTTGCTGTATTCCTTAGGAATGATATATTTTTTTGTTTTCTGCAAAACATGCAATCACAACATTTTCCCCAACAATTTTCTTAGTTTGTCTCCTATTGACTCACATAATTGGTTCTCTGCTTCTCTGTCTGCTTCAGATGTCTGTTCTCCTAATCCTTCCTGAATCTCATCCCAACTTTTAGGTGAATGCTGGAGAATAAGTAAACTCTTTGTCTACAGGAATATTAGCTTTTCATTCATAGCTGAGATCCTAGCACCCACGTCTCCCTGTTTAGGGATGGGTGGTGTGAGCACCCAATGAAAAGCAAGCACGCAAGCACTGAGAAAGATACATTTGAAATGTCATTTTTGCAGAAGTGTTATTTCAAAAACCAGATAGTTAGGACTAAAGGAGCAAACTAAAATAAAGGAGCAAATCTAATGTAAACAGCAGTTTTCTCCCTCTACTTCAGTAAATTTTCTTGCTGAATTAATCCAGTAATTCCCAACTGGATAAGTAAATTTCCTCCATTTTATGTATTCAATCCCCAGGCATCTAATTTGGCTTTATGTGTTACACTGCCAGAACAAGATATCTGAACCATTCTCCTTAAATGCCTGAGTTAATCATGCTAGATCTGCATTCTAAACCTTCAGATCTTTAGAAAGAAACATTTGTACCCTTAAAGGACTTTCTTGGATATCAGCCTGGCAGCCTAGATTTTGGAGCTGTGCAACCAGACTGATTCCATTCTCTCCCTCTCATTTTTCAGAACCATATCTTTCCCCATGTCTTTTCCCATTTCAGCTACTTTTAATTGTCTGAAAGTTATTGCCTAGATAGTGGTCAGAGATGGACTCAGACATCCAGAGAAGCTTTCCAGGCTAAAAAGTAGTAGTTAAATTGGCAGGAAGAATTGACAGAGAGACAAAGTAAACTTGACAGCTAGTTTAGACCAAACCCCTGTATTTTAGAAAGGTGGCTGTGTAGTCAGTCAAGTGAATTAGAAGAGCATCATTATGAGGCACTACAATTATTTCAATAGGATATTGCCTAAAAAACTATAACCAAGAAGAAATGCAACTCTGTTGTTATGGTAAGGGTTCCAGCTCTGATAATGCACATTTTTCTCCATGGGGTCAATGAACTTTGTACTAATGTTGCTATGCCTTGTGTCATACATATAGAAACTTTCTGGCTGTGGCTCTGCCAGCAGACTAACCTGAACCAATGCATAAGGCACAAGCCCGGGCAAATGATCCTGTATACTGTTTAACAGGTTTTGGCTTAGGGCAGTTAGCATTTCCTAGACAACACCCAAAGAGGGTGTTGTACCTTTCAGACACTGCTGTGTCTTGTGTTTGGGACCAGAAAATGTGGCTGGATGTAATTTCCTTAATGATATATCTTGAACTCTGAGGCTAGCCTAGCTAACCCTTCGCTACACAACATTCAATGGTCACACTTCAGTAACCCTGTAAAATTTCACTGCTGGACACTCCTGAACACGTTACTGACTTTGACAATAGATAGATACAAAACAAGATCTTGGTATTCTGTACTGGTGTCAAAAGTCACATAACAACAGCAGAGAGGCTCATAGATCACAGAATTGTTTAGGTTGCAAAATACCCCTGAGATCGTCCAGTCGAATCCAGCAATGGCCAAATCTACCACTAAGTCATGTCCCTAAGTGCCACATTAACATTATCTTTTAAATACCTCTAAGGCTGGTGAGTCAACCACTTCCCTGGGCAGCTTGCTTCAGAGCTTGAAAACCTTTTTGGTAATGAAATCTTTCCTGATGTGTGAATGAAATATCAACTGTGTAACAGCTGCAGCCACACTATTGGCTCCTAAGTTTGAGATGGAGATCGTGGATATGGTATAAGCAGTTTCCCTGAGACTCTGGGGTTCCTACTGAAAACTTCTATGGCAGCTGAGTCTGACAATTTTCACAGGCCAAAATACAAACCCAGTGATGGGTAGCTAGGAGAGTGAGTATATGGAGAAGGATGACAAAATCATCATTATGTGACCTCACATGTCAGCTATTGCTGTCAGTAAAAGATAAGGAATTTTGTATCTAATTCTCACTTTTTTTGTTTGTTTGTTTGTTTGGGAGGGAGGGAATATGTTTTGAGAAGACTATTTTGTTACAAGACTGCATAGCAGAGGAGGGAGTAGTGATAAAAAGAAATTATATTCCTTGGAAACCAAGGGAGAACTACAGGTTTCCCTTACTTAGGACTGAGACAAACAGGCAAAATTGATCCCCAGTCTCTCTCTAAGTGTCACAGTCTAACCTGATAAGGAATTGTAGAAAGTCTCATTAACTCAGTGTTCCTACAACTAATAAATTTTCTTGCAAATAGCTTAGCTTGTTTTGCTAAACCAAACATGAATAACCTCCAGTAGAGCCGTTTGGAAGGTAATTCTAACTGTCTTTATTTATATTTGTATAGATTGGCTTCATGGCAGGATCTCTTACAATAAAGTGCAGCATAATAACTATCTACTAATGATACTTTGACTTGAAATATCACCAGGAAGTTTAAATTGGTATCCACCTATTTTTAGCAGAAATAGCTGCAAACAGTTCACAAAATAAGCCCCAGCTGTAATAACAAGAAAAAATTGACATAAACCAAATGCTCACCATGGGTGAATTTCCACCTACTCTTCACAAATAGAATGAGATCATAAACAGTGGGAGGCTGTCCTTTCTCTAATTTTAATTGTTTTATTTTTCAGTTCACAGCCTGATTTGATTGAGAATGGTAGGCAGGTATAATTTAATTTTAGCACTGACCCCCTACAGGATGGATTACAAATGTGATGAGCCCTAGTATGAATAGACTGTTCAGTTGTTCATGTGCGTGCAAAGAACTTGTTATACAATTTATCTTCTGAGACTTCATTTTGCAGTGAAACTTCAGTTTGAAGTTCACCATGTACCCTAGCATAAACTGACCACTATTATGAGCATACACATATCCTTCATGGAGCTGACAAAGTGATCCAATGATTTTTTACCTTACATACTGTGTGATATATTTGTATAATTGGCACCATCTTATAAGCAGGTCATTGACATGTTTTATGGATTGGTAGGGAAATAAAATATGGACAACCTTAGTCATTCCAGAAACTGAAATGTGACCTCCCTTTTAAATCTGATACAGAAGTTCCATTCAATTTTATAATCATAGGCCTATCTGTCTGAAAATGAAGCTCACCTAGGATTTTTCTACTAAATTTCAAGATTATTTTCTTAAGTATTCCTAAAGCTAATACCATAAAACCTGTTGCTTCTCTTAACTTAGAAGTAGGAAGCCAAGCAAGCTGCTTCTGTTTAAGATGCAGCATTTACCTCAGGTTCAAGTCTTCCTCTGTTTTTTTCTTTGACAGTTCAACAGTGATATGCTTTTATTGGCTTCTCATCAGTGATGATACCATCTTAGCTGTTCTGCTCCACTCAGTGCCATCACCATCTGGTAGCCTCCAAGGAACACTTCTGAAACTCAGTAAACCTATTGATAGACAAGGGACCAGTGAAGAACATGAACCCTTACAGAGAAAATAAAAAAAGCAACTGTGAAACATCATTAGACTAACAGCACTGCTATGTGTGTATATTATTTTTACATCTGAAAACAGGATAAAACTGAGCATAATAACTAACGTTACGTTTTTTGATTTCCCTCCACTTTTGATCTGCAGAGATCTGGATTTGAGCACATGAATGATCTCACATCTGCCCTCCACACAGAATCTGTCTGTAGAAAATGACTGAAATATTGCCTAGAATTGCTTTAAAATTAGAATTACTGGAATTAGAATTAATTACAGATCCCCAAGACACCTTAGTAAAATTCAAATAGATAATTAAGTATGTAATATTTTCACAACAGAACTACTTATCTGTGTGTATTCAATAGTGAAGATTGAAGGAAGTGAAGACCCTAGAATATGCCCATGTATGGCCAGTATTCTCCATGTGCAAGCAGCACAGCAGGACATATTGTGCATGTGAACTGGAAATGATTTCTGATGGTGCCAGAGATCTGCAGCTCTAACATACACTACAGTTTTACTAATCTGCCAATGTCTCAAATAAACTCTTTGGCAGAGCTCTTGCACAGGGCACAGATACACAGAAAAAGTGTTCTGGAATAAGCATTTGCTGTTTTATTTTCTATGTTTACAAGTCACTAAAAAGTGTTTTCTTTCCTTTAGACCACAAATTTTATTAACTTGCTTAAATACCACTGTGTGACTTCAAGCAATGCTCAGGTTGGAATTTTCTTCCACCATTGTTTCCTCCTGTATGCCTTAGGTTTCCATTTGTACAATAAACAACTCCATTCTCACCTCGCAGATTATTTGGCAGAGAAAAAGAAATGAGAGGTATTTTACGCAGTAGCTAAGTGAACTTCTGTAAACATTTGCTCTCCTCCGAGATATTTCCATATCCCAAACACACAGCCATCAGAGCTGTGTTAAAGGTGGAATACACTGCACAAGAGGTGAAATGTAAAGATGAAGTATCCAGTATGTTTAAACTAGTACCTTTGGGGAAAAAAGGTCCAACACCATAAATTAAAGACAGATTCAGGCTACATTTTGAATCTCATTGGAGACATGCCTTCAGCAAAGAAATAGGAAGGTCTGCATGAAAGCCTTGGAGGGAACAAGGCTAGGAAAAACAGAAAGCTAAAAGAAAATAGGAGGCCTAAAATATGCATACAAGTTAAAGCAGTTTATATTCCTTTACACCCAACTTCTAACAGTTTCTCCACTGTTAGGTAGATGCGTACTTAGCATGCTGATGATCTGGTGGCTGCATCACATTTGTAACTTCTAGTCATATATCACTTTGGATTGGTCTTACATTCTTAGTGGTTTCAATTCATCCTTCTTCTCACTGTGTGTTTCACAGCACCAAGGTCTTTCTCTCCTTGTCATCCAGAAAGCCTTTGAAGGATATGGGCTTCATGACTGGCTTTCCTCTGGATGGTGAGAGGTGGTGACCTAGTAATGAACCTCCTGGGACCCTGCAGCTGCAACCTGGGCTCAGCTGCTGCCCAGTCCTGGCTGTCTAACATGCTCACACTCTGTGGATGCAGCCTGTAAGAGGAGAGCAGCAGCAGACAGATACATTGACTTTAGCAGGGTAGAAAGGAACTCAACTGAGACTCAGAAGCTGTGACAGCTCTGGGGGAGACTGAGCCTTACTGTATTGTCTGAATGCTGCTAGATGGTGGTTATGTTCACACGTGGCATTGAGTGTGCACAGCCCCACTGGGGCAACACCACACTGGAGTCTTCTGGGGTGAGTCTTACACACTTGTCAAGCCAGCACTGGTTCTGAGCTTCAAGGAGGAGGCAGTGAGCTACCAAACCAGGCAGCAGGCTTTCTGGGGCTCAGCTGAACTATTAAAGGAGGTGGCAGACCACCATTACTAGTACCAGTATTCAGAATGGCTTACATCTTGCAAAAATGTTCCTTCCCCTCCAGGAAAGATAACTACTACCATAAAATAACATAGCAGCCTCTGCTCCAGTCATCAACCTTCACACAGCTTTTGTTCATGAGAGTACTATAAACATGCAAAAAAGAGTCCTTGAACCTGAGGAAACAATGCTGGTAACATCCTTCTTGTTTTGTGGGGCAATATTTAAATCAAAATGATTAATAACCTCAGGTAGCAAGAATGCTCTTGTTACCTAAATGCAAGATTTTAACTCCTTGCCTGCCCTAGTGATGCTAAAGGATACTTTCTACAGGATTTTATTTATCCTGTTCATCAGGAACTATTTTTCTAATGGGTTTTACAAAACTATTTAAAAACACAAATTTCTTCTTATTTAGACACTACTACTAGAGATCTTTCTCTGCTATAACAAAACTGCCAGTGAATCCACCAGATCTTGCCCTTGCTTCCCCTTATGAAGACTTTGTTCAAAGTGAATTATATGACTGAGAATCTCAGCACATCTGTGCTCTTTTTAAGGCTGCAATATGCTGTTTAAGAGAGATATTCTTTCTGCTGCCACAGCCACATTTAATAAGGACATGGGAGACATTTGGAAATAGGCAGCAATGTTGATTCCTAGGTTTTTTGAGCAGGAAGCAGAGTGCACCTAAAGCATTGCTGATTAATTCCAACAGATACCATTTTCTATAGAGGTACCTTGCACCCAGTGGGCATCCTAATAATAGCAGGAAGAGATGACCCTTGCCAAAGGGTGAGGGAAAAATTCAATCCATTCAGCAGTTGGACAGATTTCCACATTTGGTTTTACAAGTCTCCTTTGTAATTGTTCAGAAATACAACTTTACAGAGAAAGGCAGTGCACGCTCTATGTGTTGCATTATACCAGCTTTTTGACTGAAAGTAGCCTACGCTTGTTTCATCCTAGATGAAAAGCATTATATTTTCAAAAGAGGAGCTGATTTTGAGTGAGTTCATTCTACTGGAGAAGTTTTTATAAAGCCATGCTGAACAACTTGCAAATGTGGACTGTTTCCTCTCTTTGGAACACAGCAGGCAAAGTCTGAAACACATTTTTCTGCAAGTGATAACTTTGAAAGAAAAGCATATGGGCTTCCTCTTTTACTGTCTCTTTGTCCCATTGCTAAAGAGATCTTTAACCTCTGTGACACAGCAGTAAGAGGGAGGTGAGGTAAAGTGGTGTCAACACAATGCAGGGGGGCTTGAATGCCATCTTTCTAATCCTGTCTGAGAAATCAAACCAAATTAAAAACATCTCTGGGCTAGATAGTGCATAACATCACTGCTTTGGCTCAGAAGTGCTGAGGTGTGCAGCCCAGCAGGAGGCAATATGGTGTCACTGAAACCACCACGAATGCTCTTGAACTCCAGTGAGCAGTCTGACAGTGGGGCTCTGAGGACAGTGAGTGTCCCCTGTCTCCAGCAGTAAAGCTGCAGCTTTGGAGAAGTAACAGTATGTTTTTGCCCCAAAACATTGCATTATGCATAGTCCTTTCAGTTCTTTTTCTGTTCCCTTTTCCTTTTCTCATCCCCTCCCTTTGTTTCCCACTGACCCACAGTCAGCTACTCCCACATACAGGCTTACAACAGTGCTTTCATTGCCCTAGAGTTTCAGCTTCTGGCTCAGTACTTCTGCCATTGTCAGAAAGCACAAAGTGCATCTGAGGATTTGGACTGAAAAAGAGGAATCCAGCTAGTCTCTTCCTTCATCTGTGGTTGGTTGAGTGCCTGACTGATACCCTTGGGTAGATGAGAGTGATCTGCAGGCAAACAGCCTTAACTAACTTTCAGCAGATGCCAAGGGCAGCAAGGGCAGCTGGACATTTCCAGTGCATGAGGAGATGCTGGATGCCACTCAACAAGAACTTACCTCTCAGTTGTATGCCACTGGAGGAGCCCCATCAGTTTGGGGGATTCTTCTGCGTGATGGCTGCAGTACCAGTGGGTTCTGAAGCAGCCTGTAAGCTCTTGGTTTCATGATTATAATGCATTAGACTGAACAGCTCTAAGATGCAAAAACATTATGCTTAGGTGATATGTTTAATTCATGTGTGTACTTGCAAATGTGACTGGCAGGTTTCATTGTCAAAAGGACAATGACAGTGTGCTCTGAGCTCTAATTGGAGAGCAATGACTGAAATGCTCATGTATGTTGCATATTTACCTTCAAATTTCAAAGGCTGTGGGTGCTTCCTTCTTTCTACTTACAAAGGTTTAATTGGCCACTACTTAAATGGAAATCAGGGTATGTAAACAGATATCTGCAAGAGTATGTTCAACTCTGTACTTGTTTGAGCTGAGTTGCTGTGCAAAGTAAATAAATCTAATCACTTCTAAATATAGAAAGTGTGATGTGGTAGAGTGCAGGAGGGAATAAAAAATATTTAGCAATATATTTCCTGTATCACCTTAGAGAGTAATGAATGTGTGCTCCACCTTGAGACTCTGCTCTGAAGAAAAAAGACCTCGAAACAAAAAAACCCCAAAAATGCAATCCCAACAACAAAAAACTACAGTCATGGATTAAACCCATTAAATTTGGGAAAAACATAAATACTGGCATTTTCATATTTCTAATGCTAACTGTAAGAGCATTTTTCTACCTTTGTTTTCCTTGTATTTGAATGCAAGTTTTGGCAGGATTTATTGCTGAGCATTTCTCAGCAATAGAGTGAAATTATCAGAATCTAGCCTACTCAAACTACCTCTAATCTAAGTGGAGTCAGAAGGTCTTCACGACATTTCAAGAACAAATTTGTAGAACTTCAGAGACCTGTTTTGTTCATGAGATAGAAATGAGAATCTAGCACTGAGAGTTTGATAGAAACTGAAAATTACCTGTTAATCACTAATGTTGATATCGAATCAGTGGATGGGAAAGTGATTGTTAATACTTCTTTTTCTTTACTTCTCTATTTTCCACACACAGTTATTTAGATGAATCTGTTCTAGAAGGCTGTTGTGCTTCCTTGGCTCCTGCTTTCCTTGAGAGCTTGCGCTGGCTTGGTATATATATTCTTTACATTTAGAGCCTGACATGTAAGTGGAGATTGAATTAAAAACAACGTGACAGAATGGAGATTAACTAAAGTGATTTGAAAGATAAGTGGGTACAACTTCAAAGCCTACAGTTCTGGGCCACTTTGTCTCCACAGGATTTTCCTTCTTCCAAGGCTTGTCCTCAGGGGCTTTCCCCATCAGCTGCTGTGACTGAAGCTGGATGCTGAACAGCGACAACTCCCTGAGAATGTTCTGGCAAATAGCCAGCATAAAACAGCTTCCCTTTCACTTTCTGGACATAGCACCTATCCTGAATGGAAAGAAATTAGGACCTTGTTTTCTGCTGCTATATTTATATCAGAGATATAAATTTTTCACGTTTTTTGGTGTTAGGAGAATTCTGTTTAAAACTCAGATATTTCTAAGGGATCAGTCTGATGCATCTAAGGTCAGAATTAATTTGGTATCAGCTATTTCTACTGGGAAAGAAATTTATTCTTGAATCAAGGGGGCATGAGACACTGTTTTTGTACTTACTAAAATTATTTCCATCATATGAAGGAATTCTTTATCCTTTTCCTCTACTTCATTTTCATAAAAATTTGAAGTAATTTACTTAAGGACTCAGATTCCTTCAATTCCTACCTCAGATTTAAGAAACATTGTTTTTCCAAGCAGGGTCTGTGAAAAAAACATGTATTTCATCATTCATCTTTGACTATTTTCAAAGCAGACTTCCAGGGAGAAGTTGGTATTTCAAAACCCGCTTTTTAAAAAAGACTTGCTAATAAGGAGAGGGTATGTACTGCCTGACTGAAAAGCAAAGCTCTTCATTTTTAATAATGGACTAACTTCAGCATAAGTCCATGAAGATAGATTTAACCATTAGAACAACAATATGGAGGTTTTAGAAGCAAATGGCTTTTCAAAAATTCAAACTTAGTCAAATTTGTTTGGCTATTCTATATATGAATGAAGGCTCCCACTTTAGGAAGATAATTTGTCTCCTGTGGCGCTATCCAGACGTTTAGAATGAGGCTGGTGCTTGAGGACCCTGCTGAATCGAGGTAAGAAATAGCAAGTGTGTTGCCATGTGTTGCATTAAGTATCTTTAGGGTCAGTGGCAACAACTGAGAATGTTTCCTAATAGGATTGAACCTTTCTTCCCCGCATTCGCCCCTTAAAGACAGAGGGGCTGTTAACATCCTTCAGTCTAATTTTCCAATACCCTCCACAAAATATTTACGTGACATGTTTTTTCTCTGAGCACAATGGGTACCACAGGTGCTCTCCTGTAAACAAAACCTTACTAGCATTAAACATACAGAAAAGACAAATTCGTGTCACTTCTCAAGAAACAAACACAGGAAGCTAATGAAATGTATTTATACACTCTCACTTACCACACTCTACTAAGAACCATTTTGAGCAATCTAATGAACTTTTTGCTTCTTGGACAAGAGAAAATTTACAATGGAAAATGAATAAGTAGAGATGGTGTATGCCACTGAATTACAGAGCTGTGTGAATGGCTCTTATAAAAATCATTTTCCCCTTCTCAGAAATGATGGATTTTGTTCTGCTGAACTTGAATAATAGTGTTCATTGTAATGCACTCCTTAGCCCTCTAAGTGTTTAGTAAAAATTAATCTTCAACAGCAATGAGCAGTACTGGTGTGATTTTTCTGCTCTGAGATTAAATTGCTCAGACTTTAAGTTCTTGTAAAAGACAATGGAATATGCTACATCCTATTTAGCAGGTGTTTTAGGAGCAATCAGCATGAAGGCATGGAAATTGTCATCAAAAAATATGAAGGCATGCTGTGAAAAACCAGGGGGACTTTTAATTCATAGCATTAATTTACAAACTTTTGATGTTCGTTTTGTTTTTAAATTATTACCCTTTTGTTTCATTTTGGAAATAGAATAAAATTGAATGTGAAATAATATGAAATAATCACTTTCAGACATTTGCCTGCTGCAGTTGCTAATACAGTCTAATATTTGGGGGGCTTTCATATTTTCTCTTAAAAAAGTTGATGGTGACAATCTCATGGACATGAACTGTAACGATAATTTAGAATTGCTAATGTCTTTTGAGTACATGGAACTTAGGACAATTATACTCCTGTTGTAGCTGCTTGTGTTGATGTTAGATGAGGTAAATATGACGTTATGCATAAACTGTTATTTTGGGTGACATCCTGCCATGACACAGCAAAATAATGGTGACAAGACACTATCAGGTGTATACCGAGAAAAACTGAGACCAATTAGTCCTGGAGCTAATGGGATAGTGAAATTATTTGCATGGGGTTTTTACTGTTAAGGTCAGGGCTGTCTTACACATTATTCTCATGTTAGAAAGAAGAAGAGACCAACTATAAGAGTTTTTCTTTAATTCAAAACACTGTCTTGAGAGCTGGATGTCCAGGTTCTTAACCTGGTTGCACCATGGTTGGTTGTGTGGGGATTTCCTGCTCATATCACACACTCCTAAATCTGAATGAGCAAGTCTTAGCTGAGCAGTAGGCAGCTAAGGAAGGCAGAAAGGAAGTAACAGGAGGGAGGAAAAAGCTGCAGTGGAGCTATGCAACTGATAACATGATTTATTAGCAGCTGATGTATAAGGGGGCACAGGACATAAGTAGCCATTAGCTGAACAAGTTCCTCTGTGAATGTGTATCTGAAAGAGGTAGAAATTATCATTGCTGTTTTCAGCTGATTTTTTTAGCTCTATTCTGCTTTAATAAAAACAACCTTCGCAATGTGTGCATGGGCATGAAGAAAAAGGATACATGGATATCTTACTGATTGATTTTGTTTTAATAATAAAGAAAATAAACCAGATTTAGAGGTACATAGAATGGCATGCATACTGCCAAAATATCCTGCCCTGGTTGCTGTATTCTTACCACTGGGTTGTTAACTGTGCTCTATAGTAATGTATAAATACCAGTCTACCAGTCTGATGTCTCATTAGTAGTATGTTACTCAGAATTTCCAGTTAATCTATTTTCAACAATATTTTTTTTTCAGTTCTATGAAACCTGTCTCCTTCTCATTTCTTTTGCAAAAATAGGGGGAAGAAAGACTGTTTGTATGAATTTTCTCAATTCTGCAAAAAAAAAGTTCATCTTTCTTGTAATCACTGATACAGTTATTGTGAAATGTTCTGTGGTTATAATGGATTTGTTCCAGAAGTTTTGTTGAGATGGTCCAATCCCTAATCCTTGCTCTAAATTGTTTCTTTTGGTGCCACATCACAAAATTAATCTTTCCATTTGCTTTGCACTGAATCATTTAACAGTGTGTGAATCCATACAAAGAGCCATGAGGCAAAGTTTTTGATAAAAGCTAGCTGCAGCTAAACCAACCTGCATATCTTCTTTGGGAATAAGAAAATAAAATTTTCAGGAATGACAGGTTTGGCTGCAGCTTTTAGCTTTTTTCCTTCCTTTCTGCCAGAACACACAGTCCATTTAATAGTTTCCTTTTATTTTGAATATATTTTCTCTGTAGTCAGGTGGCTTTGAGACATGACCTGAGCACTGGTCATTCTGGTCACTTGTTTATTCCAATGATTTGAAATAACATCATAGTAGCAATGTCCAACATGCAGAAAAGCAATGCCAGAAGAAGGATTTCCACTGAGGATCTAGCGATGGATTTAAATGTCATGTTGTGTTCATTAAAGTACCCTGGATAGTAGTTTGGTCTTTGGGCAAATGTTTATAGTACAAGTAAAGAATACCTGCCCAGCCCTTTGAGTCTGATCATACTATGATGGTAATATTAGTGATGAAATGTGTTGGTACATGTAGCCACTCAATGGACTGTATGAAATTAGTAGAGGTAGTACTATTAGATAGAGATTTGTTGAATTCTTGCACTGTTGGAGGGACACAGGGACTGGCAGCTGGAGAAACTGAGGGAGTGCTGGAAATGCACCATTCTGAGAAAGTTAGACTAGAGAAGATTGGCTAGCTAATTCGAATTCGAATACAATGCAGTAAAAAAATCTTAAATGCTGGAAAGTTATTTTATATTAACTAGTCTTGTTTCAGCCAGCTTGGTTTAAATACAGAAAATAAGGAGAAATTAACTGCAGTTAAATTTATTATTTGAAGTGGGAATCATCTTGTCCAGCTTTCATGGTGTGATTCACCCCAGGGGTAGTCACCTGCCCTCAGTTGCCCATTTTTTTTCTTTATGTCAGTGAGATGTTTAAAATACCATTCCAGTCAGCACTGTAGATATACCAGCTGCAAAATTTTCATTTTTTGGGGTTTTCCCAAGAACAAAAGTCTCCTCACTCTCATGCTTAGGTCTAATCCTGTTCTTTCTTTTTGTCCCTGGGAATTGTAGATGGAATACACTGTGAGTTCTTGACGCAGAGCATATAAAATCTTTTGAAATGTTGAATTTGGTTTAGCCCTAACAAAGTGCAAGTGAAAGATTATTGCAATCAAGATCCATTTTTTTCTCAGTTAGCCCAGTTCAGGAAGTCTTTATGTAGTTTCTTGTGGAAGAAATTACAAAGTAAGAGAAAGAACTAAATATTTATTGAAAATATTTAAAAATGATGATGGTGTTGGCAAAATTGAGTGTTGCTGTAACAAAACCAAAGAACATAGTATTTTATAGCTTGCAGAATCCTAACTAAATGTCAACATTTCCATGCTTGCAGGAAATCATGCTGAGGGAAATCATGTAGATGTGGAGTAAATTTACACTTAAGCTGACACTCTTGGTTACCTGCAGCCAGTTATCCTCATGGCTGGGTTATTACAAGACTGGGGCCCATCACGTTAGTTTACAAGCTTCTCACTGCACTAAATGGAGCTAGAAACTAATCATAAGATGCAATTGTCCTCCTGTGACAGAATAACTCAGGATGAATTTAATCATCATTGCAGTCAAATGGGTGCGCACATTCTAACACTAAGAAAATAGTTAAACATCTGCTTTATGTAGAGCAGCAGGGTTCATGTCATTGGCTGCATCTATTCATTTCTTCAACAGCAGTCTCAGGAGCATGGGAGTACAGGGTGGATTTGACCTTTTTTCTCTTTTTCCTTTTCTCTTCCATTATGTCTTTATGAACCCACTGGAGTTGACAGATTATTTTTTTTGTTTGTTTGTATTCTGATGTGTCTCATGATATAGTCACCTAATTTGGTAATTACAGTAGATGAGATAAGCAGAAATTCCCAGACAACCAGGGGCTCTCCTCCTGGGGCTGCTCTTACAAGTTCAGTTTTGGAAGAAAAGGAAATCTGGTATTAAGAGCATGGCTTGGGGGATGTGGGGCTGGAGACTGTTTATGAAAACATATCTGAGTTACTTTTAATGACTTGATTTTTATAGCATAGTTGGTTTATGTTTCTAAATTGTTATCTCCAAATAGGGAAGCAATATATTTTAAAATGATGAAATTTTCCTATTCAGTTACAAAACTAGGACCTCTGGATGTTATGATGAAGCCTGCTGTTAATGAACCTAGATAGAATTTGAAGCAATACTGCTACACAGAGATAGGAAGACTTGAACTAAATTGGAGAAGAACTTTATATGAATATCTTGATTCATGCCAAAACTTGTTTGATCTAATTTAGGATTAAGCATCCTTCACTGGTAAAATTCTTAAGCCATCAGGGAAAATTTCAGCCCCATAGATAATCTGCATGGAAAGAAAGTAACAATTCTTTGAGCCTTTTTAGCTCTTTCCCTTATGGGTGCTAAAGTACCTGTGAGAGATTGTCTGAAAAGTGTTATATTATATTATTTTCTATTTAGAAATAAATTTATGTAGTTAAATCCTTGTCTGTTGAGCAGAAAATGAACTCCTTGGGGCATACATCTGATGCCAGCAGGAATGAGTAATTTAGAACTTGAAGCCTATACTTCCTCCTCAGAGGATGTGGGAGATATATAAAAGTACTTTAAAAATTATCCTTCATATTTGCATCTAGAGGAAAATACAGCAGCTCCAATTTATTTGATTTGTTCATTAATTGCTCAGCTAATGCTTGGAAAAAAAGACAACAGGAACAAAATGTAACCAGGCAACTCACCAGGCGGCATTGTGAAAAATTTTGAGCTACTAGGAGAGTGAATGTAACACAGAAAATGTTTTGCATGCTAATCCAAAATAAACATGAAAGAAAAATCAATTCATATTTAGGTCTGCAATCTTTAGCAGTCTTACCCCATAGCATATGGGAAAGAACAAGAAAAAGTGTGCTTGTGTGGTACTGGAATGGACAAGCAATTTTATGAAAGCAGCCCCTATATCATAAGGTAGATTTGATCCAATAGCACTTTATACTTAACAAATGTCAGACAAAATTTTTGTACAGTCCTGCTACTTAGACATGTGAGTTCAAAAATGTGGCAACCCTACTTAAACCACCTGTAAGGTGGATTACTAGTTGGAGATTACCAAACAATCTGTTTTATTTAAAACAGTAAGTTTTCTTCTAGAACTCTCATGTCTGTTTTCAAGTCATGCCGTCTGTTCCTTGTTTCTGCAATAGCATTTCTATTCAACTTGCATGTGTAAATATCATAGCCTAATTTGGGATCACAAACAGTTAGTTTAAAGAACCTTTATGTAAAGCTATGTCACACAAGTTTGTGAGTTGTTACCTGCAAAAAAACCAAAATACCAAAACCCTAGAAACTCAAGCTTTTTACAGTTACCTTCTTGTTGTTGATGAGGAGCTCTATCTCAGATTGCTCCTGTTATCATAATCCATTGGCATTCCTGACATTTCTGGCTCCACCAGCATAGATTTACATTAACTTGGACCCACTTACCCTTTATTATTTAGACTGGGATGTCTTTGCCTATAACTGTTATGGAAAATTGCAAGAATGGCACAGATAAGAATTCTCTTTCAGAAAACTTCTACACATTGGGGTAGATGTGTCAAAGTAAGTTGTGACTCCATGCGCTTGTCATATGCAACAATCTGACTGTCCCAGCTTTCCAGACATTGGTCATGGCACGTGGATTACACCTGATGAGCTAATAGCAGTTTTCTGTGGGCCTTCGTCATTAAGGTTTTTTTGCTTTACCCCAGTTACAATCCCAGCCTGCGCTGTCTTTGATCTGAAAACCAAATTAATTTGTAATTTATTATTTACTTATTTATTTTTATTAATTAAAATATTTCTTATATATTTAATTTAAGGTGGGAGGTTTTATTTTGTTTTGATTGGTTGGGTTTTACTACTGTGATGCATCTTTCAATTCGGAGAATTTCCTACAATATTTAGAGCCATCCAACTCTTTGTCAGAGAGATAAGGCAAAGACTTAAAATAAAGAAAAGATATCATCCTTATGCAAGCTAAGTTATATGCCCATGGAGGGGTAAAATTAGTTTCAATACCAGAAATACACTGTCTCTGATTTGTATAGTGGTGGAATAATGCAAGCATATCCAGACTTCAGCTGTCTGCCTGCAAGGGTTGACATGAATAGCTCTTCTCTCCCTTTTTTTTTCAGGAAGACCAGAAACTGGATACTTCTACAGACAGATAGTGGCCATCTCTATTACAAGACAGACATCTTGCAGTTTAAAAGTTTTGATTACCAGCTCCATGTCAAATATTTTGTCAAATTTTAAGTCAAGAAGGAAATTTATCCTAGTTCCAAACAGAGCTTAGGAGCTTTTCACTCTGCTCTGTAGGGTGGACTGTGGTCCATACCTGTCATCTCGATATTGTCATCTATTACACTCTCTGTTACAGGAAGGGCCTATAACATTAGTGGAACATATAATGACTTTTTCTCCCTGTAGCATATACTGGGTTCAAGGCTTTTTATCCTTTTTACTCAAAGTCCTTATCTGTGGTGGTTTGGGGTGTTTTGTGGATTATGTTATGGAAGAAGACTGAGGCTCTGGTGTTTACCATCCTGTGTTCCTACTTTCTGAAAAGTCAGAAGAGCTTGATATGTTGCATTCAGAATGAGAGTGATTAAATACCTGTATCTACAGTGAGTATGTTTAAAAGAGAAACCCTGGACTTCATTTAGAGTCAGTGAAGAAAACTAGTTGTGTACTGTATGAAGCAACTCATTCCACACTAGACACTTGAAATTGCTCAAATCAATTATTCTCTATGAGTGCCTCATAACTGTAAAGGAAACATAGGACGACTAGCTGAGATGTAGACATACAGGATGGGTTTCGGTTGCTCATATATAGGCTCTCAGTACCACTGACAGTTTTTATTATCCAGAATATCCACATAGGCTGTAAATTTGTCACAGATGGCAGATCCATATCTCTTTGATGGAAGCTAAAGGGCGGAAATGATACTTTTTGGAACTTAAAGCAACAGAAAATAGCCCTGTTTAGATGATTAAATTGTACATTTAGTGTGCGCCTTCTGAATTTTGCTTTTACTGTCTCCTTTCCTTTCAGCTGCCTGGTTAAAAAATAAGGCTATTTTGTCTGTTCTTTTGGAATGTCAGTGCTACTATTTTCTAGGAAAGAAATGCTTTTACTACCATTGTTGGAAACCATGGAAGCACCTGAGAATGGTCATGTAAGGAATTAAGATTTTTCCCCCAAAACTGTGGCAGGATTAATAGCTTTACTGAAGTACATCTACACCAAAGCACACAGCAAACAGGAGGAAATGGAAGTCACTGTGCAGCAGGAAAATTATGATATAAACACCATCACAGAATCATGGAGGGATGACTCAGACAGCTGGAGTGCTGCAATGGATGGCTTTAATTCTCCAGAAGGGATAGGCAAGGAGGGAGAACCCTGTATGTGGGGAGTGTTTTGACCCTCTAGGGCTTGATGATGGTGATGAGAGGGTCGAGTGTTTATGTGTCACAATCAGGGATGATGCCAACAAGGAGATATCTTGGTGGAAGTCCATTATAGCCCACCCAACATGGGTGAAAAGGCAGATGAAATATTCTATAAGTTGGGTTTTCAACTTTCCAGAAAATTATGGAGTTAGAGTCAGCAAATTAGGTCAGGGGAGATTTAGATTGGATATTAGGAAATGTTTGTTCCGAGAAAGGGTTGTAAAGCATTGGAACAGGCTGCTCAGGAAAGTGGTGGAGTTAACATTGCTGGAGGTGCTTGAACGTCATGTAGATGTGGTATTTTGGACATGGTTTAGTATTGGACTTGGCAGTGAGAGGTTTATGGTTGACTTGATGCTCTTTAAGGTCCTTTCCAACCTTAATGAAATCCCTCAGTCTGGTGTACCACAGAGTAGCTCAGAAGCAAAAATTCATAGACAAACCAAAGTTTTACTACTTCAGTGTGAATATGCTTGAATCTAGCAGTTAAAGGCTGAGGCCAGGTAAAATCTTTCCTGTATGCCATTTTATGCCCAGAAATTACATGGGTGAGTTTTAGAATTAAATCTTGCTGTCTACAGTTTTATTTATCTGAAATTTAATCACCCAGAGCAAATCTTTGATATTCACAGGAGAGACATGTCTTGCCTGAAAGATCATTCAGTTTATCAGGATTTTGAGAGCTGAGCTGTAAGGAAACACCTATGCTAACCTGTATCACTTGAAGCTGGCTGTGCAAGTCTGATCAAAGCACTCAATATTTTCCTTGCTAGAGAGCAAGAAAATTGCCTAAAAGGCAATTAATTTTATCCTAAAGTATGTCTGTAAGGTAGATCAGATGATTCATCTTCTAAAAATGCATATTTCTAGCTGTTTACCAAGAAGGATGTTTTAAGGTACTGCTAGAAGTTCAATACATAAGTATTTAAAGTCTGAGGTTGGTTGGGATGAATCCCACTCTAAAATGCATAAGCTGAGTTATGCTTACTGTTTTTCGGTTGACTCTTCAAAGGGTTTAGAGAATTAGCTTTACAGGGTTACTTAATGTCTAGGTGACCAAATTTGATGAACTAAATTGTTTTCAAAATGAAGCTCAGATTTTAAATGCGTGCATGATCTTTGCTACGTGTAGAAAAAGAAAGGAGAAAAAAAGTAAATTAAACATGTTCCATAATGTGCCATACTGTCCAGTAGGAGTTCATGTCATAATATCTTCCTATAATAAAAATATAAATCCCAAACCATGGTAATTTTGCTTGAAGTGGGAAATTTCCCCTCCCCAGAATATTGTACAAGGTATTGTTAAAAAGCAAATCCTCATTAAAAAGTACTGAAATAATGCATCCCTTGCATCAGGGTTTTCATGTCTATGACACCTTTAATAGTAGGTGCTTAGCATCAAAACAAAAGAGATCAGCATTGCTTATGTCTGGCCAGAACTGTATAACATACTAAGTTCAGTAACTCAGCCAAAGAAGTTGGAGCATTTTTTTTTCATTAAAAAGAAATTAAACGTTCATTCATGAATTCATGAATTACAGCTTGTCATTATGCATCTAATGTATTTTAAGTTGCGCTCAGGGAACAACAGTAGAGCCTCCATTTTTAAATGACAACCTGCTGCTGTATCTCAAGTCTTCCCAGCTTCCACCAGGGTTCCAAGACAGTGTTGCTGGCTTGATTTTTCTCTTTCTTTCTTCCCTTTCTTCTTTCTTTCCTTCTTTTCTTATCTTTGGGGTTGGGGGAGGGGAATCTGCCACAATAAACTAGAAAAAACCCATTCTGTCAAATTGCATGCCCTGCTGCTTCATCACCATTATTATACTGAGGTTTTACATTAAAGTACCCTGGATTTTAAATTGAAAGTCAAATATAATTTGCCACTAGAAGCATGAAGTGAGTGACTAGAAAAGCTGATAGCTAGGCACAGCATGACAAATTGGTATCTATCTAATAATGAGCCTTACAAGGTCATGGATCACTACGAAACTCTCACTTCTATGTAAGTAGAACTGGACTACATTGTGTCAATTGTTGTTTCAGGGGAAAGGGCAATATATTTTCGATTGGCCCATACATTTTCAGAGCTAAAGCTAGACAGGTACAATAGGTCCCTTCTGGATAGAAAAGAAAACCAGGGAAGGCGACAGAGAATGGAAGGGTGAGAAATTTTGTAGTTCCACAAACCCACTTTCAGGATAAATTGTGGACAAACAAACAGTTTCAGCATGTGCATNGAAAAGATTTAGAGATTACTTTTTAAAAAGTTTTTAAGTAAGTTGTCATTTAATGCAATTTTAGGGTAAATAATGAAATTGATTTTGTGTCAACAAAAAAAAACGAGAGGAACACCTGTGTTCCTAAACACGAAGTAATGTTATTAATAAAGACCATTACCACATTTGAAACATGCAAATCACTTCTCAGCAAGTATTAGTCAATAGAGACCTAGTGGAACAGATAAATATATAACTATTTATACCAGAAGATAGATATTTTGGTAGCATCATCCCTTAACGACATATCCACAGAATTTGTGCAGCTGGCAAATGTTGCCTTTTGAGACTTAAACTCAGCTGAGATAATTTACTCAGAGCTGCTCTTCTGAGACACAAAGACCTTTACTACTTTATCTTATGACATTATTTTTATATGCTTTTATGAGACATTGTGTACAATTCATGCACCATAACTCTGGCATCTAAAATGTAGCTCATTGTGTTCATTGTTCTAAGTTCTTTTGCATCACTGTAATGAAATAGATAGATATCTTCTTTTGGATATGTTGGATTCTAGGCAGAGATTATTTTATTACTAAATAGGCCTCTGGGACAGATCACATTGTCTGCTAGAAACTAGAATGACTTCTAGCAATAAGGATAGCTTAGAGTGGAAATTTGGGCTTCATCACCTGTCCTTTAGGTATCTGACTCTAGACAAGATGATTCCCAGAATACCTGCCTCTCATCTGTCTCACCTAACAGGAAAACTGAAAACCAGAGAGATCTGGAAATTCATTGTAGAAATAAATATATATTTTTGAAGGACAGAGCTGGAAGATACATGATGGGGGCAAAAGTGGGACACTGGGGACAGATATGTTTTAAGAACCTATGGAGCTGGTGGGTAACTAAAGGACCCTGTCTGGTGTCTGCTATTCTGAGGCAAACAGAAAATAAAATTAATCAGAAATAACCCAAAATGCTCTTGCCTCATTCAACCAAACCAGTGACCACATGACTTCTGTACAGAGAATATAAAATTTTACTGTGACATTAGTTGTGATTTTCCGTTTCTCTCTTGTCTAAGAAATAGGATAGTTATAACATTGCCAAAGTAGTGGTGAAGATGTCTCCCTTTATGTGTGCTGTGTATCGAAAATAAAAATGCATAAGTTGTAATTATGTTAACAGTTCTAACTATGGAGTTTAGCTTATGAAGTATCTTGTTTAATCTATTTCCATGTTGGAGGTCTCTTGTTTAATCTCTGCTATGTCAGGTAAAAGGAAGGCAACTACAAAAGCAGTGGCTGTGAACAACGCTCAGTATTTGAAATGATTGTGATTTTATTTCCTGGGCAATGAACCTTTCAAATGCTAGGAGTCTGTTAGCTGGAAATGGCTGATGTGTTTTCTGTAATTCACAAAAGGGACACATTGTTCTTTGTCTCTTGATTCTACTAGTTTTGCTGGTTTTCTGTAACCCACAATAAACCTCATATAATATATGGAAGAAATAGCCCTATGCATTATTGGTGCAGTGGTGTAACTAAAGTTCACTGAAATAAATATAAAAGGCAGTTGCTGATTAGTGCTGAAATAGATCTCTAACCTATTGCTGGGCATCAAGAATAGCATGCTGACCAATAAGTTTGCTTTTTGGGGGATAAATAGTAAAATCAGAGACAAGGTGTAGAAGAACCAGCCCTTAAAGGCACAGAACAGCCGATGGAGGATAACCATGAGAAGTAAGCAGCATGATTTATGAAAATAAATCTTATCAGACAAACTTGATTACTTCTTCTGATAGCATTACCAAATAAGCAAATGAGAGGAAAATGGCAGACCTAATATAGTTTGACTTGAGTGAAGCATTTGGTATAGCATCCATGAAAGTTTATGCAATTAATTCAAATTGACAAATATGTGGACTGTCACATGGATTGAAGATTATCTCAAAGGCCATAAACAAAGAATATTGATGGATCAAGTTGAAGGGAGATACACAGTCATTTGTTGCAATGCTGGTAGTAAATCAAGGCTTGTTTAACATCTTCATTCCTGATTTGGAAAGAAGGATGCATCAACTCATCGATGACATTTACTCATGACATAAACTGGGAGGAGGTTTAAATACCCTAATGTGGAAAGAAAGATACAGTGGGTCAGAGACTGATGTGATAAAATAAAAAAATAAATCATAAAAGTGCAAGGCACCATTGATGGTATAATTTGAAGCAAATATTGAATGAGGATTTAACAATCTGGAAAAGATGAGAGAATAAAATATAATTGTTGCAGATAATGGGCACAACTTGAAAGGGCAAGAAAAAGGGAGAGTGAAGTTATAGGTGCCTAAGTATTATTGTCTCATGGAATAAAGTGATACAGTCATATATGAGAATAGTAGTTTAATTTTGAACACAGAAACAGTCCTAGTCTATACAGCACTGGCGCTCAAAGCATAAAATTGGATTTTTGGAGTGATTAATGAAAGCAACTATAAGAAACTGAAGTGATATCCAAATGGTCAGATACAGTGAAGAAAGATTAAAATGGATAAACTGCACTGGGCTAGATTAAAAAACATTGGATCTGTACAAGTATTGAAATACCTTTCTGCCATGAATTTAGTAATCAATATCAAAAAGCTTAGACTACCTGAAAATATAGCTCTCCTTGTATGCTTAATTAACAAGTAGAAGGGTACCTGCTAGTCTCCAAACATCAAAGAAGTATAAATCTCAAGAATGGAGAGGAGTTTTGTGTGATGCAGAAAAGTATAAACAAGAACAAAGGGAGAAAGTTGAGAAAAATACTATTAGGTGATCACAATCCACATTTATTTGTCATATTAGAAGTATATCGTACATAAAGGAGCAATACCACACGAGTAAAAAAACACTGTATATATGTCATTGGCTTTCCTTTTCATGGCAGCATACTACACTTGCAGTGAATTTTCCTTCTTTAAGCCAAAGTTCGTCTAGTGGGAAGGGTGTTAGAGATATAAAATACTTGGGACTATACCATCTCCCATATGCAGAGTCTTTACCACCCCAGATGGTACACCAAATGCCAAGTCCTAGAAATACTACTGAATTATTACCTTCCAAACATGAAGCAGACTAAACCAGCACAGCATATAATAGATCCTCCTGCAAATGATTCCAAAATTAAGGCTAGGTGCCTCATTTTATGTACAAAGCCCAGATGGTACATGCAAACCAACTGTGAACTACATTGCTGGTGTGATGTTTAAACCTTACAAAAATGTATGCTGGTGTAACAAATGGCCTCTATTTACAAATGGAAGACTGAATAAACGAAATAAATGCAAAGTTTTACAGCTTACACTGATGATCTTCAGTTACGTAGACTTTGGCTATCACTCTGTATGGCTGTTCTTATACTAAAACTAGGTGCAGAAAATGTTTTACCTAAGTAGGAATATTTAAAATGAAAATCCAGGATCTAAAGTCTAAGTTTGTGCAAGCCTAACTTAACTTCTTTCAGCAAAACCCCAACAGTGCAGTAACCACCCAATACACTTGAGGTCAACTAGAGGAAAAAAGAGAATGATGGAAACAACAGAATGATTTTCAGCTTAACATTTGGAAAAAATGAGGGCTTTGTGTTTGCACTAGTTTGTCAGACTCTTTTCTCTTCAATATCTATTAAATCCGTTATCTAGTTTCAAGCAAAGAGGTGAGGAGGCTTAAAGACTAATAGTAAACAAAAGAGGAGCTAGGCAGATCCATGGTTTCACCGCAAGTGGCACCAGCTGGTTTCATGGTAACAGGACTGAGCAGAGGAGGAAACTCCACACACAAATTTGGCAGAGAGAAAGTCTGCATTGTGAATGTCCCATGCTGAGAATAAACAATATTAATTAATAAGAAATAATAGTTAATAAACTGTATTAATTGAAACAAAAGTTTTGTGAACTAATGGGGAGTTTAGCAGGATACCAGCATACCTTAGAGGTGGGTTTTTTGTGCAAAAACTTTATAACTATCCATGTCCGTGTGAAGCTTTTTATGCGGTGTTCTTAAGCTGTTTCTCAGCCTCTCTATTTCTCTTTCTCATTTTCTTTTCCCTTTTCTTTTCTTTCCTTTTCCTTCTCACAGCTGCTCTTCTGGACACTCTGATGCTTATTCGTGTGTGCAGTCAGGCTGTGTCCATAATGCAATTAATTAAAAAAGTCTGTTAGAGATAAGGCAACAATTCAGAGACAGCGCAATAGTCAGGAGGCTGAATTGGGTGGTTCTCTTATGCCCCCAGGAGAAAAGCATGAAGAAAAATCAGGTGTTATCTGGGCTATAGTAGAATTCAGTGAAAAGTCAGCATTCAACTCCACATCACTGCTCTGCCTTAGATATTAGATATGTGAATATATTAAAGCCAGGACAGTCTCTCCTCTAAGAGTGAGTGTTGAATTAGTAGCATTTGCTGTGTGGTAGCAACCTGATAAAAACAAAGACATACATATTGCTGATACTATATTAAAAATGTATAGCAAGTTACGACTATCAAATTAGTATTTTTTATGCTTGTTTAGGCATATTTTCAACAGAAGGAAAATGTAAGAACATGGTGTGGTCATCAGGCTGTCACTGTATGAGAGGCTGCTAAGGGTGGCTGTAGAAAAGAAGACTAGATTTGTTCTCTGAGTCAGCATTTTTAAAATTACATATATTCAGACATTTGACAGCATATTGTTCTCCTTGTTCTTCTGTAACAGGTCTAAATAGGTATGAAAATTACCCCATAAATGATATACATTCAAAATTTTCTGTACCTTTAAGTATATCAGCTTAAATAACTTCAGCTTCTCTGAGCAGATTTGAGCCATGTGTCATAATATCCGATGCTACCAGAGCACTGTCTGCTTACCTAATTGCTGAATGTTTTGGGTCTTTTGAGTATAAAGGTCATATCTTCATGCAGTGACTTCAGTGGATGTACACCAATTTAAACCAATTGAAGAAATGGTCTATAAGATTTTGTGGCCAGGATTTCTTATAATAAAATTCTTGGCAAATCTGAAAGTCATTATTTTAATGGCGCTGCAGACAGCTATTGTTAAACATGAGGCACAGTTCTAGGGTAATTATGGTCTTATAACATTACTTTATAATTTGGCTTTTCCCAGCTTAAATTACCATCATTGAAATGTATTTGCCTTCCTCCCATCTAGCCAAGTATCCTGCACAGAGTGCAGAAGAAGAAAAACTCTGCTAGCCCCGACACCAAGAGTTGCTACCTTTTGTTTTTAAAAGTCTCACCTAGGAGCAAGTCAAGTGGACAATTCTATGCAGAAACATGGTGATAGAATTTCACAGCATTATGCACTCTGGCAGCACCTGTCTTTGCCAATGTGTAAAGTTGCCCACTGGCTGTAGCTGAGGTTGGAACTGATGGATTGTGTGAGAGAAAACTTGGAAAACTGGAATTCCTACACCAATTTCTGGTGTTTGTTCCAATGGGGAGTGTCATAGCATCTATGCAGAATTCTTGAGGCTCATGTTCTGAACACCAGTCATGTGTCAGCTGGCACAGTGTCTCATGGCCTGCACACTGCATTTTACAGGATACAACTACCCAGGTCACACAAGGGATCTGTCCAGCTGAGACCCAGGCATGTTTCTCCACATCTATCCAGCTGTTTCTCCACATCTACAGGCTCTGGCCACATCTCCTCTGCTGACAGGGGACCCATTCAGATGAGAGCATTGTTCAGGACAGGGTACCTCTCCTTTTCAGTACTGGGGGTTTTCAGAGGTGTATAATAGCAGAGATCTCCTCTGGACTCTGTAGTAATAATGTGTGGAGTGAAAGGGTAAAATCATAGCTGGTCATGTAATCCCCTGTGATGGGACTGGCTAGAATTGCCTCTGTCACTTTTGTCACCAGTTTAGGTGTGATGTTTAAGGATTATCTGAAAGAACAACCAAAGTCATAACCACTACAATATAAAATAGGCGCAGAAGGTGCAATGTATTGTTTGGAAAATGTGAGAATGTGAGATTTTGGGTTTTGCAGAAAAGCCTTCAGGTTTGCTTTATCTGAACTAATGGGCTCAGAAAGGGTTGGGTTTGGGGGGGAGGCAGGTTGTTTGTTTTGCCTTTTTTGTTTCTTTTTGGTTTTAGGTTTTTTGGAGGGTGGGGGGTGATTTTTTTAGCTCAGCTCCTGTAGCTTTAAGGGAAGATTTATTTGTCCCAGCACAGCTTTGCAAGAGTAAACTGAATCGTTGCTTGTTCATGCATCCTGATTAAGGACCTCACCGTCAGTCCTGTTTCTGCTGAGGCTTGAAATGTTGGTATTGAGTACTTGCTATATCATCATGGTACTGTTTGTCTGAAATTGAGCTTGGAAAATGCAGAAGAAACTGTCAGGCATTCTGGCAAGTCCTGAATTGCTTTTCAATTCTGCTTTTTTCAATTCTATTTATGGCCAAAGGCAGTAGTCCTTGAGGGGAGACATGATTAGCAGCAAAATATCCTGGCTTGTCTTACCCATAGGAAGAAGGGCTGTAGATCTGTGACAACGTGGGATTCAGGTGCCTTACTGGACTAAAGGGACTCATGTAAAACCTGCTAAAATGACACATGTCAAACCTGCACTGAACATTTGGCCACTGTTCCTGTTAGCAGGATAATTTGGGAATGGATCTTCTCCATTCATTAACCAATAAACCTGCAAACCCAAACCCATCTGCTTATGAATGCAGATATCTCTTATTTACCCCAGCTATTCTTCTACTCCATTTATGAACATTTAGAAATTCAGGAAAATAGTGAGGGCAGCTGCCATGAAACTGAGGTTGTCAATCCCAGCCTTTGAATAAGAAATAATGCATGCTGAATTGTCAAGGACATAATTAAATGAAAAGTTTACAACAGGCAAGCTGATTGAAAAATGTTTGTACAAAGCACTTCAGTTGTTTAAAGAAGGCGAACACATTTATGGGGATTATAATACTTTTAATAATCTGCCAGTAAAAAGATGGTCTAATTTATTAGCTAAAATATTTCCCAAGAATAGTTTGCCCAGGTCTAATGTGAAATGACATGGTTAATTCAATTCCATTCTGAATCTTTCCTATGATATAAAACGGCTTGCAGCAAGTAAAATATTCCTGGATAATCACAGAGGTCAGAAACTGTGACCTTGTTGTGTTGCATGCCTATTTACAGTTCACTCTCACTGCAGGTTTTCAGGGCTTCAAGTACCTACTCTACTTGAAGTAAAAAAAAAAAAGCCTACATATTTGACACTGTGAAAAACCCAACCACCCCCTTTTCTCCTAATTCTGTCATTTTTTTCTTCTTAACATAAGGAAATATTCTAGCCCATTCAATGATTCACGTACCTTCTACAGTGCTAAACTCTTAATGATACCTAACAGTGTCATTTGCCACATTGTTGCACTGAATTTCACTCATATTCTATATATTTATTTTTATTTACAGTAGTTGTCAAAGTTCCAGTACAGAAGTACTGAATCTAAGCATTAAAAAAATGCTTAAGTTACTTTGGGAGAATGCATTCTGGTCATTTCTCTCTTCTACTCCTCCCAAATGTCCTCAGAGGTGGTAAATCTTTTATTTTTTTTATTGAATGTGTTTTTCTTTCCTGCTCCTCCATTTAATCTGTGAAAATTTGATAGCCATGGGCATTTTATTTTATTTTTACCATCTGTTTCCCATTTTTCATTAAATAGTTATAGTTTAATTGTTAATTGAAATTGCAAATTGGCCATATTATGTTTATGCTATAATAATAGTGTCTGGATTTAAAACTGTGGGAAAGATTGCTTCCCAACTGTTCTCAAAATGTATGGGCCTAGAGCCTTAAAATTGCACCTGTCCTATGGGGGATTTCCTGCCCTTCAGGTTGAGATCTCAAGCAGCCATGGCTCTGCTTGAGAAATAAAAGTTCTTCTTTTCTGTTTGAGATGAGAAAGGTTCGAGGATAGCAGCCTCAAACATTTTTAAATAATATAAGTCACTTGCACTCAGGTGGGTTCTATTAGGGCCTGTTCCAAAACTCCTCCTCATTTCTGTATAAAGCCAGTTCTACAACAAACATATACTGAATTGTAAATATCTTCAACCAGGCTTGAGAGACGTTTTATTCCGTACTCTTTGGCAGTCCAGCATACTATTTCTAGAGACATTAGAAAGGAATTAGTAAGTCTTGAGGGGATATTGAACACTGCAAACTTCTTCAATGCATCACAATTACAGAAACACCTGTTCTAAGTAACATTTTGCTGAGCCACCATGAGAATTCAGTGTTCAATAGCCCTCAAAATTTCTCATTTATTTCCTGTGGTGAGGTACTTTAGGAACTTCTCTCTGGACGAGAATGAAAAACTCTTAAGGTCAATGGTTCAATACCTTTTAAAAGACAGCCTCCCTCTTCCCTTCCCTTCCCTTCCCCTATCGTTTCTTATAGTGCCTTCTCTACACACTTGTGATTCCTTGTTTAACAATGTCCATTTCTTCATCTCTATATTTTTGTTGTGTAGAGTTGAGGAAGAAAAGAAGTAAGTAGTGGATTAATTACTGGTTTAATCTACATGAACATATAAGGATACTATATGGAAGAAAGAAAAGAATTTATAGGAGAGAATAAATGTGTGAAGAATATTAAAATAAATACTATGAAATAAGAGCTCAGTCCAGAAAAACTTGGAAGTCCCATGCTGTGAGTGAGAGCCCTGGTTCTGTATGAAGTTTGTGGGAGACACACCAATTCTCCTGCACATTAGTGGCCAAATAAGCCTTATATTCTAGACAAATTTCATAGTGCTTCATGTCTCATTTGTGTCTCAAGACAAAAGACCAAGAGTTTAGAGAGCAGGATGTTAATTGCTGAGTGATATTGAAAATTTCAGTCACTGTTTCATACAGCTCAGGGTTTTTTTATATGGAATAAAAAAGAGAAAACTGATACAAATACATTAATCAAGGCACTAATAAAAAAGTCACCATAAACCTGTCTGTAAATAGTATATAGGATGAAGGGGATTGTCTCTGTTCTTATGTCATTTTGGACAAGACACTCTCTGCTTTTTTTCCCCATCCTTTGTCTTGAACTTGTCTATTTGTGATAAAATATCTGAGGATAAAGACTGACTTTCTGTGTGCTTGTACACTATTATACATAAATCTTACTGGTCTCATGATGCACTTTTGCAGTCAGTATTGTATATTGCTAGATGAAAGACATGAGAATGGATAATGGGAGAAAAATGAACTAAACATCAGAAGATGCATTAAAAGCAATAAACAGGCGCCCTTGGTGGGCACAAGCACCTGCTTCTTCTCCAGACCATGACAAAACCCAGTTATTTTGCCAGCTGTAACTCTAAATACAAAGTAAATGGGGCCCACACTGGAGCTGGATGAGACAGAAATAGCAGTTTATCCAGTAGATGTCACCTATTTTCTCTTCCTGGATGATCTGTGGACAGCTCTGGATTTGAGTCAAAGTACTCAGCTATTCTAATTGTGTGAGGAAAGTTATATTTTGTGTGGGACCCTTTGTACCTACTAGGTTTGAGTAAATCACCTTGTTCTGTTAAGGAGGAGGAAGCATTTCAGCTAAGAATATTGATGTGTAGACATCTAAGTTCATGTTCAAAATGAAAGTAGATATTTTATTGAACATTCTTGTCCATAAGATCACAAGGGTGAAGATTATGAAGATATGGCCCTTCTACACTGGAGCAGGAGTAAACCCAAGAAGCCTTAATTCCTTGTCTTGACAACAATAATCCTCAAAACATAAGCTTTAAAAAGATGATATCTATGAAAAGAAAATTAAATACTACTAGAAATATTTCAATTGATTTTATAAAGTAATATGTCATTTATAATGCTAATGAAAAAATTTTCCTTTTTGATTCCGAGGGAAACAATAGGCATTACTAAGATAATGTGCCTTCTTTTTCCATGCTTCCTTATGCCACTTGAGTCATCTTCTGTTACAAAACTGTAGTTGTTAAAGTGTAGCATGTTTAAGACTACTATCTCCCGCAATCCACTGATCCATACAATTGCTGTCATACTGGAGAAAGCAATCTTTGACTTGACATTAGTTTCTTGTCCTTCTGTATTGTATATGACATATTATCTTTCCCTTTGCATTTTACTTGCAGGACCACGACATTTTAAAAGCAACAGAACAAAATCATGTTGGGCTGTCAGTCACTGGCCACTTTGGAAATCTTCTCTTTTGCTCAGGGAAACATAACAGCCACCATTTCAGACATGTTGGCTTATCAAGTACCTCGGCATATTATATGAAGTTTTGTTTGATTTCTCAACATGGAGCACTGTGAGAGGTGCAGTAGAAGTTCCGCACATGTAACTTCTTGAAGGCAGCACTTAAGCTGGTAGCTGAGATCTCAGTTAGGCTTTTTACTTTTTACCTCATATACAAATTTTCCATTATGCTGTCATCTGCTTTTCAATATTTCTGGGAGAGATTAAGAATCCAATTACTCACACTGGAAAATATTACTCTCACAACTCCACTCTCTAAAGAGTGAAGGAGGTATCTGATGGGTATTAGTCTTTATGCAGATTAATAAGGAATGCACGACGAAGAAGCTCTTCCTTCCTGGCTTCTGCAACCTGGGAACAATCGTTTTCTATGTTAGAAAACACCATGATGATAAAAACTGGATCTTTATAGAGCTTATGTTGCATTCCTTGTTAGTTTCTGAACTCTCTTATGGTTCTGTAAAAATCCCAGCCAAATTCATTAGTGTTCAGGTCTGCTCAGAAACAATAGTGA
Source organism: Hylia prasina (assembly GCA_013397195.1). NCBI lineage: Eukaryota > Metazoa > Chordata > Aves > Passeriformes > Sylviidae > Hylia > Hylia prasina. Next base: position 726,145 of record VYXD01012066.1, on the reverse strand, counting down.
TGGGAAGTATTGTGGTTATAATTCAACATGTCTGGGGTGGGGTAGGGAACAGTTTTAATTTCCCTTTACTGCTGGTGATGGATTTTTGCAGCTTCACCTTTCTATGCTGTTTATCCCAGCAGTCCCAGGCTCTAAACAACAAACAGCTTGACTTGCAGAAACTTTCCACTCCCTCTGGGAAAGACCACAAACTCACAGCATATTTTAAGTGGTTGTTCGATTTTCTGAGGGGAGAGAATTGTCTCTAGGCACAAATTAGTGCTACCAGTGGAAGACAGGGTTCAGCTGTTTATATACTAATATGCAGCAATTATGATAAAACAAAACTCATTTTGAAATTCTGCTGTAACTATGGTAACCTACACTCAATGTATTCCATTAAAAATATAAAAAAGGCTCCCCAGCAGGAGAGAGTAAATATTATCTATTATTGATTGATGATGGCTTCAGACTGTGAAAAGTGGTTAATATATTTTTTGTGATGAAACACAGTTGTTAAACCTTCCTTTTTATTAATGATTATTGTCTGTTTAAATAGCATCAGGTAGCTGTCATTAATTTTTACGTCTATTTTGAATAAGTTTCTTCCTTCATTAGAAAATCTCTATTTTACAAAGAATCTCTTAGAAATTATTTTATTTACCTTCTTTTATCTGATTTCTAGTCTGGGATATTTCCACTAGTATTAGACTGAAACTTGACAAAGAATTTATGACCCCAAATGCAGCTGATATACCTGGATCACTTTAGGTTTAATAATAATAATAATAATAATAATAATAATGAAATATTATGCTGTTTAATGAGGAATAAACATGTTATGCAGATATTCTTTTCTTTACCCACTAGTTGTTATGGTCTCCAAGTTATTTAAGTTAAATGTTGCAAATTACCTATGAAATAAAAAAAAACTTCTAAAATTCAGATGGCAACAGTATTGTCAAAGCATAATGACATGTGTGACTGGGAATGAGAGAGTAAAAATTGGCATCACCAGGGAGGTACATTAGAAAATTCCTTCTTATCTCTGCAGAGATCCATGGACAGAGCTGCTGCAGGGGCAAGCAGGATGGCCATGCTGCAGGGCAGTCCCCTAGGCTGAAATAAACCCAGAACCCGAGCTTGACAGTTTTCCTGTATAGAGCTAGTTCAGCTGTCTCCACAGGACTCTTCACAAGTCTAGAGAAAGAGAGAGGAATTTGCTTGGAGATTTGCTTGGAGATTTGAGTCGTCGATAGAAATTTAATCCATACAGTTAATGGAGCCTAGAAAATGGTTCAGCTCACTGTCAACGTGAGTTGTAGTTTAGCTGCTTGAATATAGCCAGTTAGAGAGGTTTAAGAAGCCTTCTTTGGGTATCTCATCCTTCAGCTGATGGTCATGCAAAGTATTTTTCTCCTGTGCATGTTCTGACATATTTACCAAGTCTTTGAAGCTATCACAGGTGACTTAAATAATTTTAAAAGGAATTGAATGTCTGTATGAACTGTGATACTGACTGGAGCCCTTGACTGCTGCTCCACATAATGGGAACCTATACACATGGGTGACAGATGACACACACCTGAAGACACCTTAATTTGAAGCCAAATTCTACTCATGCTATATATTCTGAGTCTTTGTGGGCCTGACACAACAACAGAGATGTGATCTATACTGTTGGAATTTCCTGATAAGGGCAATATTCAGGCTTCTCTTGTCTCTGTTTAAACCAGACTTCCTTCCCCCATAGTGCCCATGGGAACACAGCTTAGTGGGGTACATCAGGCAGAGCATTACATGAGAGATAAAATGTTACTGCATTAGCCAGACATGTCCTGTAGAAGAGATACAAAAATAGATCTACAGCAATTTTGAAAAAGTGTCATGAAGAATTATTTTCTTATTTTTAGATCAACACTGAAATCACAGTTAGGATTCTGTAAAAAGCATATTGATATCATGCCTGTTGAAAAAAACCTTAGGTCTTCACCAATGTACCTCTCAACTACTCTCTGGTGACAGAAAAGGGTTTTCTCTAAACTGTGCCTACAGTAGTACAACACTGTGATTCTTATTCAGATCCATTTAGGTTTATCTATACCATTTTGCTTTCTCAAAAGGAGAGAAAAAATGGAAAATAATGATGATAGAATGTGTGGGGGGGAAATGGTATTTTCATTTTACTCACAGTGCAAACAACCTGTCTATCTTCTTGTTTAGTTTCGTTGTATGAATTCACTCTGAAGTGATGATACAGATTATAAGGCTGTTATCCTGAATAAAAAGTGATGCCGTTAATTCTCTTTTGCTGCAGCCATGGGCCATTATTTCCAATAGCTGTTGGTGTCACTTCCAGTGCTGTGACCCATCAGGAAATCTCTCAGGAAACTGAAAGAGTTTACATAATGGCCTGGCAAGAATATAATTTATAGGGCAGCAGAAGGGGCAACTGCTTCCTGATCTCAGACTTATTCCTCATTGCTATTGCAGAGCTTAAATAAATACAAGGAAATGTACTTTCCTTCCTGTTGAGCTGTTCTCCTGCCACTCCACGGCAAGTTTCAGCTCCTCAAGACAGTATATCCTCTGCTTACTCACTGCCTGCCAGTGTTAGAGCCTGTGTCAGGATTGCAGCCTTCTGCAGGACACTGGCAGCAAGGAGGGCAGGAAATGTCCATTGTTCTAGGGGTTCCAGGGGGAAAAATAAAGATAGCATAAAGATAGAGGAGGAATTTATATTTGGTTAGTAGCAAGTATAAAGGGGAAGGAGAAAACAAGGAGAAGAAGCAGCATCTGGTGGTGAACATCTGGGACTAGATATTCCACAGATAGACTGAACTTTTTATTAATTTTTTTTCCTTGTGTTCTTTCATTTAAAAGAAAATCTCTTTAGTGTCTGGCTTTTTGTATCCACAATAATAATTTAAAACAAGAGACACATCTTTCAGAGCTATTAATTTGTTTGCACTATTGGGAAATATTTAGCTACTGTATAAGAATTTGTGCTGCTCATAATCAGATAATAGAAATTGATGGGAAGAGTATTTTTTCTGTATCTACCCTTAAAATGATGGGAAATGATCCTCTGAAGCTGAAAACCCAACTTATTACTATAGGTATTCCTGGAGATGGACAAATAACTTGGGGTTATTATCTTTCTTGAAGCTTTGACTTTCTTCCTATTTGATAATAATCTTTTAAAAGGCTATGAGTTTTGGTTGTGTCTTCTTCCCTTCTCTCTTTGTGTATTCACTATTCTGTCATTTTTGAGTATTTAGTATTTGTAAAGACTTGTGAATATGTGGTAATTGAAGCCGAATCTCTGAACTGATGCATGCATCACCATGAAGGTTTTTCTTCCTTATATTTGAAAGTAGCACTTAAAATGAGATGTACATTGCAAAACAAAAAATATACTCTCCATGGATACTTCACAAATAATTCCTCTGAATCCCTTTATTTTTCCTGTTTGTATATTAACTATTAGCTGAAGGTTTGCTGAAAACAATAGTAAAAGGAGTAGTAATTAAGGACCAAAGTAACTTATAAAACTACTTGCAGCTCAGTTTTTTAAAAAAGTCTTCTTGTATGCATTTTGGCTGTCAGGTAGTGGTTGGGCTCTGTACTGATTTTTTCTGGTATCCCCATGGATATGTGTTAAAGAAAGGAACCTAAGATTTCAACCCTCTTTATTTTTTAATGGAACCCCCATCAGTGTGGATAACAGCTCAATATGGGTCTTCGAATATAAGTAAGAGCTCATTGTGGCTAGGTCTATATCTTTAGGTTTACTCTTGCCTTCCTCAAAGCACATTGGATTTCTTTACTATATCTGTTTAGCTTGGAAATCAAAATATATTTCTAGTGGAATTAGTGACTAATTCTAACTTAATTCTACCAGACTCATTTGTTTCCTTCTTTCTACATTATCCAGCACATTTTATTCTGTCTCTACAGTGCTTCTGCTACAACTGAAGAACAATCAGCAGCTTTGCCATGTTATTGCATTATTTCTTATTATGCAAAAAACAGAATTAAATGCTTTACAGTGGATTTTCACAGATCGTGTATTGACACAACATACTGGTCTTGATAAAATAGAGAACAGATCATTAATGAGACTGTACATAGGGAAAATAATTGTAAATATTGCTCTTACAATATTTTACATAGATTGAGAATTCACTGAAGCAGGGACTGTCTTCTTTCTGAGTAATGCCTGACACCTTATGATACTAAAAAATATTTAAAAATAATTTATAATATCAGAGAATGAAAACAACCTATAATATGATCAGAATTATAGAAGAAACATTATTAATTTTCACTTATAAAGAGCATTAACTGGTAGAAAGCTAAGTGTTTCTGACCATCTAAACACCCACAAGAACTACAGGAAAGTGAAATGAACACTTTTAGGATATACCAGAATTTCAACTCTTTAAATTCATATATAGCACTTCAAATGTATTTTGCTTTGCAGTCCAGTTTAATATTTAAGTAATGCCTAGCATCTATAATTAACATTGGATGACAGCTAATTTTGAAACAGAACTAGGTATTATATTTGAAATGGTAAAGAATTTCTATTTTGGTCTTATTTGAAGGCTTTCCACATGTTGATTTATAAGGAAAGGTAATGAAAATTTTTGTGTTTTCACAAAGCATTTTGCCTGGTGGTTTTGTGTTTTTTTTTTTTCAACAGGTACTTTCTGATGAAAAGCAATTATATCACTAGATTTCTAGAAAGCTTTTACCTATGTGGACATTTAAAGAGTGAAATTCCCAGATAAACTTTTGCCATATTTCTACTGACTTGAAAATAATATGGTATTAACTAATGTGTTTCTATTCTTTCAAACACAGAAGTCCAACTGTACCTGTACTGGGCTGTGTTTCACAACCAAACAAAATTCCACACAGAGAAACATTTTCAGTATGGAGTATCATGGGAATGTCCAAAATTTCAGGAAGGAAAGCCAACCTATGAGAGGATCCTTCTATTTTTTTAGCACTGTATAGTTTTTCAGGTACATCTTGCCACAGAAAATATTACCCCTGAAGCACTCATAATATGTTTTTGTCATGAGAGTGAAAGAGGTATAACTCAGAGAGCCTCAGGCAACAGTGAATTACCATGGATTTCCCTATAATTGAGTGAAACATATTTACACTCTTCAAGAGGTGAGACAGAAGATATTTTGAGTAAAAAAAAGGAAAGTAAAAAAGTGTATGAGCCAAATTGAATATGCTATATATTTATCATTAGGAAGAAAGGTAAATGAGTGCATATGGAAGCAGGAACGCAGCCAAGCTTTTACAGTAGAGGTAAAAGAAAAAAGCTGGTGTTGGTTTATTAATGATTACTAAATTATCAGTCAGATTGCTGATGAGAGACAGTCTGGCCTGACAGGGATGTGGGTGAGGGCATACACATGCGCACACATACACACACCTGCAGATGTGCCCCTAAACCTCATCTTTGCAGGAACCACTCCCTGAGGCTGAGATATGTGCCAGCTACCCAGCTGAATGTGTTTCACCTAAGACACAGTGCCTGACTCTTTTCTTATTCTTTGCATGTCTCTGACTGAGGTCGCCACAGAAAAATAATCTCTTTCACTAAAAGGTACATTTACTTCCCATGGTTTAACTCCCTGTAATAATTTAAACATGTCTGTGCTACCTTACCAATGCATTTAGTGCTAAAACCTTTCCATTCTGGGATTTAGACTGATACCTTCTTCCTATTTAAACTATGACTGAAGTTAGTGGAGCTTTCACACCTTACTGTTTGGCTGAGGGAATCTCATTTCTCTGATTTGAGACACAAAGTGGAAAATTAACTCCCACAGACATTAACTGAGGGTACTGGGCTGAAGTCAGATCTATTTTACACAGTAGAAGAAATAATTCACAGGTTAGTAACATGCTGGCACTGCATTCTACTACAGACATGATTATCTTTGTCCTTCCATCCATACCTTTGGATGGCTTTTTGTCCAAAGATAAACATGACAGAGCAGTTAATGTAATTACAGTATGGTTAAGCAGAGTTATGAAAGTTAATAGTTAAGAAAAAAGAATAAAAAATTCTGCTTAAGGCTGACTGTGTTGTGAAGATTTGTTATTTCAAAGTAAAAATTACATCAGAAATTGGAATGTAAATAAAAAGTCTTAAAATGAAAGTTAAAAAAATTACTTAAAACCACTTGCTAAAATGAATAAAATTCAAGAACTGTGATTTAATAAACATATATTTTTCTCAAGCACTTTTTCAGTGCCAGTAAAAACAGTGAAGGCTTCCTACTGAATATAATTTGAATCCTAGAATTCCAGCTGAGGGGGAAAACTGCCACATAGACCGTATAATTACAGAGATAATTTTCTTTGAACTTTTTTTCTCTTCAATCTCTTCCCTAACTAATGACAAAACACATAAAAGCTGTGATGAGTGTATGCATACACTTTAGTCCTTAGCACTTTTTTCTTCACTCATGTATGAGAAATATTCACAAACCAGTTGTCCAAACAGGTACAACCAAAACCTGCTGAAGATGCTGCAGGTATTTCTTGTATCAGAAGGGAAAAGAATTGGTCAGTACAGCATCTGGTCCAGCACCCTTGCTCAGGCAGGATCACCTAAATGCAGTTACCCAGGACAATGTGGTGGCTTTTGAATATCTCCAAGTATGGAGATTCCATAACCTTCCTGGGCAATCTCTGCCAGTGCTCAGTCACCTTCAAAGGAAAAAGTGCCTCCTTTTTGCCCTTTGCCTCTCGTCCTGTTACAAGGCACCACTGAGAACAGTCTGATGCTCTCTTCCTCATTCCCTCTCTCCAGTAATATGTGCTTGCTCTTCAATCTCCCTTCTGCCCTGAATCCCACCACCATCTCATGCCTGCTGCAGCCATGGCTGCTTTTGACCTTCACATCCTCAAGAAGCCACTCATTGTGAGCGTGAAGTCCAGCACCGCACCTCTCCTCACTGACTGTCTCTCAGAAGAGGAAGTTATCACCAGTGCACTCCAGAAACCCCATGAATTGTTTAAATTCCTCTCTGCTGTGCCTCCAGAAGATATCAGTGTGTCTGAGGCCACAAAACCCGGGGCTTGTAAATGTGAGGCTGGTCCTATCTGGTTGTAGAGGATCTGATATAGGAGTACTGACTGAGACTTCTGAGTAGTCAACAGACCAGTTCAGTGCTCCCCATTAATGAGTTTGGAGAAAGGGCACACTGACAGAAAGTTGCTGACTAGGCTTGAGAGACAAAATGTTCTCTGAAAAACACCATTCTCTGTAAAGCACTTCAGTAATTTCATTTTATAAGTTCCAATGTCATGAAGACACATGGTCTACTCATACTACAAATAGGTTTCACACTTTGATAAAGAAAACATTACTTTTGTGATTTAACCCCCCACACACCCCATATTGTACATGTATTTTATTCATTCTAGCAGGGAGAATAAGAAATCAGTCTTTAAACCTCAGTGTAATAAGAGTGGAATCCAGTGTAAAAATAAATTAGAGACGGAATTTAATTATTGCTTTTCTCTGCATGATTTGCTCCCTAGCCCCTTTGCAAACTTTCTAACACTTATTTAAAATTCCTCTCTTATCCCACATCTGTTGACATTATTTACATACAGAACTCTGATGTGTTTACCATACAATTAGAATAGATCTTCATTTTAATTAAATATCAATTCAGGATCACAGCTTCAAGCTATTTGTCAGCACTGATAGTGATCAATAGAAGGAGATGCTGAACAAAGAAGACAAATAGATTTTCTGAGTAGTCAAATATTTTTAATTTCTTCACATCCCCCATTTTTTAATAGAGGATGAAGAGATTAAATTTCTTGCATCCTTTTAGTTATTCCATAGCACATATTTAGAAAGTTGAAATGAAAAGCTAATTGCCACATCATTATGCTTAATTGACATGCTACCTTTTTCTCTGTAACTTACCATGACAGCTTAGTTTAACTGCAGTGTGGTGACTGCCTGTCCCAGGAGTAAAACTTTCAGTATCTGTGGGCAGATTCCTAAAAGTGAAACTTGGTTAGGAACATGGAATTCACACCAGGCCCCTTGGGGCCATGAATCTATTAACTCACTAATGCAAAATACACATCACACCACCTTGTAACTTACAGCGCAAGTATATATTACACTCAGTTTACACTTTTTTATTTTTGGGCTGACATAATTTTTGAGCTTTTTCAGGTCTTTCACCCACTGACATCTGTCCCTTTCTGATACGTTTATGGTCATATCCCTTCTCAGTCTTGCTTTACTCTACTGAACAAGCTCTTTTATTCTTCTCTCTTGAGATAGTGTCTGGTTTCTTCTCAGCATCCTGGTGGTTCTCTACACCTGCTAAATTTACCTGCTGTGAAAAAGTGTGAACAAATGTGAATGGAGTTGAGCCCATTTAAACACAGAGCTACTTTCTCATCAACAGTAAACCTGTTTTATCCAATACATATTTGTACCAGTTGTCTTTTCAAACTGCATTGAATTGGAGACATGCTGGACATTGTGTGATTTACTATTTTGCATCCCATACCAACTTTTAGGTAATTTACAAGCATTTGGTTTCATTGTTCTGTAGAAATATTAATTGTTGATTCCAGAATATATCATCTTTCTTTTAGATTATTTTTTTAGATTTTTTAATAGATTTTATCTCACTCCCCTCTTCCTCAGTTCTCCCTTCCCTCCCTCCTTCCTGCTATTACTTCCTTCCTTGTACCCCTTGTTATCCATTCCTTTGCCTGTCCATATTCATACAAAAAACCAGCAGTACAGAACTCACCTTGCAATGAAAATTTAGTTCAAAGGTAATACAAGTGAGGAGAATTTTAGTGCTGAATATCTTCTTTATGTTTGTTTGCATTTTATTATTGTAAATACAGACTGGAGAAGATAAAGCTCCAGAGACACTTTATAACAGCCTTCCAGTTCCTAAAGAGGGCTGCAAGAGAGCTGGAGGGGGACTTTTGACAAGGACATTTAGTAGTGATGGGTTGAGGGAGAATGGCCTTAAACTGAGAGACAGTAGGTTTAGAGTAGATATTAGGAAGAAATTCTTCACTGTGAGGCTGGTGAAGCACTGGATCAGGTTGCCCAGAGAAGCTGATTCCCCCATCCCTGGAAGCATTCAAGGCCAGGATGGATGGGGCTTTGAGACAGGTGGTCTAGTGGGAGGTTTCCCTGCCATGGCAGGGGGTGTGGAACTAGCTGGTCTTTAAGGTTCCATCCAACCCGAGTCATTATATGGCTCTCTGAAATACGGATTACAGACATTTGTATGCATGAAAGACAATTAATTCTTTCACACTTTTTGGAACATTATTATTTGGCAATTAAATTACATATATTTTGAGTACTAAATTTTAATACTGTACATTGCTTCAGTTTGAAATCTTAAATTTCAAGATATGAAATTTAAATAATGAATTTCAATTTTAAAATCCTGTTATTTTGCAAGAGAAATTGGCTGAAGAACAGAAAAAAAGGGAAAGAGAGCAGAGGTATTTTGATAGTACCCTATTAGCCTGTCACGCTGGGGTAACAGATGAAAGAAGACTACGGTTCAGTAGAGAGGTTGGGAGGTCACACAAAAATTAACTTCACTAATGGAAAGGTCTCTTTTTCCTGTAGTAAATTCAAATCTGTATTACATTTCTAGGCTGAAACATTTTAATACTGTTCTTGCCCTTAAATCTTAGCAGCACATTTCTAATAATTTGTTTGTGTTTTACTTCTGTGTCTACTGAACATCAATTTCTGCTTCATGTATGGTATTCTAGTAGTGGTACCTATCTACAGGTACTATGAACCTATGTACAAATATGTGTACATATGTTTGTGCTTATGTACATATAAATGCATGCTTGAAACTTGGATGTTTCAAGTGATGGCTATGTAGAAAGTTCAACAAGGGTTTCATGCAGTGAAGAATGAAATGGATGTGAAAGAGGGACTGAAAAGACAAGTGAATGAAGGGGCATAAATGGAGTGTTAGCTGGTAAATATCTAGCCAAATTTTCATTTAGCAAGGCTATGGCTGAGTGACTCAATATCTAATCCTGCTATGCCAAAGAGTATTTATTTCTTAAAAAGGTGTGTTTGATGTAGCATATGCAGTGATGCCGTGATAGGAACTCAGTAATATGTGTATAGTTTACTCTAGCTGCAAATAGTATGATTGAAATTTTTTTATGGCTCATTAAACAGCTCTTTTATCTGTGTCAGATGGTATTCCCCTTCACATATAAATGCCATATTCTTATGTGAATATTTGCATGTCCATGTTTATCATTCACATTTTCATAACTATCCAAGCATGTGAACCAATAACTTTCCCGTAAAGTTTCTTACAGAAAGCAGATGTCAGAAGTCTGAAGGAATCCAGATAAGTAAGACCACAAGAAGGTAATTCTTAATTTTACAATATTTGCCCAGCTTCAAAAACAGCAATAATTAATCACACCACTCTTTCATTCCTACACAGTAATTACATCAAAATCCGTTTCGACATATAAGAAAGTACTGCAAAGTCACACCTCATTATAAGACTGTGAAGTCCAAAGATGTATTGTTACTAGGTACTGCTAAATGTATTTTTACATGACATGGTAGGACACGAGTGATAGGAATGCTCAGTGTTTAAAAGTTGTGAATGGAAATCCAAATGATAAGCAAGTTGTTTTTATAGATTTACATGAATTAAATAAATCAGAATTTTATCTCATTAGAAATTCTCTGGAGATTTAATTGTGAATTAAATGTTCACAATAGAATTTTTCTTTATGTTAACTTTACATTTTAGAGATGTGCTGGACAAATAAAAATATCCACATAGATTTAAAAATAGATAAACTGATTTAAATAAAGTGAATCATATTCCCACTGCTAGCTAATGAAAAATACCATCAGGTAAACAAAAAGTGGGACTTAAACACCATAGTACTTCTTCAATACAGGCATTTAATCTGTACTTTTAGATAGTGTAGTTTTGAAAAACCTCTGCCTTCTATCTTGGCAAACCTTTGTTTTTTTGGTTTTGTTGTTATTTTTGTTGGTTGGTTGGTTGGTTGTTTTTCCCCCCTTTTCTTCCCTTTAACATGTTTTGGTGATTTCAAACCCATTTTGAGAAAGATTTTCAGGTCTTCCAAATTTGCAACTTATCACTGTCTCTTTCTTCCTCATGTCCCTCAGCTTTTCTACCTTTTATTCTTTGCCTGTGGTTCAGATAACATATCATAAACAATATGATAAACACGAGTTGAAAAAATCACTTGTTGATCTACCTAATATCATATGAGGACATGGGCACCAGTCCAACAAAGTATTTAGACTCCTTACTGTCCTATGGGCTTTGAATATTCTAAAATCCCTTTCACTAACGTTTATTACCTCACCATTGGGGTGGACTAAAAGCATGCCCACAGGCAATTAAGGAAATTTGGCTAATGGCTGATAATTTATTAGGCCACTGTAACTCAATTCCACTGTTTTGTGCCTTAGCTCTTAGCAAGCTCTTTCAAATGAACTTAATACAAAGGCTTTACTTAGTATGTTTATGGTGCCATAGACAGGCCTTATCAAATTTCTCAAGGATATGTTATTGTATTATGTTTTTAACAAAATTACAACCTTCCAGCCTATTTATGTAGACCAGAAATATTACCTAAAGCTATTTTAAAAAATGAATTAAAAAATCAGCTTCTACATTTTAAGGGTAAATATGTTATTTTTAGGGAGGGTGACATTTAAAATGCAGTCCTCCCCATGCTCAGTGATCCTAGGCATGCTAATTAAGCAGTGCAATGTTTGCCAGAGTTTCTTGTGTCCTGCTGGGTCAGCTGGCAGATACCAACTCCCAGGTAACAGTGTACTTTGGGTTCATCCTGGTAAGCTCTTGATACCATGAATCACCCTTACGTGTGCAACTCTTCCCATGACTGGTGAAATTTCCTGAACACAAAAATCCAACAGATTGGTCCTTACCAGTTTTTGTGTTGGGTAACGGCTGAAGTAGAACACTTGTCTCCAAGTGGATTGCTCTTGAAAAAGGTGAACTTGATGGAACATTCAAAATGTCGGATTCAGCGAGGAAAAAGATCTCTCTGTAGGTGAGTGTGACTCCAGTCCTCAATTACTCACAGTGAAACAGACTGGCAGTGTCATTTACAAAAAAGGAGGTGTAGTGTTACAATAAAAATACTTTGCAGTCCCACCTACCACACCTCTGTGGGAAGCCTACCACCTCACAGCTCCCAGTAGGAGTGATGCTTACATAATTATTTAAAAAAAAAAATACAGTCAGGAAACAAGAAAGTGACTTTCTATCAGACATATTTCTCAGAAAAGGCAGGAAAGGATTAAAGCAGGAAAGCACCCTAGGTGGTTACTATAACTGTAGTATTTTCTAGAGTCATCCAAAAGATGGGACACTGCTGTGCCCAGAGTTGTTGGGCAGCTGGTGGATAAGACTGATTTTTCTTTTCAGAGTAAAGAAAAGCCAAAAATGTCTGCCGGCACTCACAGTTGTAAACAGTTTCAAAGTACAGGGAAAGTCAATAGTCAGGAAAGAAAAAGCATCCATATGTATCAAAAATACAGTAGCACAGTAAATTTTCTGCAGTTTAGCCTTCCTGCTTATTTGTGCGAAAACATATTTTGCTACAAAGATTGTTTCCTTCTTTTTGTGAAAGTCAGGAAATACAACCTGTTTCATGAAAAATCACCCACCCTGTTCTGAGCTCTGAATATGCTGTACACACTTTCCTCATAGGGAATCATGACATTAAATAAGCATGGAGTGAGGAATGATAGATGAGTGAAGAGGGCTATCTGTGTATCCGTGACAGAGACAGTATTTCAACAATTGTAAGCCAGACCAAACACATCTCATTAAAAGACATGGTAGCTGAGAACACCATAGCTTTATGAAGGCCATATTGAAAGCTGTAATTCCAAGATTCATGGGGCTGTGTTTTAGAGCTGAATTTTTTTGTGCTGTACTTTTGTGTCTACTTGTGTGTGAGAGAAAGAAAAATTTAAATGGACAAAAAAAGAGAAAGGCTGTCAGTGTGAATCAGTCATCTAATATTTGCAAACAGAGTTTTTTCAACAATTTGTTTCCAAACAATATGCTACTTGAAACATTTTCCATTATTTGTCCAGTTGAAATTGAGAGACAAGCAATATATTGATCTCTTGAAAGAGCTCAAGATTTGAAAGATAAACAAGACTGTCATAGTTCAAAGGCATATAAAAATGTCCATTTAACAGTGAAGGACAGTAGAAGGATGGTGAACTTAATATTGAAGGTACTTCAGAAGGGAAAACCAGATTTTCAAGAAAACCTATCCCCTCAGAGATAATTGGAAAGGGGATGGGCCCTTGAAAAGACAGTTTTAATGAAGTTACCAATTTACTGGCTTAGGTATGTGGCTGAAGTGTCAGGAAACTACAGCTAACCAGGGTAGGACTTAGCCCTTACATTAAGACATCCACATGCACATATTGACATAATTAGGAGGCTTGATGCAAGTGCTTAAATATAAACATCTCATGCTGCACCCTGTCCTCCATCTGCTAGTCCAGATGCACACAGAACATTTCAAATGCACATGTGTATTTATGCAAATGCTGCCTACCGTGGGAGACTAAAGCTTCATTGTAGATAAGGGAGATTTAATCAATAAGGTCAGCCGAACCTGGAGATTTGGCTCAGCAGATGCCACTAACCATGTCAACCAGGATTTCAGTTCAGCTTCCTGAATGCAGGCATCTTTTGTCACTTTTAGATGCCATAAAGTAGCCAGAATATCCACATATAATGCAGCATCTTACAGGAAAGAGGAGAGGAGCTGGAGGCCAGACATGATTTTCACATGTGCTTCAAACACCACTCAAAGTTTATGCTAAAAAGAGGACTGTAACTCTTCTGATTAACATAGAAGCTCAAAAACCTAGCAGATGGTCCATACCTATGTGTAGGTGTCTACAGTCCATAACTGAATCCTGATTTTGGATTTTGGTGGGTTTTTTGGCTCTGTTTCCAACACTGACCAATATCTTTCATGATTTATTTCCTCTGTCACAGTGAAATGAAAAGAAAGCATTTTAAATAATGGGGATTTGGAGACTGAGGTCACAAAGGATACCTCTGGCACAGCAGTTTGCACAGTGTTGCACAGAACTCAAAAATATAGTTTATTTGAGTATTGAGTATTGATTTTTCTGCCATAGCTACCTTTTAACTAATTGACTTCTTGCAGTGCGAAGATAACAGCAGTGTGAACAAGTAGAATTGAACCTTGGTCATGGTAGATGTGCTGTGCTTTTCACTATACTACAGACTACTGCTGAGTTTTTTCTGTTTATTCGCTATTAGCCTGTCCTGTAATGACAATCGGGAAGCCTAGCTTAAAGCTCACTGAAAAATAAAGACAGAACAAAACCAGGGGATTCATCTTAATTAGGAAAGAGAGGAACTTTTAGAAGATTTGCAAAATGACTTAAAGAAAAACAATATGGGGCATTTTTTGGCCTTTGTAAATAGGATTCCTGAGGAACCTCTAGAAGAAATAAAAACTGCAGACCCTGAGGCAAGGTATTTAGTCTTTCCATGGCATGCCTTCTGCCAGAATTAATCTTCTCAGGAGGATTAGATGGTGCAGAGAGATATAAATTATATATAACTGTACCACTTTGTGGAAATTTGGTCTCTGCTGTCAACTCAGACCACTCTGGAAATTTCCTGCTCATTTTTATTACCTACTAAACTGCTTTACTGTAGGGCTGGAAGCGATAAGTTTTTTGATGTCAGAACTCACAGGATAATACCTTCTTGAATGGCTCACAGCTGTGTGAATGATGATATTGTCTGCTACTAAAGAAAAATCAGAGATGCAGTCAGTGTTTGTTATCATGTCATTTTATACATCACTTTATCACTTGCACTATCTCCAACACCCAGAATTGTCTGCTCAAAGCTTTTACCCCTTTACTGTAAGTTGCTGAGTTACTGCTAGTGAAAATTGCATTTCCTCTTGAAAATGTGTAGTGATGTAGTTAATCAAAGTAAACAGTAAAGGGATGCTGAACTCCACATAAGCTGAGGGTCTGATTCTGCCACCCATACTTCCATTGAGCAGCTGTTACTGAAGTACCCTCACAGAGGATAATTGAGCTACCCAGATGAAATAATACTACCCACTGTGTACAGGCATTGGGGAGTTCAATTCTGTGTGCTAGATGCTGTGAGGGAACTCACAAGGAATTATGAATTACAGCAAAAAGAAGTCGTGAGGTTATTTTTAATTTCAAAGCATGAGAGTGAAAGTTTCCATCTGCTAATTTTCTTAGACTTTTTATGTCTGTCATGTAATGGTTGGCAAGCAAGAACGGTACTCGCCTGGTGATGCTGAACTGTCAGTCCTGCTTCATCTCTTTAAGAGTGAGGATGTACTTTTTAATAGCTGGTAATGGCTCCTACTGAACTTTGTCTGTCCTGTAGAACAGGCAGGGAGATGGCTTTATGAGAGGCACTGGCACTGCTCAGAGTCTGTTCTTGTGATAGCTTCTTCTAGTCAGTATTGACAAATTACTTTGCTGCCTGCATATATTTTCTAGGCAAACCATATTTGCAGCACATATAAGTATACATTTTAACATTTGAAATCTAGCAGCTGAAGTCCCCTGATTGTTAAAAGAAAATTTGGATTTCAGATATGTTATAGCTTCCAGAAACTCGCTCTTAAATTAATGAGTCACTGAGTTCTTCAAAACTTTTTCAAGTGCTGATTAACAAGGCAATGCAAACCCTTTAAAACTTTTTGCCCTTTCCCTTTATTAAAAGCCTGACATTTAGCAAAACTGGTTGATGGAATATGATAAATCTTACTACGTGTGCTGTGTGATGGAACCCGATGCAAAACCTAACACAAAATCTGAACTGAAATATTGCCATTAGTTTGGACACCTACCGTTTAATGTGATTTTTTTTTTTTTTTTTTCCTGAAGAAAATTACTCACAGGAGCAAAGTGTTCCAAAACTATGTGGTATTGCAGGAAGATGGCACAGCTCCACATTAATCTTTTTCCAATTAGAACTTGGGAACATTTGTGGTGCCTGGAGTGCTCCTAGATTTCCTCAAATTTACCTCTCCATTAGCAAATTCAAGGTATTTACTCACTATATATATATATATATCTCCGAAGGAGTTACAGTGCAGGTGGAAACAAGAAACAAAGGAACCATCAATGCAAATGCTTGCTGTATAATGAAAAGAGCTAAGACAAAAGAACAAAGCAGACGTTACTGGCATGCTGGGTGGATAATAAGCAATAACTGTTGTTAGAAATACAGTGCAATAATTATCCAAATAAAATTAAAGTATATGTTCTAAAAGAAGAGACCAGAAATAAGGATGGAAATCCTGTAATAATATTGAGTACTGATGTATGCAAAGATGAGAAAGGGGAAAGATTTGAGAAAGCATAAACTGCTAAGGTATCAAAATGTGACCTGGATGAATTTCAAAACAAAATCTGTGGAGAAGTTGTTAGAAATAAAATATGGATGGCTATGCTCAGATTCAAAATTCCTATAAAAATATAAAGTTGAGTTTTAATCATGAACACCTTTAGCTATAGAAAAAAAATTTGGACCTAGAGAAGTCTCAGTTCATATCAAATGGTCAGAAAGCCAAATGGGCCATTTCTGTTCCAAAGACTCAACCTTGAGGAGTTGAGGAAAATGTTTGGTGAAGTCAGTGAAACTAAAGCACATGTCACCTTAGAAAAAGCTTTTTTATAAATCCCAGTGGTCAAAAAAACATTTCAAATTGTAATGACTCTTCATTTATTCTTTTAGCACAGATTTTTGACATGATCTCCAGACATAAGCATGTAAAATAGAACTACAGGCAGGACCTTGGTGATTAGTTAAGGGTTAAGAAAGAACAAAAAAAGAGTATATTCAGTAAAAAGTCTACAACTTACGTATTCTTAAATGTGAGACGTGCCCAATCTTGAGTTTATTTTGTGCCCATGAAGGAAATTAAAAGAAACATTTATTAGCTGTTTAAAATAAAGAGGATGTGGGGCAAAAAAGGCAATATTTGTACTGGGTGGATACCCTCTAGCCAACATTAAAATCACCTATGACCTACTTTGCCTGACTACTAACACATGACAAATCTCTAGGGTCAAGCCAGGATGGCCTGTGAAAATGAGGTTTGGAAACAAGAATAGCAACATTTAATTCAAATAAATTACTACAATCAATTGGATGGTCTTAGTAACTGATTAACTGTGAAAACTAGCACATAAAATTAGATAATAAGGCTTCAGGTAATGAGTCTATTCAGAGAGGAATGGTACTCTTCTCCACAATATGCCAAAACAAGCTGTGAAGGATACGAAAATTGAGAAAATGAGAATTCCAAGCAAACTTAAAACACTTTTTGATAAGATAGTATATGTTCCCAGGAGGGGCAAAAAACCAAAAGAATCTCTTTGATCTTCTAAAAGAAACAGATATGCCACTTGGGAAAATATTAATTCATATGGAGAAGACAGCTGTAATTATGTGAAAATTAACAAATTGGCTAAAAGTTAAACAACAAGGGATTATGTTAGGAAGTGAGACTCTTGGTTTGAAAGGAGATTGTCAATAGAGAGTCTCAAAGGGATTTAAGAACTGATATAAATGTTAATTTTTCATTTGAAAATTGTGGGGAGGAATGTGAAGATGCAAGCTGGGAGGCAAGGTAATTCAAAAATCTGGTTTATTAACATAGGAGTAGCCAGTTCTCTTAGAGGATAAAATTACAAAGTGGGCTGAAATCTAGCTGCATCTCATGCAAGGTCATGCATGTAAATAATATCAGGTGTAAATTTACCACATGAAAATGATATCTTAGTTGATTGAATAATTTAAGGGTACTTCAAAGCTATGAATGAGATGTTTTGCAAAGGTAAATGTGATAGAAAATGTTAGAAATTGTGGAGAAAGCAGAGAAATAAATATGATAGAAAATGTTAGAAATTGTGGAGAAGGCAGAGAAATATTAGTTATACCATGTACTTGTAAAAAAAGCCCCCATGATTACAAATTTTGAGAAGGTAATTATTCTGAACAAGATCATCTGTAAAGAAGGCTATCAAAGCAATGAAGTTAACTTTATGCATTAACATTTTGCATCTGATTTGAAAAAGGAAAAGCCATCAGGACCAAACAATGCCAGATAGCTGACCAGTCCTCCGCCACTTTGCAGTGAAGACAGTGAGAAGGTAAAGGTGTGTTCAGCTCATGTAACCTCTCTTAAAGACCTCAGTCTCATATTTGATCTGACAGTCTTACAGATCAAAAATTTTACAGATTCCTCTGCTGGCAGAGATTTCATTTCCACAGAGATGCACACCCAGCTGGGAGGCTGACCAAGATGTATGTATACCAACTGACTAAGATCATGTTTTAATTATGAACCAAGGGCTCATATAATTGAAATCTCAGTGGTTACAGTTGTTGTAGGAAAAAAAAAAATGCCCTCACCTATTCTATTGCTTAGAAATTTTTTTTTCTAGAATGATCCATATCAGTTGAATTAAACAGCTGCAGGCTTTTTCAGATGTAAGGGGACAGTAGCATAAAGTGCAATTACAGCCAGAGCTGCAGCTTACATGACTCTGGAGACAGCCCAGATTTTATGGGATATATGATGTCTTTAAGATGAGGAGTCCTGCTAATACTGGTGGGTAAAAACACAGCAATCATAAGCATTTGTGTATAATACATGTACTTGGGGTCTGTCCTGGGAACAGCATGAATCCTTTGAAACTCCTTCCAGCAGCTCCTGCTTCTTCAAAACCAAGAAAGCATTAGCATGCTGGGGAGCTCTGCTCTCTGACAAAACCCCCCCAGTCTTTTAAGTTGCAAAGACTTAATCTCTTATGATTCTGAGTAAATCTGGTCTGCAGGATGTCAGTGGTTTTGCTCAAACAGAAGCACAATGGATCATTTATTGATGTCATGGTTGAATATAACTTTTCTGACCTAGGACATGTCTGATGGGTTAAGACAAAGACACTGAGGTTGATCTTAAACCAGCATTTGGTCAGGTCCTCAATGTATTGGAATATAGGATGCAGATGAACATTTCTCACGTATTTCTAAACTTGAAGAGAAATTGTTCATACAGAATATGTGTTGGATGCTGTTCTCCAGGGTATGCTCATACCTAGAAATTCTTGTTCTATTTTGCCAAGTATTTTTATCTCTGACCTAGACAGAAGGGAGGTCACCTACTGTGAACTGCTGCACAGTCTGAGGAGAGGAAAGAACCAATATAAATTGTAAAGCTTGTGCGATTTCATGGCTGAATTGTTAGCTTGATTTGCTTTTATTGAAGATCAAGAATTTTAACAGTAGCATAAACAAGATTGGAATATTAGACAATTCACTGATGACATTTTCTCAATTAAATGATGTGCAAGAGGTGTGATTTAATCTGCTTTTAATTGTTGGCAATGTGTTCTTATATCCTAGTTCTGTTTATCTTAGGCTTGCTCTATTGATGGTAGACAAATGCAGTCACTTTTAGGTGTATAATTGAACCGGAAGGTTTGAGAAGAAACATACTTCAATTTTCAGTTTTGAGTTAGACTTATTATTCTGTTATATTTTCATTTAATTTGCTTGACATTCTACTCTTTATTCAGCAGAACAGCTATTTGCTTGAGATGAATTTCAATTACCTTCTCATCAGTTGTTTCTTAAATATTATATTTCCTCCCCTTCTTCAGGAGATTTCTCATACATTATAGAATTCCAATCAACATTCCTCAGAGCATCCAGCTTTCTTTCAGTGTCCTCTTTCTCAAAGTCAAAACACTTCCAGTACACAGCATCCTCTCATGAGTATTTCAAACTCAATGATAAGCTTATAAGTAGATACAGGATGCTGTGTGTCTTAAATGTGATTTCTTATATTTAGCTCATTTCTTAGTATTAGACATGAAATAGCCTTGGACTATAAAACCTGCTCTAGGAATTACTTGAAACAAAACATCGGCATTAAGAATATGTAACAATTAAGGATGTGTTCTTCTTTATAATTGCATTCCTGTTATCCTAATCAATATCAGTGTAATTAAAATACCTCATGATCAATGTTTCTGCCTTGTTCAGGAGGTGTCTCTTATCTCTAAAAGGTTGCCATGATCTACTTTTCTAACCTCACTAAAGGTTCTTTGCCGAAAATCATTTGACTACCTATTTGGCTATAAATTACATTTAACTGCCTCAATTGTCAGATAAAATTGCAGGTTTTCTCTTCATGCTACCTATAATCACCATGTAGTTCAGTTTTCCTATGCACTGCATGGTATTTTCACTGCAAGCATGTTCTAACTTTTTACCAGGTACTTGTATTATCCTGAATGTAACACATATCCTCCAACCTCTGGTGGACTTTCACCTTTTTCATATGTTTTTAACCACCTGCTTTGTACTTACCATCCCTACCAGCAAGCATTTGGCTTAATGCATGCTGTGAGTTCTGACAGGAGATAAAACACAGCCTTTCAGCCACTATAGAAACTGCATAATTCTGGCTTGATTTGAGTGTCTTTACCAAGCTGCACATTTGTGCCAAAGGCCTGCAAGGAACTCATCTGTTTTAACTTGGGAATCTAAAATTTAGGCAGAACAGGGTGACCCAGACACCTAATCTCTCTTTCTTCTCAATGCAGGAAGAGACCCACTTCCAGAGGCCTATTGACCACATCCTCTTAGCAGGATGTGGAAGATTCATCCTCTGGAACCACCTGACATCAACAACACTTGACTGTCTGGGATGGATCCCACCCATGGACTCTTCAGGTTCACAGAATCAGCTTGATGACATGCTCCCAGACTATTGTCTTGCAGGTCCTGGTCCTACTCCTTTCATCTGCATGCTCATTTAAATCCCTCTCTGCATCCTGGCAATTGCAATGAATGACAGGAGACATCTGGAGTGCAGCCACCAAGGTATTTCAGTACCCTAACCACAGTTGCAAATATTAAAATGTTCTTTGGCCACATTGTGTCAAGTGGAGGCTACAGCAATATTTCTGTTTCTAAGTAACATTTCTAAACTTTCTTGGTTGTATACCTTTTTACCTTCTATCACCAGCAGAATATGCAGAATATCAGATAATTTACAATTAAATCAGATAATTCTTAATTTTCTAACATGTTATAAAACTTCTGGTAATATTTTCAGCTTTTGTAGACTGATACTTCTTTATCTCAGCTTATCTATAGAAATGGCTGAAGATAAATGGCTATCTTTAGAAATGGCTATCTCTAGTGTGCTTCATTGATCCTTCTATTATGAATACATCTCTATATTCAACAGCTTCCTTGCATGTTAAGTCACAATCCACCTCCTCTCCCCAGGCTTTCTCAGGCTTTCTGATATTGAATGACTCAGTTCTCCAAGACTCCACTCATTTCTAAGTACTCACCTTACCTTTGCTTCTTTTCCAGACATTTACTTAGTGCCTTTTCTTCTGACTTCCATTTTCTTTATGCCGTGCCTTAGAGGTAAACTTTTTGCTATGAATTCACTGCTTGTGCACTTTTCCTGATGTCGTGACTGCCTTTGCATTGGATACTAACTGCCTGTCCTCTATTATTCTGTCATTCCCATCAATCTTCAGAAGAAAATCAACCAGTTGCTCTAATTTGGCTGACTGATCTTCTGTTAGCCCAGTTAGCTGACAACACTCACACACAAGAAGAATTTTTTAATGCCCTCAGCTTGACGGCCAGGAACATTTCACAGTCTATACGTTTCATTATATATACTGAAATTCAGAGATACTTTCAGATTAAATAATTCAAAAATAAACTTGTCTAGATCTACAAAGGGACAAAATAAAGGCAACCAAATGCTAAGGATTGAGATACTTTCCAGGCAGGTTTCAATGCTTTTATTTAAATTAACATCAATTCAGAAGAAAACATAAAAGAGCATTCTTTAATCTTTAAAATGACTGAATATAAACTGTTTGCCTGTCTCTTGTTCTCAAAGAACAATGAAGAACCTGGTTCTGTGCACTCAAAATCTGCAGTTTACCTCGTTAAAGAGAGGAGGCAGCGGAGATAATTTTCAGCGGAGATAATTTCAAGAGGGCAGGATTTGGGTGCCCTGGAATCAAAACTCATGTGAGCTCGCTGACACATTCCTAGCCCAAGCTCAAACCCCTGCTCTAATTTTGCTGTGACAGCTCCTTCTAGTTGTAGGAGCACATGGTTCTGCACTGCCCATGTTGTGCTGTTACACTGTTTTAACAGGCCCTCCAATATTGACTGAAGACCCTCAGTTTTTATCAGGCAGGTTTAGAGCAGAATAACAGCCCCTGCTCCATGCCTCTTGCATAAACTGAGGATAATGCATTGATAATAAAGAGCAGAACCAGGTAAAGCAAAGGATTGGGGGATACAGTCACCACATTAGAATTATTGATGCTTGAGTGGTTTGTCTGTCTGTTACTCGTCTTTAAATAACTGTCTGTATTTTATAGTTTCATAAATATATTGTTGTGAATTTAAAATTTTTTCAGAAACTTATTGTCCAAAACTTATTTTCCCGTTTTTGATGTTCCAAAGGGACCAAATACATAAATTAGAAAATATATAACAAATAATAATTAATCTGGCCAACAGTTTTATCCATTCATCTACCTCTACAATATTAAATAAATAAAATTAATGTATTAAAAGAAAAGATTTGTCTATTTAGAAAAAGACAACATATGTATGACATCTAGTTTAAAATCTTTACGAGATACATAGACCAAAGTAATGCACCAACAAGTTTTAATTTCTCAAAAATTAGATTTCCTTTCTGACAAATTTAAGGGAAAACCTGTTGGAAATAAAGAAACTAATTTCCTGAAACTAATTTTGATATTATAATGATAATTATATTCATATTCAGTGCCATTGCTAAAGTGACCTTCATGAATCTGTGGACTAAATCTAAAAGGTGAAAAATAACATATATCAGTGAGTCATATTTTTGGATAGACAACCTGTCAGAGTCTATGTCACTGTCAGAGGCAGGACTCTTAAAAAAAGTAGACATAACTCTTTGGTCAAGAACTAAATCTCACCCTTTCTACCTTCATTTCTGAAGGTTTTTTAAACTTGTTGGCAGATTAAACTGTGAAAGTTTTACCATCATGCACAAAACATGTCTCCCTCATGCTTCTCTGCAAAAGATCTCAGACTTCCTTGATGTGGAAATCTAATTTACATACCAGCTAGTTTAATGCTGAATTTTTATATGTTATTTTCATTAATTAAAAAAAGGTATTTTTATGACTCCTGTGTGATGCATCATAAAAACATGATTTTTGGGGCAGACTTGTAGATTTCAAAGATAAGGTGCATAGATTTAGGGAGGTGACTTTGAAAATGTTGAGAAATGGACTGACTGTGGAAACTGTATAAATAAAATAAATTACTGATATTATGATAATATCTGCAGATGTACTTTAGCAAACAGAGCTGAGAATGAACTCCTTTAGCCATGAGCTACTAAGTTTAGGTAGTGCATGCTACCCTCAGGTGTGATAAGGTCCTTGGTCATTTTCAGAAAGAGTGGAAATTTAGCAGCTAATTAAAAAACTGACAAAATACAGTTTTTACAGCATTCTGTGCTTATGTCGAATTATATATATGTTATATTTATCATATCACTTACCTGATTCAAATTAGGAGTTGAGAATATCATAGAAGTTTTAATTCTGGGTAAAAAAAATTCTGTAGAATGTCCATCACTGGAAGTCTAAAGAGAGATTAGATAAGAATCTCTTTGGTACAAACTTACTTGATCTAACTTTGCATAACAGAGATAAACTTAATGACCTCCCCAGATCCCATTCAACCTTTATTTTCTGTGATTCTATGCTAAGAAACATTTTCAAAGAGGGATAGAAATTTAATCTTTGGAACTTGCATGACACCTGAAAAGTCTGCAAAGCAGATTCACATCTGATTCTTTTTAGAGGTACTGCATTTGCTTGAATGCTTTTTCTGAAGCTGCTTGGTCCTTCACACCTCCTTTGTTTTATGTAGTACCCAAATATAAACAAGACTTAATAGAGAAGCTTTTGATATTAAGTTTTTCACTTGTTGAACTTTATTTGTAAGTTTACTTTATGCGATGGTGTACATTGGTGAAAATATTCTTCCTGACCTATATGGCAATCAGCCCACACTCCGAGGCATGACATTTGATTACCTTGTCTTAACATGCAGAACTGCAAGTGTTATTAATGGTCATAAAATTATCCAACCCTTTTAAAAATCAGACACAGTATTTGACTTGACGACCTTCTGCAGTCATGAAATTCACGTTCTGATTGAAATGATATCAGCCTGGAAGATCTGATGGAGCTCTGGTGCAAGTGTCACAGCTCTGCCACTGAGGTGGAAAAGAATCTTAACGAGTTGTTATCCAGGAAATGTAAGCATCTTTGGATTTCACTGTTTTCTGATTTATTCACAAAATACAGGCCACAGAATGTAAGTTTGAGATACCTTGTGTTTTCACTGGTAGTAAACAGGTATGGAATAATAGCTCACCAGCTTTCCTGCCCTTTAGCAGCACATTGCATGCACTTGAAAACCAGTGTGGTGAGAAGTATAGATGTCAGAAGGGGAAACGTATTTATGCACATCTAGTAATCACAGTCATCTGGGGCATAAAATGTTTCTTTACTATTTTTTTTTTTTCATGGGTAAAGAGCAGAAGAACACATCCTTTTGTATTAAATGTTCTAAAACAGGAGTTGCCAGAGTAGCTAGTATTGGTTGAATAGGAAAAAGTACTCCTCTTAATCTGGAAATCTAACGGCAAAGTGTCAACATCAGGAATAATTTAATTGCCAATTATCTGAAAACATCTGTTTTCCATCAGATTCAACCCATTTTTCATATGTCTAACCCCAAATCCCTCATCCTAGCAAAATGAAAAGCCATTTAAAATGCAATGAAATTATTGTCCTGCATAGACAACATGGAGTCAGTGGGGAGTGAAAAACCTGTCACTGGTGTAGGTGCACATATTGAACCCACAAAATAGCTCAGTTCTGTAGCATATGACTTTTCCCCAAGTGTCCAGCCCCAGTTATGAAGGGGCTCCATGTCCAGGGTCGCTGATCTGGGTGTGCAGTGCCAGATTCCAAACACTTCTGTCTCCAGGTGTCAAATCTGAGATGTGTCTGCCCTTGCCGTGGGCTGTCAGGGAAACTTTATGTTGGATGTGCAGCGAGTTTGGTTTCATGTAAAATCGGAGCCTATAGAGTGGAAACAAGTGTACAGATGTGTACTTACACAAAAGCTATGTCCAAGATGCCTGTGGGAACTCTTCTGGCCATAGAGACCTTCTTTTAAACTTTAGATTCCTTGGATTGTGTGTTTGAGGTGGGTAGTTGGTATAAGGTCTCAGATGAAGAACAGCAGGAAGGTTACAGCATTTTTACTTCTCATTTCCATTTTCTAACTTATTTGAAATAGTCGCTACTTGCTCCCCTCTGTGTCAAGTGTTTTCTGTGGAACTTGAATCTGGCTTAAGACAGAGTTGGTAAAAGGCAGAAGCTGCATGTGCTTCCCCTTCCTTGCATCCTGTCTCCTATTCTCCCTACAAAGGCTGAGCAACTCTGGTCAAGCTACCCATTTTTTTTCTCTATGTAACTTCAGCTCATAGGATAAATTCTTTCAGTTTGACATTTTAATCTCAGTGTTTTGCTTTTTGTATTGAATCAGTATGGATGATCAAGTATACGTTGCAAGAGAACCATTCTTACCAGGCTACTGCTCATAGTAGTGTGTAATGTCGAACATTTCTAGGCTGGACATTTGAGAAATTAATAAATGATATGGAGAACTGAAGCTGAAGAAGGAGGATTATGTTTTTACCAAATACAGGTGTTAGGTCTGCCTCAGAGAAAAAGAAACCCATAGCAACAACTAGGTATGGCAGCTCTGTGTTCACAGATCCCTCCCTGCAGGCAAACCTGTTGGTGACTCTTTGATTACATATTACATATGAAAACACCCCATATACTCATTCTTTTGATAATCATATCAGCTAAAAATTTTCTAAATTGGCAGGGATTAAGCATTGTGTGCTCTTTTATTATGAACTGAATCTCTCAGACAACAATTAACATGTCATTGCTAAGACTAGTCAATTTGTTATTTGTAGCTGTGGCCAAATTTCTGCATTTGAACTTTAAATGCTTTGTTTGTATGGTCTGTGCACACCAAAAAATGACAAAATCAGCTAAATACTCTGCTAAATAAGTTAGAAAGGGCCAGGCTGTTGCTGAACTAATATGATCTTATTTCTGTTTTATTACAAGCTTTACATATTTGTTGTTGTTTATAAATAAATGCAAAGTACAGTCCTGATGAAAAACACTTGGACACATTGGAAAAGGCTGGGGAAATTAATGGGTCTGATTTGATTGTCAAGAACTAGGTGCTGAGTACTATTTAAGATCCCAAAGTGCTCCAGAGAGAACTTCAGGGTTGCTCCAGGGGGGCACAGATCTCCCTCAAGTGCCATGTGGTGTCAGCCAGTACTGTGTCTCTGGTATCCTAAGACATCCCTAACGGCTCAAAGCACGTACACTTCATGTTGAGTTTGTGGGTTGCTAAATTTAGATGTTCAGTTGTGGGACAGAGGTGCATAATGGGATTTTGTTGGGTAACATGGATACTTAGGGTCACTGTGTACATGCAAGGGTATCTGACATCTGAGCCTGGAGTACGAAGGTGTGGCACAGAACTTACAGGAGATTGATCTGCTTCAAGAAGTGCAGATGAAGTTGGATAATCCAGGATGACACTGTGCACCTACATTTAGGCAGCTATATAGTGTCCAAGCTGTCTAATGGCACGTTTATTCAAGAAATAGTGGAATAATGAAACTGTTAAGTATGTAATGGATTAAAATTTTGGTAGTGAAAAAACATATAGTTCTATTTATTGCTATCTCTGTTCTGCCTTAGAATTTGTTCATCTCTGCTTTTTAGTTACTTTACCTGTGCATATATTGTTTCCCACTAAAATATAAATGAGATTACACTTTTTATTTGAAACATATATTCTCTTTAAGCATGAAGTTTCCTCAGGCATATTGCTATATTTGTGCCACATCAAATGTTGATATGATGAAGGAGAAAATTTGTTGTGACTGCTTATTTATTTGTGGGTTAGAACAGCATGTCAAGGCACACCAAAATATTCTATTCGCATTTGTATTAGTAAAAAGCCCTTGTGGTCTTTGGAAATTGGAAAAATAAAACATTGATGCTCACACTGTATGGCAAAAGGTGCTTTTGGAGAGGTTGTCATGCAAGAAAGGAATAATCAGCTTTTAGATGCAGTGTTTCAAAATGAGTAGCTGTATTCCAGAAGGGTTTGTTCTTTGTTTCCCATGGTGATCCTCTCAGTTGGCAGTAAAATAATATTCACAAAAGCATAATATAAAATATGGCCAGTGTACCCCACTTCATACAGCTGATGCTGTGCATCCCTGTGGGGAAAAAAAAAATTGTAGCTGTTTGTGTAACTACTGAATAAGTATGGAAAACTTGGTAGCTTCATATCAGCCATGCCATGTCCTCTTCATAGTTCATCAGTCAGCCAAGAAAGCTCTGCCACCCAAATGGACAAACACCCCTGAATTTTTAACTGTTAAAAGTGTTTGTACTCCCTTTGACCTGATATGTAATCTGTCCTTAGATGTGGCCAGATGCTCCATGCTGTGGATAGTCCAACAACAGTTAAAAGCTATACAAAACTTGACAAAATAGGTTAAAAAAAGAAAGAAAACAAAAATAGCAATGTTAAAATATAATCTTTCAAAAACAGTCCCTCAGTAATTTTAGGGAAAAGCAAATATTTAAATCTCATGGGACTGCTAGAAATACCTTGATAATAATGATTCATAAGCCATGCTGCTACCTTGGACATTTATCCTGGTATATTACAAGTATGATAGTATGAGCCTGGTACACATTTAGTCTTTGTGATACAGTGTCCTTCGAGTTGCCTGGGATAAAGCATTTGAATAGAATTTCCTTTTCAGAAAATAAACACTTTCTCAGAAAAAAACCAACAAAACAACAACTTGGTTAAGCTAAGATGATCTTGGCGTGTGGCAAAATCAGCCAGAAATTGTACTACACAACTCAGATATTTAAATATATGCATATGAAGTCCCACACCACTGGCTGTCAGTTACAACATATGCCCACAAATACTGCAATGCTAAATGTATTCTGCTATCATAAGCATAATTGGTTTCTGAAATGTATGATTGACAGGAATAGACAAAGGAAAGAGGAACAGAAGATTGATTTTCCATGTCTTAGTGCAGTCCATCTCAAAACAGTTTGACACAGCAGGTGTTTTTAAAACACTGTGACCAAGGGCTGTAAATACCTTTTAGCATGTCCGTGACACACTTTAATAAAAAAGAAGTGTGTTTTGCCTTCAGGGGGATGGACTTCCCTGCTGTCAGCCTCCAGTTCTCTTGGCTCATTGTCTGTTCTCTTTTAAACTAGGACACCTATTGTATAGTTGGGTATAAAGAGGAAGATGTGTTTTATCTTTTATAAGGAAGTCCAAGAGGTAAAGTCAAAGACAAGAATAACTGAAAGATGTTTTGTCTTATGATGAATAAGAATTAGATCCCAGTATCATACTGTCAAGCTGCACCACAACCATCCCTTTGTTTAGGTTTTGTTCTTTAGCACAAGGACTTAAAATCTTATTCATCCTTAACTTCAAGGGTATGTGCTTTCTTTATCAGCAGAAAGAACAAACTCTAACCAAATGTCAGATGCATTTGGAAATTCATAACAAGTGTAGTAATGAGTATTAACCCTCAAGAGGGAGATATTTGAGCTCATGAGAAAAGAAAGAGGCAACTTAGATGTGGCAACCAAATGGAAATGTTATCCCCATCTTCTCCATCTTTCTCTTACTTGCATTTTCTAAAATAATAAAAAAAAAACCCAAAACCTTTCTTAAACAAAATTTGAAAGAAAAAATTCTGAATGCATTAGGTGGGTTAATTCCCTGGAGCAGCCAGCATTCTTTAGTGATAAAAGATACTGAAAAGGTTATTTTTTGCTTCAATGCATTGGTAGGATGAAAACAATCAAATGTTCGAGTTTTGTAGCATTGCAAGCCTATGTTTTGTGCTGAAATTGAAGAGAAACAACAATATTGTGTATTTTACATTTACAGTAATATGCTAGTGCAAGGTTAACTTGTGATCATGTGTTGAAACTTGGAATTTCACCCAGACGTGAGTCATTAAGAACCAGGATATT
The DNA here is from genome assembly GCA_013397195.1 of Hylia prasina. Lineage (NCBI taxonomy): Eukaryota > Metazoa > Chordata > Aves > Passeriformes > Sylviidae > Hylia > Hylia prasina. Next base: position 696,723 of record VYXD01012066.1, on the reverse strand, counting down.
TTCTGACTGGTGTGCTTTTTCTTACAGAAAGGCATGACTGCTATAGTTCAGCACACTGCAACACCAGCTGCAAAGAAAGTAGAACACTATAATTATTGTGGAAGAGTGGGTGCCAGATAAAGTTACAATTTGCTAACAAGATTTAATGATAACTCAAAGTTCAGAGGCATTTCCAGCAAAGCAGAGAACCAGGATTTTATGTAACAAAAAGATTGCAATGTCTTGAGAAGAGGAACAATAGAAATGAGATTAATTTTAATAGAACAAAGTACAAACTGATTTCAGGGATTAATAACAAGAAGAGGGGCTGTCATAAGTCAGAAGCAGATGAGAAAAAATTTTGTTTACTAGCAAAACAGTATAAGTTTGAGCTGCTGGTTTGATGTATTTGTTTAAAAAGTTAATTCAGTTCTGGGATATAAAAGTGAAACAGAGATCAGAGAGATCTAAGGCCATGATGCTGTACACTTAAGGGACCTTCTTTGAAAAGCAGTGTTCAGTTCTGGCCACCTGCCTCAAAGAAAGGTGCATTTGATGTTGTATGAGGACACAGAAATCCAACAACATATTGAAATAAGTGGAAGTTTTGTTTTATGGGATATTATGAATGGAGCTAAATTGGTTTAGACTGCTGTCCTACTGAACTGAAAGGGAGGAAGGACATGTTACTGTCCATAAAACTGTTATAAGATAAAACTTGCATTATTTAACTTGTGATGGCATAAGCAGGAAAACAGATGGATATAAACTAACCATGAATACATTTAGCATGACAAATAGAGAGAAAATTAACACATGGCATTTGAGAACAGGTTTTCAATAATAATTATAGGGGCAAAACAAAGAAAGCAGAAGTATTTTAAATTTTGTTGTGAAAATATTATAAGCACATGATTTAATGTCTTGTTTTCAATAGCAGGGAACTGGGCACACAGACCCAGCATGTCCTTCTCAGGCCTATGTGTTTGCAAAGTGGTGCCTAGCTATGTCTAAGATCAGAAGACAAAAAGAGCTTTCAACCACAGAGAGGGGGAGAGGAGGCAGATGAAAAATATGAAAAGAGGCAATACATGGATTGTTGTCTCGGGATCACCGGTTATGGTTGTGATGCAAGCAGTGAAAACAGGACTCATAGATTTCAGTATCAGAAGGCTTAAAGATTTATTAGAGCTGACTCCATTCTTTCTGGGCCTGGGCTGTTCTCCCAGGTGAAGAGCATGCTGCTTCTTCTTTCCCTGCTCCGTCCCGTTCTCCTTGCAGCACCAACCTCCCCCCAGTCCTTCCCATACCAGGGAGATACCAAAACTTCACTCATTGGTTAGGAAGGAAAAACAATCCCCATCTTGTGGAAGACAGAGATACAGGAGAGAATTGTTTACAGAACTTGTGCTGCATTTCTCTGCTTTCCCAGAGAATATTTCTCTGTCCAGTTCTCCTCTGCAGCACCAACCTCCCCCCAATCCTTCCCATACCAGGGAGATACCAAAACTTCACTCATTGGTTAGGAAGGAAAAACAATCCCCATCTTGTGGAAGACAGAGATACAGGAGAGAATTGTTTACAGAACTTGTGCTGCATTTCTCTGCTTTCCCAGAGAATATTTCTCTGCAGGGAAAAATACATTATGTTCATGTAACAATGGATTTTTTTTTTTTTTGGTGGCAGAGAAATACTCTGGAAAAAGCTGTCTGGGTTCTTTGTAATTCAGCATGATCTAGTGCATCACTAATGGATGGTTATTTGGAATAATGAAAGGATTCATAATGTTTAACATTGAGGTGGATTCACAAACCAGCTGTATTTCTTGCACATGGTGACATTATTCTGTAAAGGAAATGTGTCTCTTGGGCAAATTAAAGAAATGTAAATACACCCACAGTGAAGAATCAAGTTATCTTGATGGTAGGAGAATTCTGACATGATGAATCTCCAAATTTATACATTTATACATTTTTACATGCCAGAGAACTGCAAACCCCCAGACGATAAACTTGCCTTTTGTTAATCAGCCATTCAGTGTAGTATTATGCATTTCATTTCTCTGGGTCCATTCTTCCTTATGCAATTCTCTTTCTTGAGCCAATCAAATTGCAAACCTAAATAGAAACAAAGGAGTGTGGACACAGAATAATGGTATATACAGTATGGACACAGAGGTATGGAAATTTGAGATTTAAATATTTCTAATATTTATAAATGCAGTGAATAAATAAGTCAGGTAGGGAAACTTGAAATAAATTTGGAACAAATTCTCTTCAATAGAGATGAAGGTGTTGATCACTCTCTCATTGGCTGTGCTGAAAAGCTATGTTGGTGTAACACCCAGTCTCCCTTTTCTATCTGTCTCCTCTGCATCCTTCTCTTCCCTAAATTTCATTGAATTTCCATAAGGAGAACATTTATATGTAAAAAAAAACATTCAAGGGAAATCCAGTGCATGTTCTAACTCCTGCCTTGTTCGGAAGCTGATGGACCAAGATCTGAATAAAATTGGCTATTTAGTTGTAGCTGTGGCATTTTTCTCTCTTTTTATCTTGTTCTCCCTCCCAAAGAACTATACTAGAAGATCTGGACTACATGTGAAGAAGAAGATTGAGGATTTATATGTACCTGGTTTGTAAACTAGAATTTCAGCTTTTCTTATATGTGAAGTACAATGTACCTCCAATAACTGTTTTTTCATGCAAAAAACAATCAATCAAACAAACACTTTTAGTCATTGCTCTATAGATATGCCAAAGTCATCTGACTGCAAACCTGTTCTCATGCACAGAAAGTGGTTTCAGGAATAGGCATGTAACTTCAGTGGAGTATGTCTTGTCCATTGCCTGATAAAAATATCCTTCTCAAGTTTACCAAGAGTCTTAGAATGGATTTGCTTGAGTGATCTTTCCCTTTATTGTTCACTATTTTCTCAACATTTTTCATATGCACATTTGATCAGTTTAGTTTTAATTTTTTTCTCAGTTATTGTGAAAATGTATTAGCAGAATGGAATCTGGAATGTAACCTTGGAATATCATCAAATAAAATGCGCATGCTTCTAATATTTCCAGTTTAAAATTGCCTATAAGCCTTGTCTTTTAGCCATTTTAAAACTAATTGAATGTTTGGCATCCTGATTTTGTGTTATTCTCTTCTGAAATCTAGCAGTTTTTACCTCGTACCTCTGTACCCATAAAAAATAGGTACCTCAGTAATTTGACAAATGCTTTTGTCCATAAACCATGTTGCATGACATTGAATATGCTACCCTCTATTCTTTATTAATCAGTTTCTCCATCAGATGTTCCATTACTTTTCCCAAGATTGATGTCAGACAGACAGGCATATATTTACTTAGACTACCCCATTTATCATAGAATTCATAGAAAAATACCAGGTTGGAAGGGACCTCAAGGATCATCTCGTCCAACCACTCTTGGCAAAAGCAGGGCAAATCACCCTGTCCAGCTGAATGGCGAGTGTCCAGTTTAGGGGAATCCACCACTTCTGGGGAAGAATATTCCAACGGCTTACTGTCCTCATTGTGAAAAATGCTCCTATTGTTTCCAGCTGGAATACACCCCGTAGTAACTTGTATCCATCAACCCACTCCTTTCCATTTCATTCCTTGTAAAAGGGGATTCTCCATCTTTGCTGGAGCCATGCTTTAAATACTGGAAGATGGTTTCCCCCTAGCCTTTTCCTGAGACTGAGCAAACCCGAACCTCACATGCCAGGCTTCCCAGTCATCATCTTTGGAGGCCCTCTCTGGACCTTTCCCACCCTGTCCACACCTTTTTTTTTTGTATAACAGAGACCAAAACTGAACACAATATTCCAGGTCTTGCACAAGTGCTGAGCAGAGTGGAAAAATGACTTCTTTATCTCTGCTAGTGATACCCTTGTTGATACAATGCAGCAATCTGTTGGTTTGCTTTGCCACAGCAGCACATCATTCACCTAAATTCAGGGGCTTGCCCACCAGGATCCCCAGACCTCTTTCCACAGAGCTGTTCCTTGGTGGGTAGATTCCAGTCTGTACCAGACTCCTGGAATATGTTTTCCCAGGTGCAAGACCTTACTTTTGTCTTTGCTGAACTTCATAATGTTCTATTTAGCCCACTCTTCCAGTGTACCCAGGTCTTCCTGCAGGATGTCTCTCCCTTACAAAGTGCTTGTTTCCCCTCTCAGTTTGGTATCCTTGGCAAACTTCATCAGGGTGCACCTGATCCCATCATCCAGATAAATTATTAAACAGCATTAGGCCCCAAATTGATCCCTGGGAGACCCCAGTTGTGACAGGAAACTTGCTGGTTTGGAAAGGAGCTCTTTACCACCAGTCCCTGTGTGCTGCTGGTCAGTTTGATCCCCACCCACCACACAGATCACTTGTCTAGACTGTCATGCATAATAAACTTCTTTGAGGAGGAGATTGTGGGAAACTGTCTTGAAGAGCCTTGAAAAAATCCAAGCAGATGATGTCCACTATTTGAAAGCCAAATATGGACATAATTTTGACTTCCATCCAGTGCTCAGGATCTATCTCAGCAATCTAAGATTTATTACAAATAATAATAAATGGCCTAACAAAGCTTATTAAGCTTTTTTTTTTTCCCCCTAACATATCTACATGCATTTTTAAATAAAAGACACAGCCTAGATAGCTGGTACTTGGAACATGCTGCCTTTGTTGTTTTAAGTGTAACATTTCACCTCTGACTTCAAGTTATGTGACTACATCTGGGTTTTTCACGGTCCCAGAGCTAAAACATTTATTCGGCATTTCAGTCTCTTCTGTGTTATTTTTGACAACTGCATCCTTTTCGTTTAACAATGGACAAACACTTCTGTAAGGTTGCTTTTACACCAGATATATTAAATGTTCCTTTTGCCATACTAAACTCAGATAGCCATAAAATCCCTCCTATATTCTCCTGTCTTTGGTAGCCATTCAAATCCTAAATTCAAATGATCTAATCCATTTTCTCTATTGGTTCTCACAGTATAGAATAGACTCTGCTTTGATAGCAATTCTTAAATCATTTCTTAAAATGCTTTTAAATATCTTTAATATTGCTTACATATTATTTTTCCTTTTAAATTCTTTCTCTTATTTATTAGGCACAAACTTGTCCTGTTTCAATGTGTGCATTTTAAAGTAGATGATGTTGTGTTGCATTCTATTTGCATGCAACAAATGTAATCAAGTTCTTGCTTTCATTTAAGGAATAGCTAACTTTTAGTCCTGGAATCAAATTTGATTTAGCTGTCAGGATATCTTGTATAGAATTCCCTAAGGAGAGACACAAAACTTTTTGGTTTAGGAAATTTTTATCAATCATTTTTCAGAATTTCAAAGATATATTACTGGAAATGTTAAGCCTGAAGAATTACATCTCTCAACCAGATACTCACCTGTGAAAAATATTTTTTTAAAGCTCATACAGAAAAAGTCTTTTCTTCCTCTTCATAGACCTTTTAAGTAGGGGTTTAAGGGAGTAATCATCCTGCTCCATAGGGTAGTTTCATGGTAAGTAGCTGCGTGCATCTAATTGTCCTTGTCACAGTCTCTGTGACAAGGGAGATTGATCTGTAAACAAAAAGGCATTTACTACATAGTTGTCAGTGTGTTGAAATCAGTTATTGCCACATAGTGCCTCCTCTTCTCTTGGCACTGTGTTTTTCCTAAATTGCTTATAGTGAGTGAGTTTAACATTCCTATCACAGAAATCTTCCTTCAAGTTCCAGTAATATCGAGCAGGTCAAATTCATTCTCATAGTACAAGTAGTTCCTACTCTTCCTGTTTACCACACAAGCTCCTGCCATTCATGAATAGGCAATTAAAGAATTTATTTTCTTTCTGTCATTCAGTGTCTTGATTAATTTTGTTCTTGACAACTTGACTGTGCTAAATAAGTGTTTATTTGCTGTCCCTTTTTAATCTCCCCTTTTGTTGTAAGTTTAATGCCATTATTGCTAGTCTAGTCAGCTTGTCCCCTGTAAAATTGATTTCCCCTTTAATGAGCTGGAGACAGTGCAAGCCACATAACTCCTCAGTCAGAAAACAGCTCTTCAGTCCACCAAACTAAAATCCCCTCTCCCTCTTACACCTCTCTAACTGGCAGTTTATTTGTAAAAACTCCTTTTTCATGTGTTCATTTCTGGGACAGGACCAGTCTCCAAAAAACATTTGTGTATTTTCGTACTTCATCAGTTTACTAAACTCTCTGAAATCATTCAAGACTGTTGAGGAGACACATGAAGCATCACTAGTATCAATACATACCACTACTACATTAACTATCCCCCACTCAAAAAGGTAAGTTTTTTTGTTTTTTTTCTTTAATGAAGAAGATTTGAAACTCTGTAAGAAAGAATATCATAAAAGCCTCCTCCTATGGAAAAAACTAGTAGTTTTAACAGCAGTTAGTCTGTCCATAGCATTTTATTGCAAATGTCCTTGAGAAGTTTCTCTTGTTTGCAAACTTAACTTTGCAGGAGGAATACTTTAGGGCAGCAGAAATATATTTTATCTGTTACATGAAATTCCTTTCAGCTTTTGTTCTTTCCAGGTAGCTTTTGGTCCATGTACATGAACTTAGAAGAGTACTTCTGTTGCTGAGGAAAGGTAAGACATTCTGCTTCCATAATACCCAAGCTCTCTAAGTCTGTGGAATACAAAGGAGAGTGTAGAGACCTGCATTGACTTCTCCCTCATGACCACTTTTTTCATTCAGTGCATGAATGTGTCTCTACATCACCCCTTTGGTTAGTACAGCTCTTTAGGAGCCATCTATTGGGTTACCATGAAAACAGTCCATGCTGCTGTGCTGTAGTCCCAGAGGCCAAATATGCTGCGTGTGTGTATATATGTATATGTATGTATGTATGTATGTATATATGTATGTATCTGTGGACTGTTGAAGTAATGCATTATCAAGTTTGCTTCTTGCCTTTGTCTTTGAGAAAACACCGGAAGAAGTGTGTTCATTGTTTGGTTGATATTTTAATGGAGATTTTGCATATGATTTTAAAGGAATGTTAAATTCTTGAAAGTTAGAAAATACTCTGAAGTTGCCCATGTAAGTACATTGCTACAAAATAACAGCAAAGGCGTTGTTTACAACATTTAAAATGCTGCATCCTAATTACAACATAGACAGGAATCCCATTAAATCTTCATGAGAGCATAATTTCCTGACTTTTATGCAATAGCAACCCAGTAACATTATTTGTCATAGCTTAAGCATGACATACCTATGTCTTTGACGGGAGACAAAGCTTCCCAGGTGCCTGTGGAAGTAAAATCACTTCTCATAATAGCTACACTTGCTGTCGAGGGTACTTGTTTCTTCTGCTGAACTGAGAAAAAGGCTGGGAGCTCATTGTACAAGATGAAGTGGAGAAGCGACACCCAGAAAATTCCAGCTCTGTACCAAGAAACTCAGCTTTACCTCATTCTAATGTTAGATTTTAACACTGAACTTTTCCAAAACAGGCCTAAAAGCCCAATTCAACCCATGGCCTTCTGAATAAATCATAGCTTGGTACTGCTAGCCAGTGCCCAGGCTGTCCAGTTTGGTGGCTATAGCGCCCTGAAGACAACACTTGCATAATATTGTATCCTTTCCCTTTATGCATTTTTAGGATATCCATCTCTCTAGACTGCATCCAGCATCCAGTAGAGGAAAGAAAGCCATAGCGAAGCCTATTTTTTGCGCAGTTGAGAACATGGAAATTGGACAAGTGACAATTTTACCTTTAGTAAGCAATTTGCCTACCACATTTGTGTGTGGTTGTATGCAGTCTAGCACTGGGGAATTCCTTTCAAAAAAGGATTCCAACTCTGCTGTGCCTCAGTTTCCTTATGTATGAACCATGGATAATTCCCATTTCTACAAAATATTGACAGTTATGTTTGTGAAGTTTTGAAGTGTTCTTTAATCTTCACATGCCAGCTGCTCTATCATCATTACTTTACTTGTTTTGAATTGCCTTGTTTTGTTTTCCATAGGCTAGGAGGCTTAGAATTTATTGTAAAAACTGTGCCAGTGAGCTTTCAAGTTATACTTATTTGTTTTCAAATTGAATTGTGATTAAACCTTGTCAAATCCTCTCTATTGCCTTTCCTGCTACTGCTGATTAGTTAAGAAGAAGAAGGGAACATTGTGCTGTAAAAAATGCATTTATCTGCCAGTGTCAGGTTCTCCTGACATGAGGTGCTAATGCAAAGCACATTAAGCATTAGCAGTAGGTTCTCCAGACCCAGTTCCTAGACAGGCATTAAGAGACCTCAAATGAGTCAGTGTCACTCTATGGTTTAACCTAAAACCAACCCCTTAGGGCACCCCTATCAAATGTAAGAGAAATTGAAGGTTTTAAAGGCTATTAATTCCAGTGACTCCACATTAGAAGAGCACAAAGTTATTTGTCACAGGTCTTTTTGTCATCACGTTATTGTGCTAAAATGTGAAGGATTCAGTATTCCTGAAATTCCTTTTTCCACCTACTTAAGCATGAAGGTCTTTTGTTGATGCACTTGTAATGCTAAACTGTGATACTTAGCAGCTACTGGCTCTTATTTTCCGAACTCCTTTTTTATTTTTCTCCTCACTGAGTTCTTCTCATATCTACATTTCATGAAAAGTAGCAAAAACCTCCTTAGAAAACAAGGTTTGGGCTGAAAGGAATCCTGCATAAACAAGTAAGTGATCTCTCTGCCCTTAGACAGGCAGCATTACACCATGCAGCAGAGGCATTGAATCAGCTGAATATACTGCAAGGTGTAAACTTCTTTTACCATACTTGTTATCTGGAGCTGTTTTATTTCTAATGCAATGTATGTTTTGTTCCGTGTTGCTTACCTTGAAGTTGCTGAGGCTCAGGAATAATCGTGTTGTCTCAGAAATCTCTGATCCAGTGTGTGCATGGAAAGGTGTCTCTGATAGTTGGATGTCTGGCAGCAGCTGATTCAAAGTGTCTGGCAGCCAAATGTGAGCAGCTCAGGTTTTACTGGAAGTGGTGACAGTTACATGACTTCAAACTCTTGCCAGGGTCTGAATTTGTACATTTCAAATTCACTTCACACACATTCGGTTGACAAAAAATTGTCCAACCATCAGATTGCCACACTGGCAGACATTCTGGCTTCACGCCCTGTCTGATAAAAATCCAGTCCCGGTGGCTAAACATTCCTGCAAGATATTTGCAAACATATTCATGGGATACTGAAACTCGTATAAAATGTTTTTAAACCTATTGTTGGAACATGCCAGCCTTTGGTTTTTATTTATTTATTTATTTATTTTTTAAATTAGCTTCCCTGCATTGTAGCAAAGATACACAGATTTAGTGTGCTCATTTGAGCAAGGGCCTGTGTATATCTGTGCATATGTGCAAAGTAAAGTGTGTACAATTGCTTGGCTTCAAGGAGTTAGTCAATATTTTAACCTTTGTCAGGATGCTCTGAAATCAATTGAAAACATCAATCTTGTGTGTTTATACAAAAAGCAATTTTATTTATTTGAAAAGAGTCTGGGGGAAATCCTGCACCTCTGAACATAGCAGTAAAACCCAGTTAGAGCACAGGATCTATCAATGGTTGTTCCAAGCCACACCAGAGGTCCATCTGTCACAGTGCCTGATGGTAGCCAAAACGAGAGGCCTGCAAAAGGGATTAAGATGGGAACAAGTGTATTTGATACTTCCCTGTATACTCTCCTACCAACCAGTAATCTGTGGCTCAGAGACAAGATTTACTTTAGAGATTTCAGTGAGCTTGCCCAGCTGCTTCCTGAACCTACTTATAGTGAGGGCTGTAGGGCAAGGTTTTGTCAGTTACAACCCACAGACTGAGTGGTATCACTCTGTTTCATCTGTTTTGAAGGTATCAATTTCATGCTAGTTTCATTTGATGTTTGGTTCTAGAACAGCTAGCTGCACCTATCCTAGTAAGTTCAGCTATTTCAACTTGAAGTCCTTTAGAACTGATGATATGTGACTATTGAATTGATCAATCCTCCTCTACTACTTATGGTTTTACAGACTTATGGCATATCATACTCTCTTTTCCACTGCTGTACAGAAGTTGTTTCATACCTTTGAATGCTATCAGCCTTTCTAATAATTCCTAATTTTCACTTTTTTTTTTTTTTTCCCTTACCACCAACCACTATTGAACACTAAGGTGAGTTTGTCCTGGGTCTGTAAGACCAGGATCTCATAACTCTGTAATTATTTTCCATCTCTGAGCTCATTCTGTCATACATAAAGTTAGAACCTTTTCCCCCTCCCATGATCCTCCCTTTAAAATTACATATACTGAATTTTACTATTTCCTTGCCTTGTCATGTGGTCCTTCTGGATTTATCCTAGTAAATGAATCAGGGCAACAAAAAGCTTTCAAACAGTGTGCCCCTGAGATTAGCATCTGTGCTGGAAATCATAATAGATCCAGTGTGATCACTTGCCACTGAAGGTGGTTAGCATTGCTTACAAAAATAAGACTAAACTCTTTTCCTACTAAAAAAAAAAAAAAAGAAAAAAAAATAAGGGAGAAAAAGAGGCTGGCCTTCTTCTTCCTGTCCTTCTCCTTGCTATCTTCACAGCCTAGGTTTTCTGGTTTATATTAGAAAGCATCCAGGTTCAATTGCCTTCCCTCCCAAACAGTAACCAGGCTTTATATAAAAGAGTGTCAGGGAGCACTGCACAGTGCTGACAAATGACAAAGCAGGAAAGCATGAGCCAGATCCTGAGGCCATGAGAGCCCTAAATTAGGGCACTGTTTGACTTTTAGCATGTCAGAAAATGGTTTCTGCCAACTGATACAACTAGTACCCTCCAAACTAAGGCCCATTTAAGGTTTGGAGATGGTTTGTGCTGGTTGAGAAAGCTCTAGTTTTGGCTCACTCCATCCCACATAGTTTTCCAACAGTATATAATAGAGACATTTTGCTCTGCAACATCCATACCTACCTTTAAGCCAAATGCAAATGTACAATCAGTATGGACTTTTTTTGCTACAGAAATGCCACTCTGATAAGGTAGTTCTGCCCTCACATTTTTTATTCCCTTTGAACATAAATACAAAAAAGAAAGAAGCCCAATTCATACTTTTTAAGGTAGCTATAAGATGATATAAAGCCAGTTGAAAGTATTGTATAATGTGGGTACTACCAGCCTGTACCATTTGGGTTAGGGCTGGAAAAAATACCTCACTCTGTTTTATTTAGGAGTATTATAATATCCATGCAGCACTTATTCTCCACAGTAAATCTAGAATACCTAATTTTGTGAGTGATCTTAGCTCTTTCATCCTTTTTTCCACATTGTTTATTAATATTTTAAAGAGTCCAGGCAACTGTGCAAATTCCTGTGGGAAACAACTCATGGCTGCTTCTTACCAGGAAAGTTGACTATTTACTCCCAGATTGTTTTCTTCATTTCTACCAGTTGTTTATATAGGTGAGGACTTTCCCTGCTATGCTGTGTGAGTCTGGGCTCCTAAACAACCTTTGGCAAAGGACTGTGACACATATCTTTTGGAAATTGCACTAGATTGTTTTCTACTTGCTTTAGGATGCCCTCAGTGGATTCCCGTGGATTTTATCATCATGACAAGTGACATAAAGGTTTCTTCATAAAAGAGACTCTTCTGTTTCTCAGCATGTCATATGTTCCTATAATTGCTCTGTACTCATATGTACTCAGTGAATATGCTAGATCTTTTACTGGTCTATAGTTTTCAGGTTTTCCCTGTAACTTCTTAAGACTGATGTCATATTAGCTACTACCCATGACTTCTGATAACAAGACAGCTTTAAATGAGAATTGAAGTGCAGTGGTAAATTGTTCAGCTATTGGAACTTGAATTCCTTTAGAACTGATGATATGTAACTATTCAATCAATCCATTTGATTCATAACCTCTTTTGTTGATAAAATCAGCAGATTGCTTGATCTAAGACAGAACTTCTGAGTAAAAAGTGGTATGAAATGCAAACTTCCTTGGATTCCTTTACACTGCAGTGCAGATGCAGAAAATTCCTTAACTGTTTTTTGCTCTGGACTTTTCTTCATTGTGCACTCCTTGATTCTGTTGCCACTCTGGACTCTGCCTTTTGTTAAGGAAAGGAAACTTAGCAGGAGAATTCCATGTTCCAAGGCCAAGTTGTACCAACTGCCTGACATCCAGCTTGCTTGGGGCCCTAGGGAATGCTAGTCCTCAACACAAGAGTTTGGGGCAAATATAAACAGAGTCAAAGAATGAACAAGGAGTTAAAGAGTAGAGACTACAGTAGTCTAGTGTTTGACCTTGTTCCCTGCTGTCAGTCTCATTGATTGAAATAGATGTAGGCGCAGGCTCTCCAGCAACCTTCGTGTTCTGATGTGCTGGAAAAGGGATTTATTGGAAGACTTAATGCCTTTTTTCAAGTTCAACCTCCAGCTTTTTTCAAGGTGATGTGCGATTTTTTTTTGCCCATGTTTCCTGGAGAGGCCTGTTCTCCCAGAAGTTCATCTTCTGCCTCCATTAGTGGCAGTGCTTTGAGATGTTTAGCTCAGTGTCTCCTGACATTCCTTTTATGGTTGTGCTGCTCAAGGCTTGAGGGAAGCAGCTGGTCAGACTTTGGATTTAAAATGATAGGAGAAAGGAGGCTTTCTCATTTTCCCTGAGTTAGCTCAATCACAAGTTTCTGTCTGGCTCTGGACAGTCACATCTACTGTTTCAGCACTTTTAGTACATGAGTGGTTTCTTACACTTAGCTTAAATGCCTAGCACTCTCAGTGGCTTTAATGATATCTCTGATTGTCTGCAGTTCAAAGACAGTCTTGCTAGCAGCCATTAACACCTTGCAGTACCTAGAAGGATAGCTCAGTAATAACTATGAAAACGTTGAAAATTGGAAAGTGTTACAGAAACAGTTGTACATTATTGTCACCTGTCCCTGTTTACTCTTATTTCTGCTGGCATTGAAGGTTTTCTTCTAACTGTTATTTCTGCTGGCATTGAGGGCTTTCTTCTAGTGGCTTGACATGTGTTGATATGTATTCTGGTTTCAGTTTCATAGAGCATTAACATTATTTTATTACAAAATTGGTTAAAAATATTTTACAGAGAAAAAGAAAACATTAATTTTAAACCTTAAGTTTCTAAGGTCTTTTCCCTGCGATAGATTGTCATGAAGGTGTTCATGCAACACATGAACTTGGCGCCTTTAACATGGAGAAGACAGAAGTGTAGGACCTTTTGTATTTGCACATGAAGAAGGAAGATTCAAAAAGCAGCTAATTGACGGCCATCATAATTCCACACTGGGCTCCAGGACACCACAGTTTAATACATGATCATGACTTAAATCACTGCTTACAACATCAAATTTCAACTTTGTCTTATTCTGCATTGGTTGAAACAATGCGTGGGTCAAAGTACACCTTTATTTTATATGCAAATGAAGAATTTCTGTAAAAATATCTCCTCTGTGAAAGGGATCACTACCTACATCTTCTATTGAGCTTAATAGAGGCATAAACTGTGACCATTGAGGTTTTTAGGTATATAATTAACTGACTAGCTTCTGGCACATACAGCTGAATATATCACACAGAGCAGAAGGTGTTGAACTACTGATTACCCTACTGGTTGTATCAGACATATTAAGTCACAGTTGCTGGTTTGTTGGGGTTTTATTATAGATACCTTATTCAAAGCCTATCAAGTCACTAGAACTGTAACTCCACTGACATCATTGATTGCGGTGTAGGACAGTGGTGTGCTTACATCACATTAAATCCCTTTTCAAACTGAGCTGGGAAATACACAATAAGGATTTCAATCCTCATTGAAAAATTGCAAGAAAGAAACTTATCCTAGCAATTCCCTTAAAAAACTTTATGAAACGCAAATGAAGCCAAAATACTTACAGTTCCCAAATGTGTGCTTAGATAGGTATGTACACATTTAGATGTATGTATGAACTTATCACCTTGACCTGCAAAAGAACAGAGAAAGAGACAGCATAAGAATTCAATAAATATAAAAAGAAAATCTAAGAGAGGTATCTGCAGAAGAATTAAGCATTTTCTTTATGAAGGAGAATTAACTCTGAGCTGATTTTCTGAAAGGTCAGGTATTTTTACATGGTTATCTTGCTAAGGAATGAAGAGTCAGAAATAAAATGTACTTAAAGCACTTTTTTACTGAATGTTATACATTCTCAAACAGTATTCCTTAAAACAAATGGTTAGCAATGGCATGAACAGGTTTTTGGTAACTTAAAGAAAAAAAAAATTGGTAACTGAAAATCAAGGAGTAAAACAAATATTCACCTATTTTAGCTGAAACTGCTTAAGTGGAAACTACTCTGGGAGGATTCACATACCACATTTGACTCATGAAATTAATTACTTACTTGTGAATGTATATAGGAAGATGAAATGCTTCCCTCAGGACTCAGACATTAAGTCTTCTTTCTCCCTTCTGAATATATTATTTGCATTATGTTTTCTAGCTTTTCCTAGTCACAGCTGACTTCTTCTTCATGCCGGTTTCTGTCACTAAGCCACACTGAGTTGTACATATTTGAACACAAATGTATGCACTAATCCTGTGGAATGAATGGAATAACTACTCCTCTACTCACTGGGAGTAAGGGAGGCAGACCAGGATTTCATATAAATGAGCTCTTCACACGAAGCAGCAGCAAACAGCAAGAGGATGTGCATCTGGCACCTCATCATCACGAATGTTGCATCCAGCTTTTGTGATCTTGCCATTAGAAGTCTATGCAGATGGATTGTAAAGCTATAGCATGCACTGTGGCAGAGTATAGGTACCCACATGAGACAACATATTAAAGCATAGAATTATTTGCAGCTTTATTTACCGGAAGCTAGGAAGAAATGAGTTCATAGCAGCAATCAGAGATAAAAGAAATTATGCTGAGATTGTCTTGTGAAACACATATTTCACTCATAGATCCAGAGCCCACTCCTTTCCCACTTTGTATTTCATCTTGCAAGTAATTGTTTTGCAAGTGTAAATGCAATTTTAGGAAAACATGCTTTTTTGTTGAATGTTAGAAATTTAATTTTAGTTGTCTCTTAAAGAGCTTGAGCAGCTGAAAAAATAAGACAGAAGCTCCAAAGCAACATGGCCATTTGTACACAGATGGCAGTTTGAGAACCTTTGATACACTGAATGCCTGGCTGCTGCACCTGTTTACCTTATCCTTTACTACAAAATCAAGGGTTATCTCTTTAGGGTAGGTACTGTGTCATCTGGGAACAAAATCAGGAAGATGCATTATGTTTGTTTATTAACTTTCTTTCAGCTTAGGTCACTTTTGGATGCAGGACCTTTCACTAGATGAGGTATTGACAGTGCAGTATGAAATGCTCTATGAAAATTGTCAACATAATGCCAGTTTCTGTCCTGCAAGATGATGCCAGGATACATTTGAGGAGCACACGTTTCCATTCTGCCATTTACTTTAGATTGCCAAAGATAAAAGGTTTCAGACAACAGAAGACTTTAGCAGTGTCAAGAATAATTCATTACCCAGCACTATGACATTCACTAATGAATATGAGGAATTTAGCATCGCGTCTTGCTAACATCTCTGTTGCAGACATTGTTTTCAACTTTTGAAAACATTGTTCACATGCATAAAGCAATTACTGAGCCATACCATTGATTGTGTATCTGTCTTTATTTTTTATGAGCCTTCCAATATAACTCTGTGATGCCTATTAGCTAAATTTGCTGAGCGGTGCCCTTCTTTCCTTGTTTTGGTTTTTTGATTTGCTTGTTTTCTTCCCTGAATAATCAGCTCCTGGTTAGTGTGGAGGCTGTGTTGATGTCTGTATGGAACAAATAATCTTCAACTTGTTCCAGCTATGCATTTGGTTCAGTAAACAAGCAAGCAAAAGTATAAGCTTGTAACCCTGTGGAGTAGCCCACAGGTTCAGCTGTTTGTGCTCCGGGGCTTGGGTTTGTGAAGCGCAGCTGTGTGACCTTGGCTCAGATTTACAGAGAAAAAATGTTGTGCTGTGAAAAAAATACATACACTAAAGCCACTCAAAATATGAAAAATAAAAAGAGAGAGAAGTGAAATTGTTGTGCTAGTAGTTGTAAGTCAAGGACTCAGAAGAATACTGACCTGAAAAGGTTTGAAACTCTGAGAGGAAATGTAGTGAGGTGGAAGATTACATCAGCAGGACTGAGGATCTGCCTGTTCTGCTGGGCTATAGGGTCTTATTCTTCCCCATGCTACCAAATGGCTTGAAGAGACTCACCTGGTAACTTGTGGTAGAGGTGGCAAATATATGACTGATCTCTCCTGGCTGGATTCTATTAACCAATAGTTATTGGTTAGCTCATTGAACTGTGTATATTTTTGCCTTCAAGTTCCTAATCATGCCCAAAGAAATGCAAAGCAACAAAGACAAGGTTGCAGTGGACACCCTGTTGAGGTAGAAAAGGGGCATCCTGAGATATGACAAGGTTAAATAAGGTGAGGACAGGTAAGACATGATGAGGCATTTCTAGGCATCTATGCCAGTGAGCATTCCTATTTTTACCTAAAGATTTTGTTGAATGTAAAATGTGTGATCAGTTGAGGAAGCTAAACTTTGAATTATTCTACTTCACCTTACTTTTCACCCCTGTTTTTTATGGAAATTTCCCTAATGCTCTCTGCTAAGCTACATACACACAGTGTTGATATGGAGACTGTGCTTTGCACAGTTTGGAGGGATATTATACAAAAGAGAGAGAAATAGGGACTGTATTCAGGTGGAAGCATAATGTTCAAGTATCCTAACTCTTTGTGCACTGGCTGTGTCAGGATCCAAGGTCTGGCAGCCATGGTTGGCAGTCATTCTGAATCACTCATTGCTTGCTTGAACTTAGATGCCAGAGCAGCCTCCTAAATGATTTTTACACCTATCTGTGTCATTCAGATAAACTCACTCCTGTTCCAGTACAATAAAGGAAACATAGAAGCTTTCCAAGAAAAATCACAGTTCAATAGTGTCTTTTAAGCACATTTATTTTTCATTTTGTTGAGAACTTCCCACTTGGAAAAGGTATCATGAAGTCTGTTGTTTTCTAAATAGGGATATACTGTGTGGAGGTAGAAAGAATCAGTTTGTTCCATTTCTTTTCCAAAATGACTAGTAATATATATTACGGAGACTGTTTTCAAAGTAAAGAGAATTCCTTAAATCAATAAATGTAAGTGGTTTGTTAAGAAAGTATATGATCCTCATTGACAGCAGAGATTTGTGGCTTCCCATTGGAGAACAGATGGGGTTTATGTCTGAGTTCACTCAGCTAATGAGTATGTGGAGAAAAGGCTTTTGAAAGAAAGAAATGATCTTCAGAGAGTGTTTTTGGAGGATATTTACTATTATAGCAGAAGTCTCTGAAATGGCATTTGTGTCAGCTAAGGGGGATAAAATGTGTCACGTTTGTGATAATTTAAAGCATGTATCACTAACGAAGATAAAGAGAGCAATGTATTTAAAGCTTAATGATACAGCAATAGCAATTGCCCTGCGATAATGAACAGTGGAGATTATCAGGCAAAGCCTAATGAGTGCTTTGCTTATAACAAGCTTTTTATAAACAAATACTGGTTGAGTCCTCTTTCAGAATTAGTGCTGATATGAAAGTGAAATGATTTAATTAAAATATGCAAGATAAATAAGAACTTAGGCAAGGATACTGCCAGACTAAAATAGTCTGGCAAGGGTTTGCTGAAAATAAGCCTTCCAAAATCACCAGGCAGAATAGAGTATGTATCTGGTTTGACCCACAAAGTAGCTTTAGCACTTGGGGGACAGACTGTGGCTCTACCTACAGCTCAGCCCATCCTATATGTGGGAGAAGACGCTTTTACTTTCTTCCTCTGGGCTCCCACAGTTTGGAGATATACATCTCCCAGGAAAAGTGTTGACTGTTTTCCCTTTTGGTTGTCAAGGGGAGAGGTGAGAAATCAGAGCTGATAGTGGCACCCATTATGGAGATTTTGCTGCAGCCAATGTAGCACTGGCCAGAGTGAGGTTTTTTCCCTGACGTGATTATTTTCAGTGTCTGAATTCAGGGACTGGAAGGGAGGAGGGGAAATTTCACTGCAAGGCTTTTCTGCCATTCACAGGGATTCCTTGCGCCATTCATCAGCTTAGGGACTGACCCGGTCAAGAATGAATCTGAAGTAAAATTGTAGTCCTGGGGACTGTTTTATTAATGGCTTAAAACCATGTATTCAAAAGCTCATAGGTTTCAGAACACTGTGTGGAACATTAGGAAAAGGTGCACAAAGAGCTCAAACTGCAATATCTCCTTTCTTTGATAACCAATGTTACTGAATCATAAAATCACACAAAAAATGAGGTTGACAGGTACCTCTGGAGGTCACGTAGTCCAGTCCTCCTGCTCAAGTGGTGTGAGCTACAACAGCCCAGGATAGGTCAAGTTTTGACTGTTTCCATAGATGGAGATGTCACAACCTCACTGGGAAGTCTGTTACAGTACTTGGTCTTGCTCACAGCAGAAATGTTTTTTTCTGATGTTCAGGTGGAACCTCCTGTGTTTTATTTTTTTCCTGTTGTCACTTGACCTGCAATTGGACACCACTGAGAAGAGCCTGGCTTTGTCCTCCCAGTTCTCTCAGCCTCTCCTTTTATCAGAGGTGCTCCAGAGTCCCTTATTCACCTTCTGGTGGTTTGCTGGACTCTTTCGGGTGTGTCCATGTTTCTCTTACAGTGGGGAGCCCAGAAATAGGTCTGGAATTTCAAGTGTGGCCTCAGTGGAACTGAATGGACTGAAAGGATTACCTTCCTTGATCTTTTGGCAGTGCTCTTCCTCATGCAGCTCAGTATGCTATTGCCTGTCTTTGCTGCCAACAGGTATTGATGACACATTCAACTTGACCACCAGGATGCCAATTCCTTCTCTGGAGAGCTTCTTTCCAGCCTGTTGTTCACCATCATATGCTGGTGCCTGGGTTTATTCATCGAGGATTTGGCATTTCGCTTTGTTGAACTCTATGAGGTTCCTGTTTGCCCATTTCTCCAGCCTAGGGAGGTCTTTTCAAATGGCAGCCCAACCAAGTCTGATGTATCATCCCAGTACCACGTTGTCTGCAGACAGGCTGAGTGAATGCTTGATGTCATTAATGAAGAAGTTAAACACAACTTGACCCACAGCTGACCCATGGGGTACACCATTACTGACTAACCCCTGACCAGACTTCGTTCCACTGTTCACAACCTACTTAACCTGGCTGTTAAGTCAGGTTTTGATCCACATCACTGTCTACCTACCTAACCTGTACTGCATCCACTTTTCTACGAGTGTGTTACAGGAGACAGCATCAAAAACCTTTCTGAAGTCAAGATAAATAACTTCCATTGCTTTTCTCTAACCAGCCAAGCTAGTAACATCACTGTAGAAGGCTATTGGGCTGGACACATTGATAAATCCATGATGACTGCTCCTGAGCACCTCCTTGTCCTTCACGTGTCTGGAAATGGCTTCCAGAATTAGTGGCTGCATCACCTGTTCGTGTATTAATATGCATCGACATCTGCTGCTATGTTCAGACTTTGGTTGGAGCTGCAAGCAGAAGTTTGTTTTGAAGGTGGATGTCATCTGTGTGAATATAAGATAATTAATATAATAATTTTTAGAACCCCAATTACTTTTTGCATTGCTAATGGCTAGTTTTGGCTGTCAGAGCAGGGCTTCAGTGAAGAGGTGCCTTCATGAACATGTGAGAAATATGGTTCTAAATATCCATTGATATTCTATTGCCTAAAAATGTTTAAGATAACCTTTCCTTTCTTTTTTCTTTCTTTTTTTTCTGAGCTTATATGTAACCTCATTACTGTGAAAGAACACTAGGTAGAAACATTTAGAATTTGTGGTCAGATATAAAAATCAGTTCTATACATCTGGGCTTGTAAGACATATACAAAATGATGTCATAAGCTTTGAGGAAAAGGCAATCTTGTTTTCAGTGGCAAATCCATTTTATGTTAAAATTGGGACCGGATTATGGTACACTGGGGTCAGAGACTGGTATACATAGCAAGATTATAAAGAAAGTAGAGCCTGTGTATTCTGCCCATGGTAAAATGCACATGCCTCTTTCTGTCTCTGTCATTTTGAGAAGAGACACAAAATGTCATATTAGTCCTACAGAATTTTGTGAGAGTGAGTGTCAGTTAGCAGGTGATTTAATGAAATGGAAAGGAGTGGAGCACTGGAGGACAACACAGAAGGAGTAAAATACCCATTCAGCCTGTTGTTTGCTCCCTTCCCTGTAGTTCCAGAGGTCTGACTGCATTGTCTGGTATTTCCTACAGTTTAAGCCACTAAACAATTTAATTTCTTTTGACAGCTGTCTTAAACAAAGGGTCATTAGCATGTCCGCTGATCTCAGGACGACCTGTGATAGCCTAGAGATCCTGGCTACTCGCCATCAGCAGCCTTGAGCATGAAAACACACACAAAAAATAGAGAGCTTCAGTGAAAAAAATGCTTCAATGGAAATGTGAAAGAGAGATTTCTAGGAAGGAAAGCCTTCCAAACTGTAGGGGCAGTGGCTTCAGGAGAAAGGAGGAAAAACTTTGATTTCAAAATCCTTTGTGTATTTCTTTAGTACTCTGTGGGGCATGTGCAACCATGTGAGGAGTCCAGAGTACATTCCGAATAGAGATGGAGAAAAAAAGAGAAAAGCTTTTTTAAAATAAGCCCAAACATACTTGGATACACAAGTATATATATGTGTACATATATATATACACAGATATATAGATATAGATATAGATAGATATAGATATAGATAGATATAGATATAGATAGATATAGATATAGATAGATATAGATATAGATAGATATAGATATAGATAGATATAGATATAGATAGATATAGATATAGATAGATATAGATATAGATAGATATAGATATAGATAGATATAGATATAGATAGATATAGATATAGATAGATATAGATATAGATACAAATATAGATAAATATATGACAAATGACAAAATGTTTACTGAGCTTTATTGGGTCAAGTCTACTAATTATGCTACATGTGCATTGATATGTTAGGAGGGGGAAAGAAAACACTAAGAGCACTTTATAGCTCTGAGAGAGAGCTGTTCTGACACATTACCAAGAGTCATTACTGGCAGCTGCACATGGGTAAGAGAGAGTTTTTTACCACTGAAATAAGCCTTCTGTGAAGAGGGTGACAGCCACTTGCAGTGACTCCTTCCCCCTCCCACAGGGTGCTCTGCTGGGATCTTCAAGGCCAAAGAAGGTGGTTACTGCTTTTTTCTGAAATGGATTCCTACTCAATACAGTTATGTTTCTTCTACTCTGGAAGTCCTCTGACAACCATTTTGGTATTGCTGGAGTAAATAAAACACTGTGTAGGTTTTCTGTGGTAGTGTGTGTTTGTTTCTTTTTTGCTGGTTTTGTTATTTTTTAGTGTGTGTGGGGTTTTTTTCCCCCACTCACTGGCTTGTGAGTATCTTTCATCTCTTTGTGCAGAAGGGATCAGTCTTCTAAAATAATTTGCAAATAATAAAAAAAGGAAGAGTAAGCTTAGCCAACAGTGCATGTGACTTTTTGTGCATGAATTGCTGCTAGTCATGCACACCCTGAAACTCAGGTCAGATTTAAGATATTCTTGGTACCAGAAAAGGAGTTATGCTGGAAAAACAAGGCAGACATATGGAAAAGTGATAGTTTCACAAAGAAACTGCATTTTCTTTATGGTCTTTTGAAAGCCATGGAGCCCTTTCAGAATAATAAATTAAGTGTATGTTGTGCACACTAGATTTTTTATAAAGGCATGATGTGCTCCTCTTTTTCTTATTTGTTATACTCATCAAGGTACACTATAGAACCCCTAGCATAACCCTACTGATGAATAAAACTTTGGAAATAGAAAGATTTTTGTAGGGAAAAAATAAAGGCTAAGAGAGCTTAAGTACATGTAGAAAATTTATGAAAAAGCAAATTTTTGCATCCATTAATGCCAGAATTTACACAAAATTCCAGGCACTCAGTCCTAAACTTAACCTAAGAAACAAGTAACAGTAGAATATTTGAACAGACTGCTTCTCTAACAACTTGAATCTGGCAAAGCAAAAGATGCCAGTGAGTTGTTTGCAATCCAGTTGTTGGACAATTTTTTTTCCCTGAATTTATTCAGTGAAATGGAAATGATGGCTAGATTCAAGATCAGTGGATAGGCAGTGAGAAGGAATGCGAAAAAAAAGAAATTTGTAAAATAAATTGCTTGCTATAAGTTTCTTCTTTAGCTCCAATTACAATAAACACAAAGGAAAACCGAGGCCTATAAGCCATCTGTGTGTGCATAACCTCAAGGCTGGCAATGACAAGCTAAGTTAACAAACAAAAATCTGCCAAGGGGGGTTAACAACTGCTGACAGTGTGGTGAATGCTAAGGCAGGTGATACTCATCAGATATGGCAACAGCAGAAAGTATTGAAAATTTAAGTTTTCAGGCTCAGAGTGCCAAGGGAAAAAAAAAAAAAAGGTCAATGGAAGCTTCCTTTTGTTTAGTCAAAGCCAGGCATATTTTAGAGCAAAATAATGGCAGTGAGCTTTTCAAAATTTTAAGTAACTATTTAAGGGTTGTTATTTTATGGCAAAAACTCTGCTAAGAGTACAAGGAATCAATTGCTTCCAGAGATTATCTGTGGCTGGACCAAATATGTTCTCTCTTCATGTTTCAGGGTGGACCAGGCACTGTGGCTTACTGGCTTAAAGCAGTGGTGTTCCAGCCTCAGGATCTAGATTTCATTTTCCCTGGGATGTCACAGTACCAGTGATATATATTTCAGTTAAAACCTCCCAATACCTCCAAAGTCACCTGCAGCTCACCACCACCCCACTGGTGATTAGTCCCTTCTTTCTAGGAAAAGAACACTGTACTTCTCTCGCACCACAAATCTCACCATTTGTGCTTTATATATATATGTTTTGTAGTAGAAAAGGCTGAAGATAGCACATGATTTTTTTTCTAACCAGGGTTAATTTTCCATGTTAGTTTTTAATTTTTTCCATCTTTTTATCTTCAATTGCAAGTGACTCAAACAAAAGAGTCCCTCCTGGTACATATGTATGCAAGTAGATTCTTGGTTAAGAGCTCTTTATACAGCTGTTGTACAAACAGGAAAATACACAAAAGCAGGGCATTGAAAATAATTAGTGTGGTCTTGTTGAGTGACTTGGAGAGCAAAAGATAACGTGAGTCACAGTTAGCTTTTATCCCTGTATTCTCCATTTTATTGTTTTGCTTGGGTGTCTCCAGTTTGTGTTAAGTATGAAGTTTTTAGGTGTTCCACATGGACATTTTGATGTTTCATCAAACAATATAAATGACAAAAGAGGACAGAAATAATAATGAATATTACCGCCTTTATGTTAAAAGGAAAATAGATGACAGCTGGAAAACCTGGGAACAGTATTCTCAAATCCATCAGAGTAGGAATACCCCAAAGGAAAAAAAGTTGTGAAAACATTTTGTCCCCAGAAAACCCCACCAGTGAGTATGCTAGATGTGGCAAAACTGCTGTCATATAGCCACAGCTTAAGACAATTCTGTGCAGGTAAATGCATAATTGAATGAGTGATTTGTCTTTCCTATGGGGAAAATAATAATTTTTCAGGGAGATTGCTCTAAAGGTTACACATACATTGACAATATTGATGCAGAAAGCATAGTGTCTTTATCCATATAAAGATGTGTTTGAGGAATCGGGCTCTACAAAAGGCATCAAATTAAAGTTCCTCAGCTTGTGAAGTGTTCACCTCTCAGACACCATTAGTATTAAGGGAGCAGATTAAACACAATTTAGATCACATTGAAAGACTAAAGTCAATTTAGCAGGTATATAACCATGCATGATAATGGTCTCTAAATCTACAGCAACAAGGTGAGGATATGCTTGGATATGCAGGATAAAATGTGAAGCTAAAATAATTTCCTTTGAGGACTATAAAAGAAGCAATGACGAGGAGACAAATTTTAGATGCTAGTTTGTTTAAGTATGTAAATTCAATGGACTGATCTAGAAGGGAAATAAATCTGATAACAGTTTCATATATATATGGTCTGCAGGGTATTGTGAACTTGACCTTTGTTGGAGTAAATGGGTTCTTAGCTGAATGGTGTAGTATTTCATTATTATTTGCATGATAGCAGCATGCAGATACAATATGGGGATCACATGAAAATCTTTTTCAAAAAAGCATGTGATCTTCCACCCTCTTCCCCACACAAAATTGGAAACTAAGTTGGTTTTTTTTTTTGTTTGGTGGGAGGTTTGTGAGTCTGTGTGGTGGTTTCCTAATTTTTTTTTTAATTATTTGTTTGTTTTTCTTTTGTTTCTCTGTTGGTAGTTTCTTATCTGCTGCCCATTATGTGCAAGAGTGCATAGGAGACTCACAGGGGAGAGGAAGCTTTAAACTGCAGGGAAGTCACATTGTAGATTAGAAGGTGTATTGATCTTGGCAACATATGGTTCTATGTTCCAAAGAACATAGAAAACATGAAGAATCAAATTCATAAAGACTTCACATTTACATAGTGCTGGGATAGCAGGTGGGCTTAGAAAAACAAACAAGCAATGCAGCTGCCTATGGAAGTTTTGTTTGAATAAGTATCCAAATTTATTTGTATGGCATAGCCTGACAGTTTGCTCTTACAGGCATAAGAAAATATGTGACTAAGCACTTAATGTTCAGTCTAATCTGACTAATGAAGATGCTTAACTTTTGCCTGAAGCTTAGGTAGGGCGCTGGGGCAGAGCCCTAAGAAGAGGAGAAAAGGACACATTCAAGCAAAAATGAATCTATGATTTCACATCTTTCCTTTCCAAAAGATCTAAAATACAGAAAAAAGGTAAATATGTAAGTAAGCTGTCCTTGCATGTAGTTACTGACGCGATTGCTTTTGCCTGTGTATTGACTTTGCCACCCTGTTCACTGGGAGCTCCTGCCATGAAGTGGAGTTCCACCAGCTCCGTCTATAGGCCTTTTAGCAACCCTAATGGATCAGCCATCAGGGAAATTTTCCCAAGTCAGCCTCACAGTCCAACTGCCTCCTTTCTCCGTGGTCCATGCTGCTGTCTACCTGGTACCGCCTCCAAAAAAGTCTGGACCAGTAAGTCCTTAGGCTCTGTCCAGCCCCCTAATGTCATGTCTTGTGACCCTGTTGCATTCTCCTCACCAACTTTTTTGTACTTAACAGGATGTGTAGTAACCAGATTCAAGGATTGCAAGAGCCTGCTGTGTGTCAGCTTTCTGAGCCCACAAAAATGCAGCATTTTGAGATTCCTCATTGACATAACGGGTCAATATTACCTGCTATTGAGAGTTAATGGAAGTTTTCTTTTGCTCATTTCTGAAAGAGGGCAATTTGAAAATAGCATAAAAACTGGAGAGTATTTTTTCATAGGCTAAAAAAAGAAAAAGCCATGGTCAGAAATTAATTGTGATCCTCTTTTGGGAGGGCCTATAAAATAATAGGGTTGGACTAATGCTCACCTGGAATAAAACTCCTGTTGCTAGCTTCAGTGAAAGAATTAAAACACAGCTCTAAGTCCGTATGAGCATTCCAGTATAGCTGCATTGCTCTAGTTTTTATGCTGTGCCAATATCCATGCTTTAATATGTGTTTTAACCTCCTGTGCAGTTGATATAAATCTTAACCCTTGCAAAAAGGGTGGAAAAGCTCCAATATTGTGAATTAACATCCTGATTCAGTTAGGTATATTATTCAGTATACTGCAGGCTTCTCTGGAAGTAGTAGTAGTTATGTTGTAGCAAATGGGATTTCTTGCAAGCACTAAATTAAAAATGTGCTTAAATACATTGCTGAATTTCAGTCTGAGTTTGCACATTGCACTCTTCCTAATAAACAGTGTTCCATTCTATGTCAGGGTGTTGCACGCCATAAGTAACCCATGGTTACATGCAGTAAACTGAGCAGAATGGCAAATGTAAAAACTATACAGAAGGCAGGGAGTTAATTAAGGCCTGTATCAGGTTTTTTATTTTGATCAGGACACAAAATTAAATATAGGTTACATGGCACATTAGTGTGTCTGTCAAAGGCGGTGGCTTTCACCAGGCAATTAAAGGGAGCAAAATAATCTAAATGAATTTTTAAATTGCTTCTTCCAGTCATTAAGCACAGTTATCACATCCATATTTTGTAAATGCAAAACACTGAAGTTCTCAAAAGTCTGTTCTCTGCAGTAGTTTTTATTGATGATCCATCTGAGCTTCATTTCCTAACTGAAAACCCTTGTCGGTCAATTTATTCCAACATAACACTATTTGGTTGGGTAGTTATTAATCCTGTAATTGTTCATGGCATGCCAGGAATAATTCAGCTAATTATTACAATATGTCTTACTTTGCTATGCTTCTATATGTCAAAGTGACTTCTACATATATTGGAAAAAATCAGTTTCCTAATTTAACTGAAGATATAAAAATTGATTATTAATTCCCTAAAAAATGGAAAATATAGATATTTTGGTTTTGGGTTTTTTTGTTTTTTTGCTTTTTTTTTTTTTTCCTTCCTCTGCCCCACACATAATCTCTACTGGTCAGGATACATTTTGACAAATATTCTGCTGCTAACTTTAATTGATCCATGAATAACACTGTGCAGCAAAACCTAAGAGTGCTGCCCTCACTCTGCATTAGTTTCAATTATAGGACAACTATAACAGAGCATGTTGGATCCTAATAGAAATGAACTTCATTTTTTCCAGTTCCTCTTAGATAAAAAAAACCCAAAGCTACTAGAAATGGTGAGATTAAGATGTTGGTTATCCTTGCAAAAAGAAAAATTGGTCCATACATAAGTAGTCTACTAATTACATGCTATAATGCATTTAAGATGCATATTTATGCATAAAATGCACTATATTTAATTCTCTACTGGTTAATTCCCGTTAAGAAAGTTCAGTTTGCTCATCTTTGGTTTTTTCACATTTGACAATATATCTGATGTCACTGAAGTCAATCTCCATTCTCTCCTTGGCCTACTAAAAGTAAAACCAGGCTCTTACGGACTAAAATGTATTTTTAGCTCACAATAAATGCAGGAAAATTGAAAGCACAGTGAGTATTACAGAATTTTCTGTTTTATAGTTCTCATTAGCACATTTCCATAGTACAAAATTCTAAAATTGTATTCTGTTGGGGCAAAGAAGATCCTGAGCTCCTAATTAATGAACGACTGTGTGTACACTGAGTAGAAAAGTATTTTACACAGTGGAGTTACATGCTGTGATATATTGAAGCAAGACAGGATATGTGAAAATGAGAACCACATAAAAAGTCAGTAACTTTTATTCTTGTGAGAATTGTCCCAGAACATTGTTCTCACTGTGAATTTCCTCCAAAAAGATGGCTCACTCAAGGCTTCATATGTTCTTTATGTTCCACACAGGGACTTATCCAGAGATGCAGTAAACAATTTTGAGAACTTTCTGAGTGGAGATGGATTTTTTTTTTTTGTCATGTATAACTGTAGCTAAAGGAAGAGGAAATGGAAAATGGTCTGAAAGAACAAATCACCTCAAATTAGAAATTGAAATCAATGGAAATAATCCTGTTATTGTGGCAACTGCTACTTTTAC
Source organism: Hylia prasina (assembly GCA_013397195.1). Lineage (NCBI taxonomy): Eukaryota > Metazoa > Chordata > Aves > Passeriformes > Sylviidae > Hylia > Hylia prasina. Next base: position 669,031 of record VYXD01012066.1, on the reverse strand, counting down.
TGACAATGGAGGTTTAATTGGGGGAACTCCAGAACTACAGTGATTAATCTGCATTATCCAGACAGTATCGGTGTTTATAGCAAACTACTCTGCTCCAAGGAAGGCATGTGACCTTCAGAATCAGGTCAGTTTCAGTGACCATATTTTTGTGGGGTAAATCTGCTAGTTTACAAAACCTCTTGGTTGAGTAATTTTTTTGAAAAAGCTTTGCAATTCACATTCATTTTTGACACACACAGACAGAGACAGCAACTTGAGATGTCGGTGGGATTTATCTGAATTGTGCAGATCCTCTGAGTTTCAAAAATTGTATGGTTTTAATCTAAGATTTTGTTACATTTTGTTACATTTTTAACTGATAGCTCCAAATATTGTCACATTGGGAACCACTGTCATGATATTTTGGTGTTTATTGTGAACAGGAACAAATACAGCAAAAACACACTAAGTTGTAAACAGAACAAAACAGAAAAGTCTAATGCTACAAACTGCAAAAGCCATTAGGAACGCAGCTCAAGAAATAGAGAGCCATGAGAGCAGTCTGCCTCTAACTGAGCATAATTCTGCATTAGACGTTTGAAACGCTGCACTGTCTAGACACTGTAAATGCAGTGGTAAAGTTACTTGTGTCTATTTTCCCTCTCTTACTCGTAATGGGACTACCTAATGCTTACTTTTCCACTTAGATAATTCTATTTTTATCTTTTCCTTTATCTCTCCTAATGAAGGATACTGTGCTCTAGCATAATGTTCAGGGATGGGGTGACGCAGATCTGCAAATGCGTTATCATCCTCAGCGTCATGTACCACAGATGCTCTTACTCATTGTGAGAACTTGTAAAGTGAGAAAGAGCACTCTTAGGAGCACTTTGAAAGGAAGCTGGCTAGAGAACAGGAGAAAGATATTCCATTCTCTTCTAGTCTTATTGATCCTTTCATACAGTTTTCACCTTTAAACTAAATAAAAAGGCTTAAATTTGTACATAGCTCATAAAACTATGACAAAAGTAGCTATCCTTCTAAACTGTTGAGCATTACATAATTTTTTGTTGGATATGAAGATACGTAGCTTCAAATAATATTTCAAAGTAATACTGCTAGTCAGGATAGAGAAACATCACAACAGACAATATACTATGTACAATCATATAATGATGTAACTTATGACTTGCTTTAATAACAGTTTAATAGTCAAAATTTTAAAAAATATTATAGAAAATTAAATGAATGCAAAGTAAATGTCTGAATAAAATGGTTAATGAAGGTACCAATTTTGTAGATACAGTAGAAATTAACTGAGAAAGTTAGAAATTGCTGTAAGTTTTCTTATGTGTTTCTTTGAAACTATGTTGCCATAAAAGAGTTCGGTTTAAACACAACCACATTTTCAATGTTCAAACCAAAGAGCAGTCAGGTCAAATAAGATACTTGTTAGAAGTACCTAATGTTATCCCTGTTTCAAATTGATCACGTTTCTACCATGAAAAATACTTTGTTATGAAAGCAAATTGAAAAGTAGGAGACAGTCCCTCTCATACTCTATTTGACTGGGATTCAGCATCCATTGGTTTCATTGTGCCAAATCAGAATCTTAAGGCTGTGACAGAGTGGACATGAAAATGTTCACATCTATAATTTCTGTTGCCAAATTCATGCTGCTCCCTAATGCAGCCAGTTCAAATCATTGTTTATGCAGTTACAGAAAAATAAGTGCATAACTATTTGCATATAGATTGTGTATCTGCCAAAGTGAAAAACTTGAAAGAATAAGCCTAGCAATTTCTTGTGTGCATATTGAGGGAGAGCCTTTCATTTAGAATACAGGCCTAAAAATTAGGTGGAGCACTGGTCGATTCTTTGTTTTGCCTTAAACTTTCTTTGTGACCTTGAATAAACAATTTAGGAGTCTTTTTCCACAGAGAAAATATGTGTGTGCAATCATAAATGTGCTGCTGCTCTTATTATGCCAAGTTTAAAACGTAAGGTCCTTCCTTTTCTATTTTTCTTATGTAAAACAAGGTTAACATCACCTAATTTGCTTTGTAATAACTAGGATGGCATTGTGTTGATTCATTAGTTTAACTTTTTGTGCAGTGCTTTGAAAACTGCACAGTTTTTTGACAGTTATATATAATTATCATCAAAAGCAGGTAATTTTTCTTCCTTGATCTATCCTGCTGCATATTTATGCCATTGTTTTTATCATAATATAAGGATGGCAAATGGATTTTTTTTTTTAATGTATCTGGAGCGGGCAAGGAACTTTTGGGGTATTCAGGGGAAGGGAAAATCACCCTGCTCCTGGACCAGGGTGCACATCATGCACTAGTTGGACATCTGAGCAAGGCCTGAGCAGGCACTTCTATCTACTGTTTTCCCCTGCCAGGTTTCTGTCCTATCTTATGAAGAAATATGACTGCATGGTACAAAGAAACCCATGGCAAACTTCAACAAATGCATTTATTTCAACAGTCCAGAAACCAACATTTTAAAACACATGATGGGGTTCATCAGCCCCATGGTTTAGGATGAATTTCTGGATAAAATACTCATAGCTATTTTTACAGGACCCTGATGAATAGTGGTGGACTGAGACTTAGGAGATGTGGGTTCTGTCTGGCAAAATATTTTCTATCCCTGGCTTTTGGTATTTTTAAAATGCACAAATACCAATGCAATTGGAGATCTGAATAACGAAAACTTCTATCAAATGATACTAATGTCATTGTTATTATGATGTTATTAATTGAATTATGGAAGAAGAGCCAGAAATTCTGAGAGCCAGTGGATCTGCTGGAGTTCCTGTACTCATCATTAGATGAGTCTCTGTACTGCAAAAGAAAAGTAAAACACACCAAAAACATACCCTGCACCATAAACAGTGGGTGCTGTGGGATAGGTTCTCCTGTTTTTCAAACTTAGGAGCTTGTACCAGAGGCACTGATATTGCTTGGAAAGGATGCTGGGTGTTAATATGAATAAATGTGAAAGATTCTGGCCTTTCATTGTTAGTGCATTTATTAAAACATGTTTTTCTAATATGAAAGAAAAATTCAGGTTCTCAGTTAGTGGGCTAGAAATACCTAAACTACAGTTTTCTGTGGCACTTGTGTTGACTTTATCTAACTTACATTATAAATGTTCCCATATTTTTTGTCCCTGAAAAGCTTCAGGCATCAACTCTGTTTGTGACCTAAGTGTAATCTCAAACTTGCTTTCAATTATTTCTAGCCCAAGAGGCCTGGACTATACAAACCCAGTTTGAAAACCTGAAAAAAACCCATGTTTTTATTTTTCCTGTTTGATACAAGTTATACATAAGAGCCATTTCAGAGCAAAACATTTGTCTCTAATATCTGGCAGTCTAGTATTTCAGTTTTTATGTACTAGCCCAGAAGCTTTGTTGAACTTGGAGATTATTGTTGTAATTACAATTTATAGCTTGCATTGCCACAATACCCTGGACAGTCCAGCTCCACTTCTGCTAGGTTCAGTAAAAGAAAAGCATAAAACAACACCCCCACAAAGATCCCAAACCCCGGCGTGATGATACACTGGTATGTTAATTTTTTTCCATATTCTACATATTACACAGACATTGAGCACTCCTTGGAAGAGAGTAAAACGTACAGTGATGATAGAGTACAAGCTTTTAAATAAGTATAAAATGGTATTTTTTTTCTGTACAGTGTCTGTGAAGCTTCCCTTTAATTTGATTGGCCTCCTTTTTCAAGTGAAATGTTGAGGTTTTCTCTGATTTTTTTACTGACTGATGTATAAAATAGGATATATTGTATTTCATAAAAGCTCTTTATGCTTGCCAAAATAGATTGTACAAAACCTAACAGTAAATAGAGATAGTTTAGTTCTGTCTTGGAGATAGAGCACTAAGAAATTGGGTCCATCACTGTCATTTTTCTCAGAGATTCTTCTCATTTGTCACAACACAGTAGTTATGAAAAATGAAACCATAAATTCAATTTGTAGCTAATCTTTGGAGTAATTCCAGTGTGAATAATGCAGCAATTTGGATGCACGGTCAGTCAATTCTGTCTCTGATTTATTAGGATTTAAGATTTTTTTTTTTCTTTCATTAATGATAATTACCCAAGAAGAGAAAATAATTTCTCAAAAATTATCTATCTTCACATCTGTGGCCTCAGTTTTGAGAAAGAATGCAATGCTTTTTAAACTTATTATTGTAGGGGGGGAAGGTTTTTACAAAAGATATATGAGGTATTTAAATTCTGAACTGTATCTCTTTACAGCACATGTGTGAACTGATCAGCACTAGTTTATGGCTGCTTTTATATGACTCCCATTAGAGCTAACATTTTGAATATCTCAGCATAAGGACACTGGGATTTGCTATTGATTTTCCACACTTCTTACACCTTGAAGATTGCATTAAAATCCAGCTCAAGTAAGAGTGACATTTTTTGTTCCTGTTTAAAAGTCAAATTTATTATCTAGGACTTTTTCTACTTATTAAATCCCCACTTTCTCTGATATATTATTTATGTATATTTTTTCTATAGCTTTCCTTCAGCTCTCAAGGTCTTCTCTTGATTTTAGCAGACAGTATCTCCAACACATGCATACAATAGATATTATCCATACTTTTGTGTCTGTTGCTAATGAGGGGTGTTGGGACAAGACCAGTGGGAAAACCAGCTCATTTAACATCGACTTTGAGCTTTAGTAAAAATTTTTAGATGTCTAGAGAAGTACTTTTGATGAAGAAAGAGCCTTTAAAAACCTCTAGCGGAAGACTCCAAGCTGGATATCTTAACTTAGAGTGCCTCAAATCTTCCTGCCTCTCTCCAGTGCTGATGAAGGAATGGGGTACTTCAGAGGTCCTGGCTCTCAGGCACCCACAAAGCAGTGATCTAATCTGTAAAACTGAGGCTGTGCTACAGCCACACATGGCCTTCTTCATTAGCTTTATGCCAGGTACCTCTGGCACAAAATTTTCTTCACAAGGAAGGTGTTTCATAGGCAGTAGGGTCAAGGACTGATGCACCCTCCCACAAGAACAAGGTTCTGCAGAAGGCTTAGCCCACGGACAGAGTTTTTAATTATCTAGACTTCTTCCTTCATAGAATCACAGGACCATGCAAAGGCTTGTGTTGGAAAAGACCTTAAAGATCATCTAGCTCCAATCCCCCTGCCATGGGAGATGCCATCCACTAGATCAGGTATCTTGGGGCCCCCTCTAACCTCGCCTGGGACATTTCAAGGGATGGGAATACCCACAGTTTCTCTGGGCAGCTATCCTCCAACCATGGATTCCTATTTTTACGGAAGTAGCATTTTTTTCTTTGTTTCATAATTTATTAAAATGTTGCATGTAGATGTACCATTAATTTGCCTACTTTAGGGTTCAAAACACCAGATTCTGAGCTGCAATGCCAGTTAAAGCCTGAGATGCAATCCACAAACTTGTACATCCTGGTTTTCTAAAGCTAAGGGTGAGGTTTCCATCCCAAAAGATGAAGAAATATTTTCTTCCTTGAAAGTACTATAGATATCTATACAAGAGATAGGTCTCCTTGGCAAGTTTGTTTCACTGGAAGCAGTAATGTTGTGTATGAATCTGCCAAGTAAAACTTACTTCCCATGTTATTAAGTATTTTGTGTATTTAAAATGTGTTATTAGCATTCTTGCAGCTTTACTCTCATTTACAATTTTATTTGGCTAATTTTTAGCTGAATTTTGCACCCTACAGAATAGATTTCATATATTTATGGGGAAGAGAAAGAAAGACAATTTCCTATTTTCACACATTTTTTTTACACTAGACTGTGAGCATTTTAAAATAGGTCTGTAAGACTGTGAACCTGGAAATGGTTTTTGATTGCTGAAGAAAGTGTGTATTTGCCTACTTTGAGCACATAATCTTTTTATACCTGTGAGGACAGTTTAAATTGGCTTCACAGGAAATTCACACACTGATAACAATTTTCGAATTATCATGTCACAAGCCTACTTTTACTTAAAATTAAAATATTTGGTTTATGTTTTGCTTAAATAAATTATATTATTTAGTTGCTATTCACTAAATAAGTTTCCAAGAATATTCTTTTCTTACTATTTTTTACAGATTTCTTCAAGCACGCTTTTCAGTCTTATAATCTGCAAGTCTTTTTTGTTTCCTCTCAGTTAAAGGTCAGTCCTTTCAATAGTTGTCTATGTGAAGATGTTAGGAGAGGCTATTTTGCTTGTGACACAACACTGTAGCTTCCAACCTTCACAACTGATAGATTCTCTGTAGTCCTCTTAATTTTGCAATTATGCTTGATAATAACTTCAGACTGCATCACAACTTCCTCCCTTACTTCAAAAATATCTTGGTGAAGCAGTATTTAATTTATAATTAGTCCATCTTAATAGTTTCCCTAAGCATGTCAAATAAAGAAATGAAAAACCCCATAATATTTATTTTGTTCCAGTTCTCTGAACCTTTCAAATCCTTTCCCAACTGCAGTGAAGCTGGTGGTTAGTCTGCTAAGTGGTGCCATTTCTGAGAGTCCACCTCACCTATTAACTACCAGAAACTGCAAACTGTCTTTTCTGCCTCCTGCTCAAGGAGTTCATCAAGGACTTCTGATGACTTGTTTTGTCTTCTGTGAATTTCCACTCACCTTGACAAACATGTGGCGGCTGCAAGGCAGCTGTGCATGGAGAAGGAGAGGTTTAGGCTGGGTTCATCAGGCTTGTTGGGACGGTGCAGGGAACATTCATCTAGCAGCTCAGTGGATTTCCATGTGGAGTCCAAGTCTGCATATGATATTGGACACAGGGGCAGGTGTGATGCCAGTGGCAGAGTCTGGTCCTGCCCTGCTGGGCCACTCCAATGGATCTACACAGATTAACCAACAGTTCTCTTCTAAGCACTTCTAAACTCCATCTAAGCAGAGAGTGGGAGCTGGAAGCAGAGGAAACTTGCACTGAAGTCTCAAGGCAGGTGATACATTACAAAGCCAATCTACTAAAAAATCCGAGCCTTCTGTTAAAGTTGTAAGTGAAAATAAATGGAAGGAAAGGAAGATACAGCACAGTGTTTTTCAGTGCTTTCCTCAATATATGTTACCTGCTAGGTTAACTTTTTTTCTGGTTTAAAACCTTTTTAAAAATCCAGCAAGCTCCATGGCAAACTACCTTGTAAGAAATCACTGAAGCAGGGGATGAACTGCTCTTTCAGTTCCCTGCCAGTCTGTAAATTCTGAACAGAATGCAGCATGCAATCTTGAATTTACAGTGACTTGGTGCATTGTGCTGGTTGCTAAATAACCTCAAATTACTTTAGGCAAATGCTTCTGGGAACATTACTTCTTTGTTCACTTATTTAGGGGTTTAAAGTCTTCATTAGTCAAGGGATAAATACATCTGTGGAAGTAATTTATCAAATTAGTACATGTGTCTTTGGGCTGCATTCTTTTGATTGGTTATCTTAACAATAACTTGAGGTGGGCAACCTAAGTGATATTTGCTTACAAAATATGAGATTTCTGTACACGCAGTAGGCTTGAGATATATTCACAGTGTGCGTGAAATTACATGCAAAATTAAATTATGGATGGTAATGTGTGCATGGCATTCTCAGCTGAGTGTCTTTAAGTGTAAAATACAAAATTACATGGTCTCTTTTATTCCAAGCCACACATAAAGACTCTTTTTTGTACCTAGACATCATCAACTGATTGATTTTAAGGAACTGGAACAAGTCGTTCTATCACTCCCTAGTATAAGCTATGCAAATACTTTTGTGTTAAGTGAAAAAGATTGCTCAAACTTAGCATTTCTACTTCCCAGGAGATGTCTAGATTTTCAATTTTTTCTCTGAGCCTGGTTTTTAAAAGATAGTTTGCCCCAAAGCCATTTGTTAAGAAAATGATAATATTTTAAAAAATTTCAGTTTGAAATTAAAATTAGCATCAGAAATATGCTTTTATTTTTGTATCTTTTTATTATTTCATAACATACAAACAGAATTGCATGTTATGCTATTGTATACCGAGTAGAACTGGGGAGAGGATAATTTCTCCTATATTTGAGTTGAAGACATCCAAATCAGAACTAGCTATTTGCTATTGCTTTGAAATGGGCAAAGGAGCTAGGCACTTTTAGTGTGTGACACCTGTCAACTCAAGTTAGACAACTTCAGTATGCCAGATGAATCATGAAACACCTATCTCACCCTTTTGACTCTAAAGGGAATCTAGATAAAATGAAAATATTATAATTATTGTAGGTATGAAGGTGAGGTGAGAGAAACTGCCCCTTAGATGTCCAGCTATGACATCATATAATGATCAAAGTATTTAAATATAAACATGAAGTGTAGTTACTATTTTACATATTTGGTGGTACTTGATCTACATGATGTGTATCAAGCATAATTTCTTATTTCAAGCATCCTCTTCCAAGACCTGGAGTATGAAAATAATGGAAGCAATCAGGTTTATGTGCATCTCATCTAACTTAAAGCTTAACTTAATTATTAACTTAAAACCTTTATTGCCTCTGTAACCAATGGTGGTGGGCATCTCCAGAGTCACAGTTGCAATTCACAATTCACAGAGTTGGCTGAATAATCCTCTGGAGGTACCTCTTTTTCTAGTGACATTCAGGGACCACAAAATAATAAGAAACATCAGCTGAAATCCATGCATATGCAAATCTATTTTTTTTAACTTTTTTAAGTCCCAGGCATCAATTAAATTGTCCAAATTTTCAGGACTGTCTAAGCTTAATGTCATTTAAATTTACTAGTTAGTTCTGTACTTATCTTGAACCTTGGGCATCTAACTCTAAGGACCTATGCATGCTCATACTTGGGAGTTGAGCACTAGTTTCCCATTCAAGCTCTTCTTCAAGCCCTGTTGAGACACCTAAGCACTACCCATATTACAGAAGTAACTTGCTAGAGAGAACTGTAGTGTTAGATAAGTTTACTGTCAGTTTTTGCCTGACTGCTGAGCAGTTAGACCATTCATCATGGAAGTAAGAGCTGGAAAACAGGCTCTCCTTAAGCCATCATTCCTGTTGCAGAAAGGAGTGTATGTAACCACCCTGGAAGTAGCCTTTGGAACAGAGTCCCTGCGCTGCCAGTAAAGCAAGAGTCAGAGAAAATTAACTGGAAGGAGGAAGTCTTGCTCTGATCTGTTAATGTGTTAAGGTGAAACAAAGAGATATAGGCACATTGGACCAGTTACTATTTTCTATGGGTTCCTTATATTCATAGTAAAGATGTTTGACAACTTTTATAAGCTGAACTGCAGAAAATTCCAGATCTGTAGGAAGAAAAACCTGCTGTAATTAAGGAAACTTTCTCTGCAGGTGTTCAGACATTGCATTCCGTTTTCTGTTGTCTTCAAGGAGATTATAGTTTTAAAGAATCCTATTTCACCCCCGCAATCTTTTCTGTCTATGGCCCTTGCCAGCTGAAAGATCTGTGAAAGAAATTACAAATTAATCCAGATTGCAATTTAGGACTTTCGGTTCGGTGCCTAAAGCAGAGCAGGATGGATCTGGGCCAATATACTCACTGACGCAGAAGGTCTTTCCAAAATATTGGTATTGGCTGACAAACACTTTTGTAGGATACTGCAAAAAGCTGTTCCTTCAATTAATAAGCAGTCATCTAACTTTCTACATCAAAAGTATAACATTTTTAAATTACAACATAGATTAATCTAAAAAGATAAGATGCTTCTATCAGTCTTGGGTAATAAAGGTTCATAATAACACTTCAAAAATTAGAACATTTTAATTATCATATTCATGTTAAGGAATCTTAGCAGCAATATCATGTCATTACTTATATTACTGAAAGTAAACATTCTGTATTTCATGTTACTGTTTGTACCACGAAATACATGAATAAATTAAAAAATCTGATTTGCCATTAAATTTATTTTAAAAAAACTTTGAAAAATATTTTAAAGAAATATTTCCATAAAAGTTAAAACTACAGAAGTCAAAATGAACACTTTGGACACATCTGTTTGAGAATTGTATTATGGAATTCATCTCACCAAAGGGAAATGTTTACATATTATATAGGGCGACAGGTTCAGGTGAGAATACCTCCAGTAGAGGTATCTAGGATGTGGTTCAGCTGCCTAAGCATAAACTTCTAGTGCTGTAGGATGTGCTGTAATGTACCCATGGGTTGACCCGGGATGGATGCTAGGTACCCACTAAAATTCCTCCATCATTTTTCCTCCTTGGCTGGACAGGGGAGAGAAAATATAACAAAAGGCTTGTGGGTTGAAGTAAGAGCAGGGAGAGATCACTCATCAATTATCATCATGAGCAAAAGAGACTGGATTTGAGAGATTAATTTATTACCAATCAAATCAGAGTACAATTATGAGAAAATAAAAGCCAATTTTAAAACACTAGGCCTAAATTCACTCAAGATTTCTCTATTTCCTTCCTGAAAGCAGCACAAGGGGATGGGGAAAGGGTGCTTCAGTCACTTCATCACACATTGTTTCTGCTGCTCCTTCTTCCTCAGGAGGACGATCCTTACACCCTTTCTCTGCTCCAGTGTGGGGTCCCTCCCATGGGAGACAGTCCTCCATGAGGAAGTCCTCCATGACAGTCCTACATGTGCAATGGAACTCCTTCCTGTAGGTTGCCCTTATAACTTAACTACTCCCTTGTGGGTCCCTTCCACGGGGTGCAGCCACCCAGGAAGGGACTGGTCCAGTGTGGGTCCCCCATGAGTTTCTATGTCCTGCCAGCAAACTTGCACCAGCCTGGAAGCAAGCCTCCTTTTGCCATGGGGACATGGGTGTATCAGAAGTCTTCTTCAGCTCCCACAAGGTCAGAGCCTCCTTTGGGCATCCACCTGCTCTCGTCTGGATCTCTGCTCCCCAAGGGCCACCATAGGCTGTAGTAGCACAGCTACTTCACCAGAGACTGCAGGGGAAGCTCTGCTCTGGTGCTGGAGCATTTCTTCCCTCTCCTTCTGCACTGACCTGGGTGTCTGAAGGGCTGTTCCTCTCATATGTTGCTGCTCCTCTGGTTGCAATTGCTGCTGTTGTGATTTTTCTTCTGTGTAACTCTGATACCCTGAAGGCCCTGCCACCATCACGGATGGGCTCAGACTGGGCCAGTGGAGAGTCTGCCTGGGACCCACCTGGCACTGGGGAAGCCCCTGACAGCTTTTCACAGAAGCCACCCCTGTACCCCTCATTACAAAAACCTTGCCACAAAACCCCAACGCAACAGCAAAGCAATATCATGTGCAACACAGGAATTACAGGAGACTGTGATGAGAGCTGCATAGATCCAGACTCTATGTCACACGTGTTGAGGCTGCTAAATTGAGCCCCCAAAGAAAAATGAAAGGAATGGTGCCCAATACAGCTTCCCATGTCTAAAAATAAAACCCCCTGTTTTTAAGATACAAAACTGCAAGCCTAGAAATCCAGATTTTAGAGGCATCTGTCATGTCTGAGTTCTTACTGTACGGACTAATAAAGGAAAGATGCTCACTGTAAGAGCTGGAAATCAAGCTTCTGCTGTGCCATTAATGTAATTACACCAGATGGAAGACTTTAGAACATGTTTTGCATTAAATAACCGTTTTTAAAGTGGTGATAAATGGAAATTAGAATGGGGTTGGAGAAGAGGTGCTAAGATGACCAAAGAGACAAAGCACTCAGCACCTGTAAGAGAACATTTAAAACTTCTTCAGCTCAGACAAATGCATCAAACAGGAGTAAGCAGCAGGGAAAAAAAGGAAGAGCTACTTAACCTAAGGAATAATTTTGGCCTAAGTACACGTGTATGTAAATTGGATAGGAATAACTGAGCTCTAAGCTAGATGAGTGTTTTTTGATCAGAGTAATGATTTTTCAGAACATCTTTCCAAGTGGTTGCCAAGTCGACTAGTGACATCAAAACTCTTCTGTCCATGTCCAGAGGTTTAAAAACAGAAGATGATGAATTTATGAATCAGATCATCTGCTGTGATCAGCTTTGGTAGCAGGCAGTAAAATCCCCCAGCTGGCCTCTTGCTGCTAAGTGAAAGAGGGTCAGCATGGCCTGGCTCATACCCACACTGACGAAGTTCAATCTCTTCCAAGTAGACTCTCTACATGGCGTGGCATTCAGGTTTAGCCTCATCTGTGGCCCCTGTGATGTCCTTAGGAAAAAGTAGCTGTGTTGTGTGAATTCATTTGGGTTTTTTTCAGTTCAAAGGCACTCAAATGATGTGAAGACTGTGTTGTCACCCAGCAGCGTGCTATTTTATTATAGCATGAAATAGGTACTTGCTGCATGCCTCGGGTTTCACTGTACTGTGCACTGTACTTGAGAGTGCAAAGCCTGCTGAGCTATTCTAGTTAGAGTTGCTTTTTGTTTAGTTACATCTGATTTACAGACCACAATTCAAAGCTCAGTACCTCGGTGGCCAACAGATCAGGGAGAAAAAACTGGGAACCTTCACATTTTTGCTGATGACTGTTCATCATATGCTATGGGGACTGTGTTACTTCCAGGAGAACAGAGATGGAGGAAACCAAGTCTGGTACAATATCATCCATGCTGTCTCCCAGGATCTGACCATGGTGTGACAGGTATCTCAGCTTGTCCTTTTCTTGGGAAAAAGCTTTGAAGAGCTGAGCAGATGAGAAGGCTGACAGAGAAGCACTGTCAGTGATTATGGGTGCAGTGCTTGATGGTGTTCCTCAGTTTTCTTCTGTACAGCATACAGTGTTAGTGTCCTCTCCTGGGTGAGATGCTTTGTCTTCAACAGAGGTGTGCCTGAGAAATTAAGAAAAAAGTTTAAAAGATACAGGTAACTTGATAAGCATGGTAAGTGCAAGGTGTACAGACAGGAAGTATTCCTGAAAAATAAAATATTGTAAGTAAAAAAGTTAATCTTCTTAGACTTAATGTTATTGTCCCTGTTTAATCACTACCAGCCCTGCTGGTAAATAACAGTCTAAGGAATTTTATGGATGTTTTCGTGAGATTGCGAATAGTCCTTATGATGCATATGAACTTCTCAATCATAGGTGTTGATTTTTACTGGATTTCAGCACTGTTTTTTACAAAAAAAAAGTGGCTATGAAGTCAACTTTGAGGGTAAACTGATTTTTCTGCTTACATGTGGTTGTTCCTTCCATGTGGGGGAGCAGAATTTTGCTCCTTTCCCTCAGACTATTTAGTGTTGTGGGCATGATGCATATTAAAAATCCACTGGAGGCTTAAAAAGGAATCTAGGAACTCTGTGGGCTGGCCCTTTCTCTCATGATCACCTTTGTTCTCACAGCTGGCATGTAATTTACCATAGATAACATGGGACAGTGCTAAATTCTGATAACTGGATTTCCTTCTTGTCTTTCTCTTCCAGTATATTTAACAAATATCAATTATGTTCATATATAAGCTCTATTCATGCATATATATCATATAGAAATATATATAATTCAAAAGTAATCAGAGAATTAGCAGAATTAATAATACTTGTACTGTATGTAGGCATGAAGGGGAGAAGAGGTTAGAAGAATGACTTCATTTTTGACAAGAGAGGTAAGGGTTGTGTGCAGTATTGTGCATCAAAAATTAAATGCAAAGCCAATAATTGACTAGAGTTTTTAATATATGTGTCAGGACCAGAGATGGATGTCAGCCACTCTATGTCACTTTCTTTCTGAAAGATGATCTCCAACTTTTTTGAGGGAGTGAAAGGCTGAGAAGAAGAGGAATAGAAAGAAAAAATATGATCTTTGTGTGACTAGAACTGATGAATGCATGAAAGTGAAAAATATAAGAAACATACATTTTGATGATAATAGTACCAAATTATTCCAATAACAAGCACAAAATTATTGCATTAATAACAATGGCTCACAGATCTGAATGAATGGCTGCAGTGGTTTGTTCAGTTGCCTGGATTGCATATGCTGCCACATACAGACTCCACATACTGAGGTGTATTAAAACTGTTGGTAATGTTGATGGTATAACATAAAATTTTGCCTTAAAACTCAGATATTTATCAAAAGGTTTGCCAGAGTTCATGGGCCTTTTGAATGAAGTTGAACAGAGTTATGGCTTTGCAATGACATGATGAAAAATTTGTGATGCAATATGAAACACAGTAAAACTCCTTACTTTCAGAGGCAATTTTCAACCAGGCAGCACCTAATACCTCCTGCATGTTAGTGAGACAAGCATATCACATCCCTTTTGCCTTTGAGAATCTCTTCTTCAAAAAAAATAAATGTTGCAATAAGGAGTTTTTTGCATCTCAGCTTTGAATGGCAGATTGTAATTAGTGTTTAGAGCATGTGAAATGTGACTTGGGGAATCTGCTGTGTTTGGATTACAAATTCTGATTAATTTTATAAAAATCTGTTTCATTTGGTGCCACCATATGTGATGAGTCACCTAGAGCTGGCGAGATTCCTGACACATATTGCCTGTCCTGTCTGAAAGATATCACAAATCTTCCACAGCAAGGTTGCTAGCATTAGGGAATGAGAAGTGATAAAGCAATGCTCATGCTAGAGAAAAGAGTTGGAAAAATCTGATTCAACAATGCTGTTGGAGGGAATGTGAATAGAAATGTACTTTGAAACTCTACACAAAAAGAAGGACCAAAGGGGTAAATGCAGGTTTCAAAGGACAAGGGCAAAAAGATCACAGGATTTTTACTAGCCTGCTTCAGACTCAATGCACAGAGACTTCCGGCTACCTTGGAAAGGATGTCCTACAACACATATGAAGCAGGTCATCACTCCATGATTTATTCAAGAGGAAAAAACCCACCCAAATGGTATCAATGATTTACACTAAAATTAAATATGAGAGGTGTGTTTTGTTTTGTCTATTTAAGTTTGGTTTTTTTTCCAGCAGTCACAGCGAAATCTATTTTCAGTGCTTCACACTTGGACACAGATCTGATCACACAGAGTCAAAGTCAGATTCAATGCAACGGGAAGCTGACTAGGCTGGGGAATGCATGTAAACGAATCAGTACTCCAGAGAAGTTATAAGGGGAAAGATTCAGGAAATTACACTTTTGAACTTGGACGCATATCTATGTAAATCTGAAATTTACTCAGGATTTTTCAGGATTCTGATGTATGGAATGAGGAATAAGATATTTACTGCTGTGTCTGGAAGTACAAACATACACATATATTTCCTAAACTGTCTGTGATTTGAAGTGATCAGTTTTACTGAATTTGGAAAAGTTTGTGTGGTGTGTGTTCAACTGGCTTATGTGCTGGAGAATATGATCGGCCCTATACATCTACAGAGGACATATCCACACCTATTGAATATTGAGTATGAATATAGATGAAGAATTACATTGTCATGTTTTAAAATACAAAAGAACAGCTGAGTAATAAATACTTACTTTTAAAGCAGATTTTTTTTTTAGGGGAGAAACCCTAAACATTCTCTTAAAATAGAATAAATATTGCAATATATAGTTTCTTTGCATCTCAGTTTTAAATGGCAGGTTTTAATTAGTGTTTAGAGCATGTGAAATGACTTGGGGAATCTGCTGTGTAACAGACTGTGAATTCTAATCAGTTTTATAAAAAACTCATGGTAGAGGCATTGTGTGTTTTTAAAGTAATAAAAAAGAAGTCCTCACATTATTTTGTTACAAGAATAACTTTTTCCTGGTCATGCCTTTTTCTTTCATTTGCGTTAGCAAAATATTTCTTCAATCCAGGATTTAGATTGCTTCATCTGACTGTGTAGTCTTTAAAGTAATCTCAAGTAAATTCTCTCTTTCTTTGAAATATTTTTGATTTTCTTATCTGAACATTAAACACCTTTGCTACACTCAGTCTACAGAGGTTACTAATAGCCCTTTCCAGAAACCACAATCTTTATGTTTATTTCCATATTCTCTTCTTCATGTGAAGCCAAATAATACTTGCTTGGTGCACCATTGCTCTCTTTAAAAAGAGGCAAACCTTATTTAAAGTTTCAATGTGGATTTTCCCCAAAGTGACAGATGGGAAATGTGGGGACCTGGTTTTGAAAAATCCATGGGGAAGATAGAGGTAATGAAGATTGAGGCTTAAAGAAGCTAGGAGTCTCTTGAGCAAACCCATGAGAGACTACTTTATCCTGAAAATGGGGTGAGAGTAACAAAGATAGGACAAAGAAATTACACCTGTGCCTGTTTAATGCATCCTTATGGCAAACGTTATTAGGACACAAGTGATATATATTAAATTGGAATGCTTGTCTTTTGACTGGTATGGTCTGATTCTGGCTACTGGATCATCTTCAATCTCAAATGAGAATCATATTTCTAAACTTGATTTTCCGTGTTGGCTTCCAGAAAACTAACACTGATGGCAGCAAGATGTAAAGCACCATTTGAAAAAATGCTGGGTTATGTTATTTTTATTTTTTTCCTTGTCCTTTTAGACTGGTTGTATTCTTTATAAAAAAATTATCCTGATTTTACATAAAGCAAGACAGGAAACCATAGTAGAACTTTGGCAGAATCTGGGACTTTCAGGCCTTTTTTAGCACCTCAAAAATCAGTTCTTAAAAGTGCTCACTGGACCTGCACTATCTTGAAGTGGATGTGACAGCTCTCACACTGTCCTCCAGAGGAAACTGTTCTCCTGAGCAAAAATAGATGTTAAATGGTGCAAGGAGGGTTTTGATTTATATCCCATAGTGAGTAGAAGAGTTAGAATCATAAAATATTTTAGGCTGGAAAAGACTCTTATGACCATTGAATCCAGCTGTTAACCTAACACTGTCATGACCACTACTAAACCATGTTCCTGCACACTGCAGATGGAATTTGAAAGGAAGTGCCACTACATGATATATTCTGAAATTTTACAGTTGGGCTGCATTCTGTATGAGAATTGAAACAAAGTATTTTAAAATTCTCTAAAGGAAATTTACTTTGAAATTTTATTAGGTGGCTAGAAACTGTTTTAAGAATATTGAGGCATTTAATTCTGAGGTTGACAATTTTTGCACTACAAAATATAGTAATACATAAATAAAATATTCAAATTATGATTTTTTTTTAAATAAAATACTTTGATCTGCATACACTGTCAAAGGGAATCTAACCCTCTGGAGAATTTCCTTCCTTTTTTATTTCCAAAATGAATGTTTGGAAAGGTACTGCATATTCTGACGGAAAATGGCTTGTTGGGAATGTCCCTGAGCAGCTCTGGCAATGAGTTTATCCACGAAACGTTAGCTGAACAGGTAATGTCTACTGAATTGAATTACTGTGTTTCCTTTATAACACACTGATCTTTAGATTCATGATTCCATTTGTTTACTTGCTTGTTTTATGGCTAAAGTGAAACTAATCAAGGAATAAAAAACCAGGACAGAACACTATATTGACATGCACTTTACATTTTTTTATTTGCAGACCTGCAAGCTTTTCAAAACTATGGCAATAGAAAATTAACTGTTCTATTGAAGGATGCTGGGAACTGCTCTCAATTTCACCAGGGATAAATTTTATCTTTTGAAACATGGACTGACTTTGTTTTTTATTCTAATTAAGTCAGCTAGTAGAAGGAGGAAAAAAAACCTGCCAAGAAATTATCTGTAAGACCAATCAGTTCATTAAAAATAAATAAGTAAATAGAGAAATAAATAAAAATTACCCATTCTGTCTCTGTAATATATCACAAAGGGAAGAAGATAATATAAAGAGGAAAAATAAAGTGATTACTTTGATTCATTATAAGCTGTACTTCAAGTCATTCTAACAAAATAAAAGCCACAAGTTTCTCATTCACCTAGCTATATTCTGAATATTTCAATTTTATGTTTTTAGGAAATGTATGGCTTTGCTGTATAACTTTTTATCTTTTTCTATGCCTTGACAATGTAGAGCACTGAACTAGTAGGGGTAGAGTAGTGAAAATAATTAAAGCAGTGATCTTTACTCTGTCACAAATGTCCTTGTGATTACACCATAGAGGGTATTCCCCTCCTAAGAGGGAATTTTCACCACTGCTCAACTATGATTCTTTTTCTTGGTCTTGCCTCTCACCCTACCATCCCCTCAAACTACTCAGTGTTGTTTGTGCTGCTCCCACTGCAGGCAGATAATTGTGAGTTGCATGTGGCAGGAGTAGAGAGCAAGTGCAGCTTCTGTCCCTAAGACATCTCAGTCAGATGGGGAACACAATTCCACCTTGCTATTAGCTGCAGGTTTGGCTCCTGTGTACCTGAATCACTATCCCCTGTCTTCTGCCAGGACAAGGAGAGTTTTGAAGAAGGGCTTCCAGTAGATCATACTTTTGGTATTTCTGCGTTCCTGTGTAATCTGCAGAGCACATGTATCCTGGGAATATTGTGCAAAGAGGTTCAGTGAGATTAAGTGGTGTTCTGCATAAGAAAGATCTCTTAACTGAAATTATGCAAAGCTGCAATAAGAAGGAAATGAATAATCTGGTATCCATGTCCAAGACTGCACTTTGCTGGGGACATGGGATTTCTGCAAAAGGAAGGATTCTGTCTTTACACTAAGGAAGGAGAAACAATACAATTGAGTGTCTAGAGCAGATTTGGAGTCCCCAGTTTGGGCATTAAAAAAACCCCAACAAAATATGAATAATACCCATTGGGAAAAGCAGATATAGTATGGCAATTGGATCAAAGAGTGGAGAGAAGATCTCTCAGGTTCACTTCACGCCTATCTTTCCTAATTCTGGGATCACCATTTTATGAGCTTATGGGGGCCAGAGGGAAGTCAGTTCTTCCAGCTGAATTACAGCTGCTCATCACTAACTGGGCCTCCTGGCGCTCTCTGGATCCATTTGAAGGAAATATGCACTGCAGATGTGTAGTTGCTTCCCAGTGTGGTTTCCTCTTTATAACCCAAGTTTGTTTAAGTTTGGATGCGTTAGAGGTTTTCCAAACTGGATACATGCATGGTGTGTAACACTTGGCCCTGTGCTTTTCTCGTGCTCTGCATGTTGTCCTTCTAGCCCTAGGAGACAGTCCCTACATTGCCTCTGCTGGTGCAGGCACACTGGTGTGATTGATCTGACAGCCAGAGTGACCTGGGGAGGCCAGACTTTTATTTCCAGAGAGCCTCAGGAATAACCGATGGCTAAGCATGTGAAACACGTCGAGTTCAATAATCGCCGGGCTGCTGCTGAGCTCTGTAAAAACACTGCCTCTTGCTGGAAGACAGATTGCCTTTGACTGGCACAGGCTCATGGAAGAGCAGAGCCATTGCTCCCTCCAGGGACATCTGAATTTCATTTCTCTGAATGGGGCTTTCCCAATACAAAGGGATAAGGGATGTTGAATAAGGCCACCATGGGGTTACTTGCATTCCTGCTGCAGCCCATTTTCTTAATCTGCTCCTTGCATCCCAAATGTGATAACGTAGTATTGCCATTTTCTGGACTGTTTTAATGAAACCAGTGGCTGGAACAGCTAGCCAGGTCTCCTTATCTGTATGGACCTTTAAGCAGCAACTTTAGTAATTTGAAATTATATGAGTCTTCTGAGACATATTTTAAATATTTTCCTTTGGGATCCTTCAGGGCTGTATTATGCCTGTAAATTTTGCTAGGGACAGGGTAGAATAGCTTGTCTTCCTGTGTGATACTCCAGTCTGCATGTTGGATATCCATATGGTGTAAATACTGTTGCTCCATTGACTTCACAATAATTTCCTACTGAGACAGCTGCATCTCCTGGCTGTGTACAGCAAAAATTAAGACTTGAATGAGAAATATATGAGGGAAATTCAGCTTCTGTCAGAAGCAATATCAGTGGGCTAGGGAAAACAACTTGCAAGTTTGGAGTATAAGGGGATATTTATCCTCCCAAACCAGATACTTTTGACAGCAAAATTACTACAGTTAACAAGTTCAGTGCTTTGCTGGATTTCAGCCTTATTTCTGGAATCAGCCTACTGGGCTGAAAATATTCTGTCAGCAAAGACTGGGGGCTGGGACTTTATTTCACCCACTTATCTCTGGCTATGAACCTGCCATCTCTTCTCCATGCACGTACTACTCTTGTCCCTTCTTTTTCCAAGTAGAATCTTAGGTCCAAAGGAGGAGGTGGTAAGTGATCTTAGTTTAGTTCTAATAATGAGATTGGTTAGGAATATGAGCTTTTCCTAACTAAGATTGAGTACTCCAAACTGTGCACTGTCCTTAAATTTAGTTATGGCAGAGGTTCATGGTGATGACGTTTCTCTGTGACACCTTTAACGATTTAGACAACTAGTATCCTACAGGTCCCCTTTACATTTCTTTAGCTTGGCAGTTTGAGAATAAGTTATTTGCTCAAGTTTATAATTCTCACAGCTATTTTCCTGGGATTGAATCACACAATGTATGGAAAAATATCCTTTGACTCCTTGTTTTTTTTCCTAGTGGCCTTGCTAGGTCTTTTTGACCTTCAAAACAGAGATGCATCCCTGATTTCTCTTTTTTTTTTTTTTTTAGTTCAGTGGTCAAACAACAAAATAAAAGTCATTTTAGGTCAACACAAAGAGAAAATTTGTTCAGTTTCTTCTCTCCCATCTCCTCAGAACCAAAACTAAAAATCACTTTAGATTGAAGGGAATATCTTGGTTGACTCCAGAAAATGTTGGATAAATTTTTTGCCACTATAGTAATGCAGAGGAAATTTGGGAGCAAGTATTGAATTGACAAAGGATATTAATTCAAAAAAGCAAATGCATCAAGCTAAATTCTTCTGTTTACCACCTTTTTCTTGTCTCTTCAATTGTGGTGTTTGCAGCAGCTGTTGGGAAGTGCAAGCTGCAGGTTCAACTCCCCTCTCTCTCTGATTTTAAATATAGATTTTCTATCTCTCAAGCATGCTTCTTGGTGCATTTCAGTCTTGCTTGCTGAAGCTGCTCTACTTTTTGTAAATAATTGACTATTCATTTTGACAGACAGGGAAATAAATGTGAAAGCCTGGTTCTTTAGTTTGCAGGTTATGACATTTTAGCTTGGAGGTATGAAAGTGAGCGGAAGTCCTTGCTTCAGCAACGGTTTAACCACTTCTGCTGCCTACAGGGCTTTGGAAAGAGACCTCACTCCTAGAAATATTGGAATGCCTGATGGTATGAGTACTTTTTTGGTAATAAGGGAGACTCATCAAGCTCTGATGCACAGAGGGAAGAGTAGAAATAGTAAACAACTTCCTGCCCTCCAGCCACAAGTTCTTCCATGGGGGGCAGTACCAGTCTGTGCTGTGTGGTTCTCATGGGGCTGCCCGAGGGTTTTGGTGAAGTCTATGAAATGTTATGTTGCTTTGTCCGATCAACAGTGCTTGTCTAAGCTGAGCTGAAACCACAGATGATTTCAGATGTTCCCAAACTCATCTTTTGGTGTAAAGAGACATCAAAGCAATGTCTAGTGTTAATTCAGAGCTCCTAGATTTAACTTGATAGGATTTTTTTAACGTACTAGTGGAGTGAAGGAGAGGCTATATAAGGAAATTATCAACTTGATGATGTTGTTTTCTGTACGTGAATTTAAAAAAAAAATCCAATTTCAGTCTTGTTAGTGCTCAAGACAGTCATATTTTATAAATAGAAATAATAAATGTGATCGCAAAATGCTTATAAGAACTTTGAAGATGTAAAGTGCTAAAAAACAAAACAAAAAAAATCCAGAAAGAAGTTCTAAGTTCATGTCAAAGGAAAAGTCTCCAAAATTGTGACAGTTTGACAGTCATTTTCCATTCTGGGTGCTCCTGTAAGTGATATCCCAGACTTCCTTTTAAAGGCACACCAAGCAAATGATGAGTCTGTATACCAGTGAATTTATTTAAAATAAGAAAAGGTCTTTAAAGTTGACAGATAACAAGCTCCTGAAAATTTATTTTGCAATAAATAGCACAATGCAAAATATTTTTAGGAGAACACATGTTCATCATCCTGAAGACTGAGAAGGGCTGAGTGGGTCACTGAGTCCACTCACTATCAGTCATATCAAATAATGAAATTATACTATTGAAGCCGGGTCCAGAGAACAGATGCTCACACATCTTTATACCTGTCATCCAAAAATGCCTCCCAACAACCCTGTATTAGCTAAAGAACACATTATAAATAAAACATTCCACAGTCCTTTTTCAGTGTTTTGCTCTTGAGGGACATCAGGACAGCTACATCCTGGCATTACTGCCCATGTTTCAGAAAAAGGGAGAAACAGCAGAGGTTCCCAAAAATTTAACCTCAAGAAAAATACCCCTTTGAAATTTCATGGTCAATTTATGCCTGAGAATAGGACTGGAGACCTAGAAAGCACCACACTTACCTACCTGGACCTTGTTTTATGACACCTTATTCTATAAATCTTCCATGTAAAATCCTACATTTGACCTAGTCATAGAGACTACCATAAAAGAAAATACACAAAAATGAATGTTTCTGGAAGACTTTTGGTGGTTTGATATCTGACATATATTGGTGTGGATTGTGCATTGGAAGTGACTCTAAAAGAAACATTTGTTCTTGGCTCAAATGTAGGCATCAGTACTGCAGGTGTACTCCAACCATTCTAATTAAACTTATTTTATGCCAGGATGCCCACCTAGAGATGTCTGCCTGACAACTGAGATATCATTCTTGAAATTTCTTTGAATTATAAATGTCTTCTCTTTATCAGTTTTCCCTCTTTTATTGTTACCTGTTCAGAGCACAGAAGGTTAGCAAGGCAATGGAAGGGTTTGCTTTACAGAACATTGATTCTGAGAAACTCTGAGGTAGTGCAAAAACAAAAAAATGAAGATAAAGAGAAGAAAATAGAAAGGGAAATAAACATTCAATGTGTAAAATGTCCTATTATGTGACTTAAGATTATTGAGAAATAATAATAATAATCTTGAAGCACAAAATGTACCATTTTGCTTTATTGCTGAGAAGCTGCAAATTTATCTGCTTGAGTGTTTAAAAAGTCAATTCTTTAATGAACAAGAAACCCTGCTGGTGTTATATTCTCTTCCTTGTTTCTGTACTATTACATGCCAAGTTATTTTATTAAACTGAGAATGTAATACAACACTCTTTAAAATTTTGGAATCTTATTTTATTAAAGCTAATACCGAGTGGTTATTGGGAGAATGAGAAAATTGTTTCAATTGCATTAAAGCAATGGTAATGTTAATTTCAACTTCTTTTTTAATTCTTGCCTTAACAGAACTCTATGCCAATCAAGGAAAACTCATTAATCCAGTTAACAAGCATAACAACAGTTTTTCTTGTGGAATCAAGTAGGCAGAACTCTGCTACACATTGCCCATTAGCCTGATATACTCTGCCTTTTCCTGCAAAGAGCTTATAACTCTGCTTGGTAGAGCATTTTCTTGAATTAATATCATAATGATCTGCTCCTTCCCTCTTATGCAACAGGGACGAAAATGGCCTTTGGACTATTTCACAGGGTGTCTCTGCATTCTGTGAGCAGACACACTATTTCTTTAATGTGTCTTTCAAGAAAAGAAAAAGCGACAAAGCACATCAAAGCAAAGATGCAGAGAGCAAAGATGCAGAGAGGAGAGGAGAAGAAATTTGTCTCCTCACAAATCAGCCACGCAGTTATTCTGGGCAGCAGGGTATGGCTGAGGATGGTGCATTTGTTGAAAGGGTGATATTTTTCATGCTCTACAGGTAAACAGGAGATGGGCCTCCACTACTGTACGGATAAGATTCATCAGGTTCATCATTCAGGTAAGGAGTGTCACCTTAAAACCATAACTGAAAAATAAGGATATTTGAAAGTACCTACTGGCTTTCAGTCAGGAATGGATTGCTTTAAGTAGAAGTCACCTCTTAACATTTTTCCTATGTTCTCACTTCTGGCAAAATGTTATCCAGTTTCTCCAATTTAAGCAATAAATCTTTACAGATGTACTATTCATCAGCTGCACAATTTCTTTCATTATGACAAGCAAGGACTTTTCAAACACACAAAGTGTTCCCTAATATCCACCATCACGTGGAAACAGTTTACATTTTAACTGGAGGTCAGAAAATATGGCTGCAGAATTTGATACTACTGATTTTCTCTTTCAATAACATAATAGTTACTTAAAACAGAGTGCAAGCTGTAAGTAAATGTTGGAAATACTGGCTCAGCATTTGACAGATTCACATATTCATATTTCCTTTAGGGGGTCTTTCCCCCAAAGAGATTTGAATAATTGAGTTCTACTGGCAGGAAAACAGTACTTAAATTCACATACAGATATATTCATGCCCAGAGTGCAATAGTCACCAAACTGAGAAAATTAAATGAAGTCACATGCCTCACCAAACCAATTACGATCTACCAATGCAGATCAGGTAGCAAGCACTGTATATCAAAAGATCATAGGGAAATGTTCAGGTTCAATCCATGAAAACAAAAAAATATTTACCAAAATGATCAGATAATTTTGATTAACAAATAAACTGGAAAGTAGATTTGCTACCGGATATTCAGCAAGCAGAAAATGAGCTTACATTCAGCAGATGAATTATTCATTGTGAATTATTTGCTCAGTTCTAATAATTACAGCAGGGAAAAATTAATTAATGTTACAGCAAATACTTTAATTTTTATAATAAAAAGATTGATCATTGAAATGAGTCTCAAAAAGAGATTTCTAAATGAAAGAGAGAATGAGACATGATCAAGAATAATATGAAGCTTCAACTGAATAAAACTTACACCTGTGCGTAATTTTACACTGCTGTAATCCCATATACACATAGAGAACTTGGACATTTAAATAGTTTCTTATTTTTCTTTGCATTATGAGAAATGTCTTTTTCATAATATGGCTTATAGATGTATTTAGAAGATAGTATTCTAGTTGTATTAAGTCCAGGTTTAGTTTTAATTATTTTCTGGTATTTTTATTGTAATTTCTTTGTTTCTTGCAGTCACAGTCCTAGAAGATTTATTGAATGGAGGTATCCCCAGAAATGAAGCAACCACAAAATTAGTGTTGAAGTCATGGAATTGACAGTATGGAGATTATCAAGAGACTGTGACAGGAAACTTTTGCACTGGCATGAAAGGAACATTCTCATTCAATCTTAAAGGAGATAATGGAAAGCAGTGCTTTACCTCACCCACCCTCTTTACTGGTAAATTTTTAAAACAAAATATAGATTGTGCTAGAGGAAGGATTTTCCATGTAGGAACAGTTTATAACAGGATTTTATTTATTTCAATTTTTATATCAATAGCTTTAGAGAAGGGTTATACAGTTATAGAGATTAATTTATCAGCAAACATCTGTTTTGAGGCATTCACAACTTTCATTGAACCAAAATCTGCCTTTCTATCAAAGTGAAAATTTTCACAGAAAAATGTGGCAATGAAATGTTTCATGTTTTCATGAAAATAAAAGTGGCTTGTTTTCATAAAATTTGGCACCAAAAGTTGTTAAACAACATATGTTTTAGAGGAAGAACTGTAATAATACTAAATCAGTTTAATTTGGTTTTGCTAATTTTTTATTAAGTTCCGAAGCCCTTCCGGACCAAGTCTAACAGAATCTCCTGGTAATTTCTATAGGTTGTTTAAAACTTGAATATAAAATGCTTTCTGCTGCTGTAGGGCTGATTGAGAAGGATACATTTAATTCCTCTGCTCTGTTGTTTAACTAACAGAAGTTCTATGCCATTATATGTTATTAAACTCATAATTCAAACCTGTGCTCCAAAAACACTGTGAAAACATGGGTTCCCATCAGCATCCAGCTGCTTTAGAGCTGAATATCTATTTTATGGCTATGACTCAACAGGGTGGAAGACAAGAGCAGCACCTGTCAACACGCGTACACCGAAAGCTGTCCCAAAAATTCAAAAATAGAGATAACAATGGAATTAGAGATCCACTGTGCTGAGGAGCCTAGCAACACATAGCAATGGTGTCTCTGCTCCAAAGATTTTTCCACTGTGATATAATCCAAAACCACAGCATCGTCACGAAATGAAGAGGCTTTGCAATGGAAGGTAGAGATAATAAGACCTTACAGGTCTTATTACACCAAATACTTACATGCCTGGTTTCATAGGCTGATATTTAAAAAGTGAAAAATACATAAGGAACAAGGGACATTAAATATGTCAGGATCCCTACTGGCTACCTGCCTAAGTGTTAGTCAAAGTACTTGTTAATGCAGCCTCAATTCAAAGAGATGCAAAAAGCTGCTTGAAATCAGAGTTCAAACAAACGCAAGGCAAAAGGATTTTCTACAGACTCTCTCTCTTTCCTTTTTCCCAGGAAAACTCTGGCCCTTGGGTCTGTCCAAATTTAGAATATGAGAAAGCAAAATTTTTTTTTTTTTCTTTTTCTTTTTGCAATACGTGTGTATTTTCTGGTTTCTGTCCCTCATGGAGCAATTAGCCTCATCTGTGTGCCCTGATATAGTTTCCCATGGCAGATCTCCACAGCAATCTCTGCAGTAGGTCAGACGTCTGCTGAAGTCACTTGCTTCTATGATTTCATTAACCCTTTTCTTTGCTACATGAGAAAGACATACAGCAGAGCACCAAGAGGACTCGGAAGCACTGGCATTAATTCCATCCAGAGCAATTCTTTGTAGAGCCTCAGATGTGACATTTTAATCCTCTGAGCCTCATTTGCTAGATATGCCACATGCCAATTCCTGTTTTCAGTTTGAAGGTAGCATTTGGGATCAGCAGCTCTTTTAGCCCTCTGCCTTCCCCCCCTCTGTTAGCCGCCTCTGTCAGCAGCATGTGCCCTGCTGGATCCCCTCGATGCTCCTCTGAAGCATGTTGAAAGTACCTCTGCCTGTGTGCTACATTTCTCCTTTTCACATATTTTCTCTCTTTTTCTTTTTTAAATGAAATTTTGCCTAGCCAGTGGCAGCTGTTGAATGTTTAATTGGCAGTGGAATACCTCTTAAATAACAAGACTGTGTCACATAGAAAATATCAATGTTTCCATAATATTGTGACTCGGCAACCAATATATCAGCTTGGGAGGCTTTGTGACATCAGGTGCTACAAATCATCCCTTTAATTTTCCTTTAAAAATACAACTCAAGAAAGGAGATTTTTCAATTACAAAGCTACACATTTCATTAGTATTCTCATTACAGTTCATACTACTTATTTATGGAGTGCTCACAAGTGTGGTAATGCTATACGGCTCTGCAGACCTTAGGAGCAAGCTTTACATATGACAAGGCAAGCGAGACCTGAACAATAGGTGAATCAGTCAATTTCTTTTTGTATTAATTGGATCTGCAAGGAAAACTGAAGAAGGGAAAAAAATCCCTCTGCTATTCAAGTATCTCTAAAACTTCCACCGACTTTAATGGCATTAGAATTGAGGCTTTAAAGACAGCCTCGTTCTCTTTGAGAAGCAACGACAATAATTTCTCACTAAGACTCTGTAAAACCTCCTGCTTATTTTTCCTTTCTGTACCTTTTCTAGTAAGATTTCTGCGTCAGCTTCCCAAGCGTGCCTAGCGGGGAAAGCCTGATTTTCACTTTCAGTGGATTGCTGATGCCTAACTGACAATAATAAAAGCAGTTTGTGTCCCTGAACCCTCTCAGGAGCATTGCAGCCTGAATTGGGTGTTATGCATTGCAGCTCGGCCTTTTGAAAGCGTCCACGGAAACAGAGCACAGAGCCTTGTCAGCCGCCGTTCAATTCTTCAATTAAAATGTGAGATGTCTCTTTTTTAGTTCTGTGTTTTGTCTCCATCCCTTATTGCGGCACTTCTACCTGATGCAGGATATTTTAACACTTGCTTTCTGGCAGTCAGTTATATATTGAAGATTTTTTGTCCTCTAGGAATGAGATCTGTTGTTTTGATTGATTTTTCACTCTTTTTATTACCTGCAAAATACTAGATTCTGAAAGTAATAGCAACCATCGTTAAATAGTATAGGAAATAAAAGATACTTCAGTTGTCTTAAGGCTGTTTCAATCTCCTTTTCCCTTTCTGCAGAGGGACATAAGTTTGTCTATGGCTTAGCAAAAAAAAAAAAAAAAAAAGCAAGCCTTTTTCAATGTAGAGGTTTTTTTGTCCTTTAAAGGCAAGCTTGAAAGGCTATATATTGTCTGAAGAGAATAAGAAAAAAGTTAGACTCCTAGAGTCTACTTTATTCTGCCCACTACATTTATTCCTGCTGTTAGAAGGATTAAAATTTACTACTAGAGAGAGGCATAAATAAAGACATGTTCTCGGAAAATATATGCAAATGTGAGCACACCTTTCAAAACCTCATTTGGCAGTTCAAATGCCTAAGTGCCTGAGCTAGAAGCTACTGTAAAATTGACTGCAAGGTGGAGAAAATGCATACAAAGTAAGCCAGAGGCAGAACAAGGCTGCAGTCCAGGTCCACAGAATACCAGTCCAGGATAACATTCTCCAGGGTGCATTGCCATATACTTGCCTTGGTTATGTTTGTGAGAGGGTATTTGTCTTTTCAGGATGGTTAAAATTTGTTGGATGAGGAGCTGAATCTGGATTTTAGGACATACTACCCCTCTTAGGAATTTTTCCCAGCTGTCCTTCCAAGAGTGGTAAATAACCTTGCAGGATGAGCTATGGAAAAGTCAGATTGCTGCTGGGAGAGGAGAGAGAACAAAGGGCTAAAGCTGCTTCTGGAAAGGGTGGGCAGTGGGTTGACAGCATCATTTTCCATGTCTGGTCCCAGGGGAGGAGGCTAACTGAAGGTGGGCTGTAGAATTTGTTTTTGGAGTCCTCCAAAATCAATAACCCAAGTCTGTATTCAGCATCAGGATTTCCAAGGCAGGTAATTTAATATGGCTCTGAAATCCTCCTGTATAAGTACACCAGCTGCAGGGTTGAAAATTGCTGTGAAAATTGCTTGAACTGTCAGTCCTTGACACACAGCCTTGTTGGGAGCAGATTCTCTGGTGATCACTTTAAATTGTACCCAGATAATTAGCACCCAGAGGGCCGGGCACATCTTTAGCACACAGGGTTGGTCCTGGCATTCCACACCACTCCTGGGTCCTGCTGCTGGCCACTGGTAAGCAGAGATATGAGAGAGGAAATGGTGTGGTGGCTGATATGCCCTGTTAAACAGGTGCTTGATCTCTTTTCTGGGCACCTTGTGATGTTAAAGGCCAGGGTAATTTAGAACAGCCTGTGGAGTGCTCAGACACAGGCCCAGGGAATGCCTTTCACAGAGCAACAGACCTTTCTGCACAACAGCCTCAACCTGTGCAATTTGATTGCACCTGAGGAACAAACCCTCTGAATGACAAGGGCAATGACCTGTACCTGGATTAAAATAGACTGAAAAGCTGGTTTTAATCCTCCCATTATTTCCTCTCAGAATGATTTCTACAGAGGAGCCAACCTGTGAAAAGTGTAGCTAGTTAGCATATATTTCATTCTTCCTTATGTGTTTATTTGCATTATTTTACAGGCATGTGAATGAGAGATGTGAATAATGTGGTTTGAATGCTTCACTGACTGGGTCTTTTAAATAAAACCAAGAGGGGATTGATCAGTGTCACAAAAGAGCCGAAGAATCCCTTAAACAGCAGCTCACATAACTGTGGATTGCATAATTCAAAGCTATCCTGGGGCATCTTTAAATGATGCATAGATTTTGTTTTCTTACTTTACATTTTTGAGAGGAGAAAGTTAGATGGAAGTTTGTCACTGGCCACAGTGGCACTGAGAGAGGCAAAGCGTCTCCTTGACAAAGGAGATGCAAAGGTGCCACCCATGCCTGCCTGCCGTCTAAAGCAGGGAGCGTGGGGGAATCAGCTCAGCTCCGTTCCATAGCAGACACTGCCAGATTCTCCCTGGTCAATTAAGATATGGGTTGGAAAGGTAATAGCGGGAGACAAGGTGGCTTTTAAAGCCACTATCAGATATTGTTAGTGAGGATGGTGTCAGCATCCCCGGTTTGCAAACCCGGTTGCTGTCTGGTGCCGGAGGGCTGCTAGAGCCTCCCGGAGCCCTCCAAATGCTGCTCCGTGCAGCCAAACCCAGAGTGCCAGGCGTCAGATGGCGCCAGGCGGCAGGTAACGTGAAGAAATCCGAGATAATGTTTTTTTTTTTTTTGTTCAGGACATTTAAGTTTTTCAAATTGGCAAATTAAGACAACATAATTAGTTAACAACACACTACATTTGCTCAGCCCGTGTGTCTGAAGAGCTGGCATCATTAAAATAACACCTGTGGATTATGTCTAATTACCGAATTTTTTGAGAGAGAGGTATACATTTTAATTTTCTGCCTTTTAAAACTGAAGTCAGAGTTTAACAAGTTGATATTTATGAGAGAGGAGATTTTAATTTGTAACGGGAACAGCGGGTTGGGTGGTGGCGGGTTGTTTTGTTTTTTTTTTTTGGTCCCCCTAACAGCCACAAGGTGGCACAGCCCGCCCGCAGATCGCCCCGAGCCGCGCCGGGGCCGGGGATGGGGATCGGGATGGGCTTCGGCATGGGGATGGAGTGGAGTGGGCAGTGAAAGTGAGACGGGCCGAGACCGGGGCTCGGCTCGGGGCCGCTGCAGCCAGGGCGGAGAGTCGTGTAAAAACAAGCGGGAAAAATGGCCAGCGTGAAAAACGGTGATGGAGGCAAGAAGACCTTTCAGGTACAGGGCAGGGCTACGTTCATGACTCCCGCTCGCAAACCTGGGCGGAAATTGGTCGATGCAGAGAAATAAAAGGCTCCTGTAAGTGGTGGTGCTAGGGAGAAGGGATGCAGGGAGAAGCTGTGTGTGTGACCTCTCACCACTGTCCCAGTGTGTTGTATCTGGTGTGTGTGTGTGACTGTAGGATGCAGTGTTCAATCACTGCCTGGCTCTCTGCTTGCAGCTCCCTTTGCAGCTTTGTTAGACATATTGTGGGGTTTGGTAAGTTTCTGGATGAGAAAACTGGGGCATTGCATTCCCCCCC
>VYXD01012066.1:626553-636780 GCA_013397195.1 Hylia prasina | reverse complement strand
TTTTTTTTAATTTTTTTTTATTAAATGCAGTGACTGTTTCATATAGAGTATGCATTAAATTTTTTATACTCTATCGTGGACACTTATGACAACACAGGAGGTGTTCAACGGGCATTCCCTGGCAGGAATAGAACAGATGTGTTCTGATGGAAAGTGAATGACATCAGAAGCTGAAAACCACACCAAAACTTCCATCAATGTGGGAGCAAGAATACAGCCTAGAGCTGCTGGCAGAGAAAAGACCCCCTTCATAAAATACCATTTGTAACCTATTGTACTTGGTTTGCAGACCCTCCCAAATGCTGAAGTTATAAACAATAAGACCTACTCAATCTAAATGCATGCAGTCACAACCACAATTTTAAACAACTTCTGGAATTTTTTTTAAGAGGCAGATTGGGGGTTAAAAAATGACTGAGACTAAGCAGAAATAAACCCAAATGTTGGACTATATCACAATCAATCATTTCAATGTAATTGGACTCAGAAAATATACATTTCATCCTCCCACTTGAACACTGAAATTTTACTTGTAAGGATACCACTAAAAAGTAGTTGGATTTTACTGTGTATAGCTCCATGGTTTCACAGTGCAACTTAGAGCTTTGTAATTAAGGCACCCTTTCTTTTTAATTTTATTTAGCAACCACACTAGTATTTTGTTCCTATGACTACAGGACTCCTTGATCCTGAAGATAAACCATCCTGGGCAGTGCAAAGGGGTTAGACATAGATCAGTCAGGAATTAACAGGTTAGTTAATTTCAAGTGATTGAACTTTAAACAGCATTTGGATTATCCCATGCTAAAGCATCTCAAGTTGTAAATCATACTGGTAAAACACAGTGAATCTTGAGGGTATATCATTTGCAAACCTTCCCTAATGATTTTAAAACCTCCCAAATGAATTGGTATATTGACACAACTCTGTCCACAGTGGGGAATATTTGTAGTTCAACAGCTATAAATCCTAGAATAGTTGAGTAATCTTACACTAAACCCAACTCTGTAAATGTTATACATACCACTGTGCATTTTCCAGCCATATTAGCTTATTTAATAGCTCTAACAGTGTTGCAATCTATCATTTCTTTCTCCACTGGCAGGTTCACAGCAAGGGAAACTGCAACTGTCCCACTCTGTTCATGGATCAGGTACCAAATTTTTGTAGGGACCCACCTGCACACAGTGGATGAAGGAACTGGGAGGTTTCTGCTCCAGCTCTACTGGGGAGTATAGGCATAAGTTTTATATAAAACTTATTGTTGATCCTCTGCCTCCTGAGAATTCACCTTTTCTGACTTATTGGGATCTTTTTAACATCTTCCTGTAAGTATAATCTTGGAGGAAAATAAAAGAATTCCATCATATATTGACAGCTAGTAATTTATGCTATCTACAACTTGAGTACAAACAAGCACATCAGGACTATTGTCAGTATGAAACAGTTTGATGGAAAAAGTGCAGATTTATGCTGGAATTTAAGGCTCTCACAGTGCAGTATTCAGTTATGGTAGTGATATATGTTGATAGATTTAAAAGTAGCATCTCTTGTAGTGTGAATAAATGTAACATACTGAATGTAGTTGCAAAAGAACATTTCTTCTAATGAAATTACACACATAATTGATGCTATGGACCTCATTCTATATGTGGAATAAATCTGAACTACTAGAGACATCTGTTTAAACAAAGCAATGAGAAATCTTGGGGATCTTTACTAAAGAAACTTCTTATGATTTCCTATTAAAATAGGAGATCTTGTTGATCTTTTTATCATGTATAGAGATTGAATTAATACACTAATGGCCCCATCAAACTTCCCTGTATTGTAATTACAAAGATCTGGTAGGGGTATATCCTTTTTCTAAACATTGTCACATCATTTTATGCTGATCCCTGATCCCACTTTCAATATATCTAGGATTACCGTACTGAACAGTACATAAAGCAAACATTACGGCAATCAATACTGTAAAGGCCTGTCTGAGTCAGCTGCAAGTGCACTTTAGAAACTGCCTCTTCTTAAATCATGGCATGGCACTGGAGATCAAGCAAAGTGCTGAAGACGTTAGTCCCTGAATTTACATCTCAGGGTTTCACAAAAGGGCATTCACAGTGGAAGACCCAGAAAAAAAATCACATTCCCTGCACTTTAGGAGAAATGTCAAAGTCTGTTTATTCATCCTTTTGCTCAAATGGCCTGATCCTCAAATCTCACTGAAGTTAATGAAGTGACTCAGGTTATAATGGGGTTCGGATTAGAAATTTATTAAAATAAGTGTAAATATTTCTATTTCACTAACTAAAAATTTGACTTTACGCAATTACACCTCTAAAATTCTCAAGATGTTGAGATTTAAGGGTATAGTTGAAGTTTATGAATTTATTTATGTTCTCAGAATGTAGTGTCATTTCTGTTTTGGCAATCTGTGATTGCTTTACCACATATCTGTGTAAATCGAAGCCATATATAAAGACACTTAGATATTCTCTACTATTTGCATATTACTGTTTAAAAAATACAGAAAATATTGCTCTTTCCTCTTCTTCTCCAGAACTATTCTTTAGCATTTTTCTTTACTACAAAGGTAATAGCAAGAAATAAAATAAAATCTGAAAATAGTTTTTTTTTAATTAAAAGATACAAATATCAAAAATATTGACAAACAGAAAGGAAAAGTGGGTAAACATACTAAAACTGTGTGTAAAACCTCTAATGAGTTTTGTATATATTCACTGAGGACATACGTCCTAATTCAGGAGAAGGCTACTTACACTAACACATTGAGGTGTACATAAACAACTCATGTTATTTAGCCCCGGTCAAAACATGGAAACTTCTCCATTTCAAATTGTGCATTGCAAAGTTGAAAGGACAACTTTATATTTAGTGATAGAACTACCAGAAAACATTTGTTAGAGTGCTGCAAGATAGTCTCCCTGGAGTTCCCCCTGAGAAGGGCTAATCTGCATGACTAATATTAAGAGTGTAATTCCCTCCCCTGGGCAAGACTTCCCAGTGCACTGACAGGCCTTTCTCTGGCTGTTGCTTTGAGTGGTGTCTTCTCCACTCCGTCTGCTCCTGAGGGAATAGAGCTTAGTGGAGGACAATAAAAGAAACAGGACCTCAGCACATTAAAACTCTCATGAGGGATACCAGGAGCCTAGACATATGCAGGTTTATCTGCGTTACTCCGAGAGAAATAGCTCATTTCGGGTTGTTAAGATGGAATATTTTAGACTTCATTCTCAAGAAAACATATCTTTTGTGACTGTGATTATTATGTGTCTACCCATTCCTTTTTTCCTTTCTTTTTTTTTGCAATGTTGACCCTAGCAAGCCAAAAAAAAAAGAAGAGAGTAAAAATTAAATCCCTTTGTATTTCATGCATAGATAGCTATGTAGAGAATAGGGGCCCAAGTAACAGAGAGACAACTTGGCTGAAAGTCAATTATCACCTCTGTTTTTACAAGGAGATTCCCATCACCAAACCGATCAGTCAAAACACACTGTAAATGGGGGCCAAACTCTGCAGACAGTTAAAGTACTGTAAGGAGAAGGTGTTCTGAGTGACACCCTTTAAAGTTCAGAACAGAAAGATCTCCATTTTGCATAGCAAAGGACTAGTCCTAATTGATTGCTGTCAGCAGAAACAGGTAGGCAGACAGCACAAATGTGGAAAATAGCTGAATAATGGGAACAACATCCAAAATTCCAGGAGAGAAAATATCTCATAAAAATTAATGTAAGCTATATGAGGAGATGCACCCACCAAGCTCAGACAAGAATCTGCTCAGACACTGCTTCTGTGTACCTTTTTTACAAGAGCTGCAGCACATTATTTGTTTTGACCGGCACTTGAAGAAGCATTCC
Organism: Hylia prasina; assembly: GCA_013397195.1. Taxonomy (NCBI): domain Eukaryota; kingdom Metazoa; phylum Chordata; class Aves; order Passeriformes; family Sylviidae; genus Hylia; species Hylia prasina. The sequence goes on along the minus strand of VYXD01012066.1, from coordinate 632,904 downwards.
CCATAAATGACAATTCCACATGAGAAAAATGTAAGTTATCTTGGCATTTATTTCTACATTTGTTGCTAGACCAGCTCAATTTTTTACCAGTTACAGATCCAGACAATCTGAATTTTAGTATCAGTCCAGGCACTGCAAAAGCACTGGTCTCTCCCTGAAGCAGCCTTGCAGGAATCCTCTTTCAAGAGCAAATGTGTTTATATAAGTCAGTGCAGAAATAAAACAGAAGAAGAGCATTATATTAAACTGCATCTTTCTTATGAATTCTCTTCTTATGAGTTTTCTTTAAAAGAGAGCACAGAGAGCAAAAGAGCTGTTTGCTTGTAATGTAATACATACTAATACATAAATTTTCATTAATACCAAGACAATCTCCAATGACATGCTTCATTTTCTCTACTTTGTGGTTTGTTTTTTTTTTTTTCTGAAAGTAGCAGAACATTAAGAAAAGTGGGAAATGCAGTAACTGCTGCAACAGTGAAGGTTTTCTTTTTCCTTAAAAGAAAAACTATTTTTGACAGATTTCAAATATTATTGTATTAGGAAAAAAGAAGAAAATGTCCTTTGGACTCCTTGTATTCCTGAAGCAATTACAGTAATTCTATTAAAGTGTTATGAACTGCTTTTCTGATTTGATCCAACATAATTGCACCAATTTGCTAGCATTTTCAGATTTCAGTCTCCAGTTCCCACTTAAATGGCTAAGATTTCAGTGCCTAGTTCTCCTTGTCTTTGGTTTTCTTATGTGGGAGTCACCTCTTGACTATCTGCAGAGAAATATTCCCGTGCTCTGTGAGCATAGAGAGTGTGGCTAGCATATGCTTTTGTGCATCAGATAAAACAGATCTCCCCATGAGGCCAACTGAAAATGCCAGCCACATTTTCATTGCCTATTGTAATTGATACCATCATGAAAGCCTTTTCTTGTCACTAAAGGGGAAAGTCTTAACAAATAGTGGACTATCAATTACTTGCTCTGAATTTATCAGTGTGCACAGTTTTCATTCCTGTTTGCAGGGTTTAATGCAGGTATAAGCTGCACTCAGTCCAAGACACCTGCAATTGTCAGAAGACATGGAGAAAAACTGTTCCCACCCACACTTAAGTAGTATTTCCTCAGACCTTACTCCTGGATAGCCTTCCTGCTGCTTGCTGCTTTATCACCTGAGTGAGGAGCACTTCTCACAATCTTTACAGACTCTCCTATGGAGGGCTTCAGCTTTATGCAGACCTTTCATCTACCCTGCCCTCTGACCTTAAATTGACAGCCGACCTAGGCAGGTTAGGGCTGCAGAATCAGAAACATTCTGAAGGTTTACAGCTTTGTGTGGATTTAGAAATGAGGATAGCAAAAGATACGGAGACTTTGCCATGTCTCCCATTCAGAATACGTCAACAGTTTCCAGGATTACTGTGATCTCACTGGTGGTGTAGAGCTGGAAGACCAGAGTCCAGCTCTCATACCAATCAACTGTCACTTCTGCTGCTGATACACCCCCAGTGCACAAATATCCTGAGTCCAAATATGTGCTGTTCAAGCTGATGCAATTTGGATGAGTCACCATCCCTGGAGGGTGATGTGATGTGTAGATGTGGCACTTAGAGACATGGTTAATGGTGGAATTGATGGTGTTAGGTTAAAGGTTGGACGTGATGATCTTAGAGGTCTCTTCCAACTTTAATGATTCTCTGATTCTCTGTGAGGTAGCTACCTGCCCTAAATATATATCAATATTGTAACAATGCCCATGATACCACATTTATTCCCTGTTTTGCTCTATTCTGTGATTATTAGACCAGTTTTCCTGCATGCCACCTCACCATGTGTTTCTCCCCTTATCCCAGCACATCTCATAACCACTCTGAAGAGAAAGATGGATTAGCATTGGACACAACTCTTCACCCACTTCCTGATTCACAAAATTTATACCTTATCAGTGAAATGCTGGGGCAGACCCACAGTGTATTTTAGGTCAATTGGTCCCCGGAGGAGAACATATGGAGAAGGGATAATTCTGGGCAAAAGTAGCAGAAAAACATGGACTGGGAGGTAGTCCTTGTGCTGTAACTTCCACCTGGCATACATTTTTCTCAGAACAGATCTTGACAGCCTGATAATACAGAGTTGCTGTGATTCAGTAGACCCTCCTCCCATTCAGAGTCTTATCCTACAGACCCCTTTGCCTAAAAATTTACTTTTATCCCTGATATTGTGAAGAGTTTTTTTGGGTATTGTTATCTGGAAAGACTTTAGTAATTAAGTAACTTTCATAATTTTTAGATTGCACATTTGGTATTTCCTTGGCTCCCTGAATACTAATGCTTACCATGCCAAATAGTTCCTTTTTTGAAATGTTCGCTGTGGCATTCAGCTGTACTCTCTATTGTGGTCTGAAAGAATCTGGACCATGTTACTTCTCATCAGAAATGCATCCAGGATTTTCTAGGATTTGGGAGAGTTCGAATTTGAGACTCAGGTTTTGCCTGTTAGACTGATCCCTAGGTGCCAAAGGGAAAGTCTGAGTTTAGAGCTGCTGCTGTTCAAAGTTTGACAGTATTTAAAGTGGATGTTTCAGGCCTAACTCTGCTTGTTATATTTCCCAAAGCTTTCCAGTCATTGTGCATTCTGTGCTATAATAACCAATGCTCTAGCACTCAACTGCACTACTTATAATGCTCCCAGTGCTACTTGACTCTGCTACTAAAAATGCACCTGATGATAATGCCACTTGCCCACTACTTCCTAATGCACCACTGGTTGGCTCATTACTGGATGCCTGGAGGCAAAGTGAACTGTTCCAGTCTTTCTCTCCACCTTGGCAAAGATAAGGGTAGCATAATAAATGCTATTCAGCCATTTGATTTCCCAGTTCCACTGAGTTCACGCATTTGGAATAGGTTGTAAATTCTCTTGAACACAATCACCCCTAGATTATCACTGATGCACATACACTGAACTTTGTGCTCTTTATTTCAAAACAAGGACTGTCTTCAGCTCAGCAGCTCAGCTCAGCTGCTTTCCCATCTTCATGTGCAATAGATTGTATCTTTAACAAATTATTAATGTTCCTATTACAAACTGATTTGATTTATATTTTTGCTGCTAGCAATGGTCTAATTATTTTTGTATTACTGTGTGGTCATAATGATAATTGTCCTCAATTTACACACTGACTAAGCATTTACTTTCACAGATTTGGAGATTGTGAGATTACTGATGAGAAAAAGCAGAGAATGTAGAAGTTTAATATAATTAGTTGTAAGGGAAGTCTCTAATAAGGAACCATAAAAACTCAATTTTCATTGAAAGGATCATTTTACACTGCATGGTTTCTGTGTTGGTTTGTGGGTTTTCTGTTCCTTTTTTTTTTTTTTTTTTTTTTTTTTTTTTTTTCCTTTCCCTAGAAGCAGAACAAGCTGATCTTACTGTCACAGTAATTTTATTTGATCAGTCTATTTATACGTGCTTTGTAGATTTTTGGTTTGAGCAATAATATGTAGAGGCTAGTGAACCATTTTAAGGACTGAGACCTAACTGTGCTGTACGTCTTATGATATTTGAGGGAGAATAAGAGATCCTGGCCCTGCCATTTTCCACAGAGCCAGGATTTGCTTTTGGATCTGCAAAATACACATAGGTGTGTAAAGCATCCAGCAGGGACAAAAGGGTGGATAAGATAACCACAAAATAAACAAATTATTGCAGAAGAAGTCTGAGCTTGCTAACAGCTTGTCCATTGTCTGTAAGCCCTGTAAGTTTCACCAGGGAGTCATGTTGTAAATAGTGATTTGACAGTAATTATGTGGATTTGTGAAAGAATGTTTGCCATGCATATTGAAGGTGGCAAGTTAAAACCTGAGCTCATCACCCAAAGGTCTTTTTGTAGTTAATAGAAAGACACAAACATCTGTAAAGAGGAATTCATCTGGTCTTTGCTAGATTTCTGTCTGAGGCTGAGTAGTTCCTGGGATGTGTTTACTGCATGTCATTAACTCCAAGGAAAGCAAGAATTAGACTGTACTTAGACAAGAAGAGTTTAGATGCCTGATTTACAGGGGATAAATCCCACCCATAGAGGATTTATATTACCCACCTTCACTAAGAAAATGGGTAAAAAACAATGAAAGGGAGTGGGTTTTTTAATAGCTTCCAAGAAACACAGAACAGTATTACTGGACCACAGAAAGATTCAGCTCAGACTGTTCTGTCTCCATGAGAATATTTTTCTTCTACATAAGAATCACAAAATTTTTTTAAAAAAAGCTTTTAGGGAAATTATTATTAATTCCATATAAGAAGAGTATATTTTTTTGCTACATTATGCCCCCTAAATAATCTGAAATAATTTGTGGCTATAAACATTCTGCAGAAAGATATTCAAAATTTTTGTGCAATAAAATCTATTTTGGCAGATTTTTTATATTTTAATATATTTTCTTATGTTCACATATAAATTCATAATGGTAGATTTTCAAAACTGCAGATTTTCATTATGTGACATCAGAACAACAGTATTTAGGAAAACAATGCAATCAGTGAAGGAGCAAGTAGTTGTTGTAACACAACTCCATTAATTAGAAACATAGTTTGACAAGTTATAACCCTTCTTCCTAATTTTAATTCTACCTGGTAGATCTGTAGGAATGAGTTATTAATGCTGATATTCTGAAATGCCACTTAGGTCTTGTGTAATCAAAGAACTGTATTCTCTCAGAACACAGAGGAACCCCTAGTGTGAATTTGTAATTAATGTGCTGAAGGGAATGTTTCCACCCATGTACTGAACACAGTTGTTGGGGCTAATAAACAAGCACAATGGATTCATCCTTTCAACATGATCAAAGAGTACATAAAGATACAGGCACATGTAATTTTGGGAAGTGTGGAGACATTGCTTAACATAAGCTTATATCACAAGAAGGATGTTAGATCCATGTTTTTGGATATGAGCAATTTCCAGAAGAGATACAAAAACATCTTGCCTAAGCTGGCAGAAAGATGCAGTGTGTATTAGACAAAAGATGGAGTAAAACATTTGGTACAAATGAAACCTGGTATCACTTTCTTGCTATTGGAAATATTAAGAAGACTCTTGAACTAAAAGGACTCTTTCTAGGTAATGCAAAGAGATTAGGAAGAGAAAATATTTTTTATCAGATGAACAAAACAGGCAGCTTTCCAGGCACAATCGTCTTTCTTTAGGTCATTTCAGGCTCATGAGTCTATGTCTTGCTTGGGGGTTTGGATTTTTTTTTTCAAAGTGTGTTAGTAATAAAATATATTGGTCCATACAAAAAATTGCTTTGTTCATGTCCTTAGGACACTGTGGTTACTATGCATGCCAGCCCAGTGACTCTCTTAAGCAGACTGACCAAAGGCATAGATTGTCCTGTCCTAGTTATGTATCAGTAAAATAGAACTCAAGCACAAAAATCACCAATGTTTTTATCAAAAGGTGAACCATGGCCAGGGGGTGGCCTCATTTAGCTGTCTCACACTAAGAATAGTATAAAAATGGAAGAGGCTTGCCTGTTAGATTTGAGAGTAGGGTGGCTACTCTTGTTAGCAGATATCCTGCTGACAGAAATAGCCATAATTTTTGAACAAAGATGCAGTCCAAAAGTGCTGATGTGCAGCAGCACCTCTTTGAAACTGGCTGTTGCATTTTTGTAATCGCAACAAGAGGAGGGGGTCTTGTTTTTATTGGATAATTACTATAGGTTAATAACCAGTGTTTAAGATTTAATCTAGGAAAAAAAGTGTCGGTATATTTAGAGATTGATGACAAACTAGACCACTGAGGTCTCTGCTTTGATATTTTTCCCATGGATACATGGTTATTGCCAACATTTGTAGAAAAAAGAATTTCCAGACATAAAAAAAAATCCAGTTTCTCCCCTTGAATAATTTCAAGCTGAAATTATTCTAGAATCATATTTAGTACTCTTAACTCTTGACTGCTGTGCCAGGGCCTAGGGATATAACCTGTCTTTAAAATATCTAAAAGTTAATAAATTAAGAAATCTATAACATAACACATGCTGGAAACAGGGAAAGCTGATAAGTTCTACTTGCAGCTGAACAGTCACCAAAGGCCTCAAAAGTAAAAAAGTATTTGAAAACCTCAATAAATCCATATCTATCTATCTATCTATCTATCTATCATCTATCTATCTATCTATCTTTCTGTCTATCTATCTATCTTTCTGTCTATCTATCTATTTATCTTTCTGTCTATCTATCTATTTATCTGTCTATCTATTTCCCACAAAGTTAGCTAGATAGTTTCTTAGTGGTTTTTTGTTTTGTTTTTTTTGGTTGTTTTGGTTTGTGTCCCGTCCCCCCCCCCC